>JAYRBT010000114.1:1269936-1294028 GCA_036023395.1 Myiotriccus ornatus
GGATGGGGCAGCCACAGCTTCTCTGGGCAACCTGTGCCAGGGCCTCCCCACCCTCACAGGGAAGAATTTGTTCCTAAAAAAATCTAAACCTACTCATCGCAGACATTCACAGCCTTCAAGTTCCAAAGGACATGTGTAATATTTTGGATCACCTAAACTAAAGGAAACAGAGACACAGGCTCTGTACCAGTACTGTAGGAAAGTAAATTAAACCCTGCAACTCCAGCACTTCTAAGAGGTTACCTGGAGCAAGTGTTGACAATGATCTACAAAAAAAAGAGTGCAATAAGAAGAAAAAAAAAAAGAAAAAAAGAGCCTTTCACCATAACCCAGAAGTAAAGGGTGATGCTGCCCCTTCAGCTCCATTCCTCACTCCTCCTAAAATTCTCCAATAACATGTTTATCTAAAAACTGCGACAGGAGCCTTTTAACCATTTCTGTTTATACAGTCCCCAGCACTCCAGCGAAATGACCAATGGCAAAATTTCAGCCCTTACTCAACAGATCTGGCTTTTTGAATGGGTGATTTCCTGTTTTGCTCACTGTGGGGCTGATTCAGACCTGCCCTGACGCCAACGGAAAGTGATTTCAGCCTTTATCAGCCCGAGGTTCCCATATCGTGGAATTCCCAGAGCCCAGGCAGGAGCAGAGCTGGGCTGACCAAGAGCTGCCAGCTGAGAGGCTCCTGGAAAATCCTGGTGGGCAGGTCAGGAGAAGCCCAGCACTCCCCTCACTGCCCGTGTTGCTGGTGGACGTGAGCCGTAATCGGGATGATCTTGGTCATCCACAAGGACAACACGAAAACCCATCAAGTATCAGCAATATATTACTTACAATCCCAAAGCAGCATTTCTTTAAAATCCCTTTAAAAAGAGCGTGTTCTGTAGCAAATGCCTCAGCTCAACTGAAAAAAAATGGGAGGTATTTTTCACATGGCTAAGAATAACAAACATTCTGGTGCTTCAGGATTTCTACTGGCAAACCTAAGGCAGAAAGTCTGGATTTCCTACAAGGAAGAATACTGAACACATCCATCTCACCTGGAATGCCACGGAGTTGGGGAAAAGCTCCCACTCAGTTGTGACCAGGGCCATGAAAGACCTTTCATGTTTTTAATGCAGATTTTTGTGCTAAGGTTTGTGAAAACAGTGCTGCACATTTAAGACTCAGATTTCTAAAAAAAAAAAAAACAAACAAAAAAAAAAAGGTTTAAGGCTGTTCTGCCAATAAAAATGCTAACATGTTTTTTATAGAAACTTCCTTCACTTCCTACAGCAGAACAGATAAACTTTAAATTGTGTCATTTAATAACAGACAATTAAGTAGTATAAACACATTTAATGCAATACAAGCAGCTCAGCGGAGCTGAATACACACAATACTCCAATGGCAACAGCAGGTTTCTGACACTTCCACAAATCAGAAACTTCGACAAACACTTGTTCCTCCTTCGTGAATATTTTTCCTCCCTGGTCATTCAGCAACTCTAGATCAGTAATTTTACTGAGGTTTTTTTCCCCAAAACTCCCAAATCCTGAATTGAGGGGAGATAGATGGGTGTGAAAACGTTGACTTCGAGGCACATTAGCAGTAAAAGTGACATTTCTCAGCTTCATCTTAAACCACTGATGCTTATCATGCCCATGTCCTCAATTCTCCATCGATGAACTATCCCACAAGGTTAAAACTCAAGCTGTTAGTTAGAAATATCTATACACAGATTCCACTTTTTTGGATTTTTTAGCTCTTAAAGAAAAGCACAGAAGTGGTTACTGCAAATTTTATTCTTTTTTTCCCCACCCCCTCTTTTTGGCTTTATAGATTTTTGTTTTCAGGTTGTTTCCTCTGTTCTAAAGGCGCAACAAATCAAAACTGCCAAGCGCAGCCCTGCAGATGAGGAGGTAAAATGGAGGTGATACTCACGAGAACTGTCACAATAACCTTTCTCATGTCACCTTTCCCCTTCCCACCCCAACTGCTGCTTCGTTTGTTATGCCCAGCTGTAAATGAATGAAAGTCTCAAGGTCAGGCTGTAGAAAGGCCTGAAAAGTCCCAGTTGCTGAAGCCAAGCATTGGCCAAATGACAACCAGGCACCCTGAGGGAGGGACAGGTTACAGTCCATCCCCAGCAGACCCTGTGAAGGAGCTTGGCTTTGATTTAAAAATGCCTTTCTTCCACCTTCCAGCCTTGGAAGGACAGAAGGAGCAACACGCCACATCTCCCCCACAGCCTTCAGAACCACTAATTCTGCTTCTCAAGTCTTTATTTCATCTTCCCAAGCGACAGCAAGTCTGGAGGTGTATACTGGGAGCAGATGGAGCAGGATGTTGGACTGTCAGCTTCCATTAACAACAGCGGGGCTCCCCACACGCCCCAGCCACGCCGGAGCCTTTCATCTCAGCCCCGGTGGTGGAGGAGCTCCTCGTCTGTGCCAGGGCTCCTGACAGCACAGCACCAGTCAGAGCACGATGTGACCACGCTGACAGCCAGGCAGGTGTTGTTTCAGGATGGCTCTGCCCATAAATCACCAGATCTCGTGTCATTTGACTCATTTTTAAAGTTGTCAGGGGGCTGTAATGGGGCCACAGAGCAGGACAACAGTGAACAGTTCTGTGGGAAGCAGAGGTGGATTTCCAGCCTCCCAACCCTCTTCCCTCAAAAAGCTGCAAGGGGCAGGACTGAGGACCAAGGAAGCTGTGATGCTCCTCTGTGCTGTCCCATGCAGCTGCAAAAGAGCCAGTTTTGGTGACCTGCCCTCTTAGCACTTTCCAGTCCAAGGGAAGGGGACTAAAGGCATCTGCAAGCCAGGGAAATGCAGCAGGAGCACAAGAAGACTCCCCCAGGAGAGCAGAGTTCCCTCCAGCTTCTGAGAAAAAGCAGTTCTGAGAAGAGGAAAAAGAAACAAACCAGCCCAAACTTCCAGTCTGGGAAAACCAGACAGAACACATGAAGTGTGATGTTCAATAAACACCAAACAAAGCAAGCCTGGAGACTCCTGCTTTACCACCACATTTGCTCATCCCAGGCTTTCGGAAGGGTGACAACTGGAGCACAGCAGGACACTCCCAGACATTCAGAGTTATCCTCCTTTTTTTTCAAAAACAAAACAAACCCAAACCAAGACATGGATAGCTGGAGAATCTGTTCTATTGACTCAGTACCACTGTACATCAACCAAACCCCCATACACAGTCAAACACCATCAGATCGATGCATCACTTGAAACAGATGCGAAGTCTAGATAGTTTGGAAAGCAGAACTCTGGAGATGTAAAATGTTCATTTGGCACCACCAGCTTTCTCCAAGCCTCCTTCCCTGTCAGCTATTTCCTGTTTAATCACCAATACATGTTACCCAAGTTTTGCAAGCTGGGGAGCAACACACCACCACGCTGCTGTTGGGAACAGAAGGGACGTAGCCATGTCGAGGAGAACACTGAGTAATAATATCTGCTTGTCTAGCGATCACCCCAGTCTGAAATAAGCCACGAGATCCAGCAGCCCACAAAAAGAATCTCATTTTTCAAACACGCAATGGAATATCCCTCAAGGTTGTGTACACTCCACAGAATTAACAAGGAATGCTTTGGCAGTAACTCACACAGAACAGGAAGGCAGAATTAAAAGGAGGGATTTAAAGGAAAAAGAAAGGGAAGAGGTTACGTTTTTCAACTCCTAAAGCATTAAGACAGCTCTTCCATGGTGCGAGAGGGCTGAAGAAAGGCTTCAGTGAGGCCAGCAGATGACAGCAAGAGAGACCTTATCCAGTCTCTATGCCCTGACAACCAGCACAGCCTTCAGCACCTTCAGCCCTGACTTCATCACTGCAGCAAACTGATTGCTTGTGACAGGTGACAGAGGACACAGGAGGACAAGAAACACTCCGGGCAGGCAGCTTCTCCTCAATCCTGCTGACCAGGGTGTCAAGTATTTCTGAAGTCTTATGCCAGCACTTTGACAGAGCCCAAAGAAGGAGACAAGTGCGCAGAGTCAGGGCTGGATGGATCACCAGGGCTGATGAATGTCGTGGCTGTTTGCAGACAGAGAGAAACTCGAGTATTTCTGGTCGTGGCTCCCTGCCCTTGCTCCAGGCAGCTCATCTTTGCCTTCCAGCTGTGATTGTTAGTCACACACAACCCCTGCCCTGCGCTGGCCTCACTGACAGCCCTCTGTTTAACCCACCTGGTAACACCAACCACCAAGTGCCGTCTCGGATGAAAAGGAAGCAGGAATATTTCATGGTGAAATCCATCCCAGATGGGCTAGTTCGTAGGTCAGACAGGCAGGAACACTGGTTATTACTTGTTTCTCCCACCTTTACCACTAGTTCAAGCCTAAGTGAGTTTTATTCCACCTCAGAATCTGAACTGGGAGGGAAATTAAACACTGGGCAGATTCCTCTGAGTTTCAGCAGAAGGATTAAAGACAGTGCACACAGTAAAGACAAAATAATGCTTTGAGTGGTAGTAAGGAAAGAATTCAAAGTAAACCCTTTGAATCCACCTCTGTCCTCTCCAGTAAACTGAGGAATATTCTGGAGTCTCAGGACTACCAGTGCCTTTACAGGGGTAAGAAAGCTTTAAGAGGCAAGAAAGATCCTGAAATAATTATGAAGAGTTAATTTAAGCCCAACTGCAGGGAACATTTTGAGGGAACTCAGAAGGCTCCAGAGATGAGCGGTGAGTCACTGAGCTCTTTGCTTGCAGGCAGTCACTGCTAAGCCAGCCTGGGTAGTCACAGCAGACCCTGCTGTGGTTTGAATGAAACGGTTCCTCAGCAGCCCCCTCTGGAGCCCCCACGCTCCTGTGCTGCAGGCACCACCACGGGAGGGACAAGTCCTCGCCTCCCTTTCCTCATGGATCAGTTTACAGCAGGCAGGACCGCTCCTTCACACACTGGGACTTCTGACAAAGGCCCAGTAACCTCTGGTGAGGCTGATCTACCATCAGCTCCACACACCTTACTCTGAGGGCACAAAGTTCCACCAGGAGAGAACGTGGAGCTTTGGAACCGCAGCACTGACACACAGAGCCAGGCCAGAATGTCACTATTAACCAGCAATGATTAAAGTTTACCACAATAAAAGCTGCTCTGGCCTTCTGCATCCCCATGCAGAGCCCAGCCATGCTTATACCCTGCTGAGAGAGCTTCCCACTGATGGGAATTTTGCACGCTGCAGAGGCCACAGAGCAGGCTGGGCACCACACTGCTCTCCACACGGGGAGCCAAAATACCCCATGTGTCTGCTCTGCACGTTCCCAGGGATGTTGCTTTGGAAGCTGCCAGTTTTTGCCAGGGAACTTTCCCCAGGAGCAACTGAAACCTTTCTTCTTATCACAGCTGGCAACGACCCCTTAAAGGCCAACATCAGCCTTGCATTAGTTACATTGCATCCCCACAACCTCCTGAAGGCTTCTTCCAGCCTTCTGCAGATCAAAAGCATCTGCTCCAAATCACCTTTTAGCTGGTCATGGGATCACACCTGAAATCCCCTTGCCTTTATTTATCCAGTTTTCTGTGTTTTACCTGTAAAACAATTGAGGTCGTACCACTTGGAGGCTTTACCAGTAACCATTCTGCTTTTCAATCACCTGGTTCCCTGGCTGCCTTTAGCATCAGAATAAATGCAACCCTGCCTTAAAATGAGGAAGGGCCAGTGTTTGACCAAACCTGGACCAGTGAAGTACATTCCAGTGCCTGTCACAGGGCCCTGCAAGCCACAGCTCAGAGCACAGTGGTGGTTACACATTGTCCTGCTGCTGCTTTAACTTCCTACAACAGCTGAAGGACAATTTTTTTCCTCTAAGACTATGGAATAAATTAAAAAAAAACCACAAAGCATATTTTCAGTTACATCATCCAAAGTATCTCAAAGAGGTATCAACAGAGAGTGGACACTCAGGAAGAGAGAAAGGAAGTACTATTAATCCCCACATTAGAGCCCAAAACTAACCTGGCTTTATTTTAAGTGAACCTTTCTTGTTTACCCAGCAAGTCTGTATCTAGCCTGGAAAACAAGGCCAAGTCTCCTAATTTCCAGTCCAGCCTCTTAGCCACAAAACAGACTTCCTTCCAACTAATAAAGGCTTACAGCAATTTCAGTTCAACATTTGCACGCAGGCAATTCAGAACTATCATAGCAGGAGACGGAGCAGAGATGTACATAGAAAGAAAAAAAAAGGACAAATAAAAATGCTATTTTAGTTCTTTCTATACACTTTTTTTCTGGCTCTTCATCCCACCCTCTCCTGCCACCACACAGGCAGATCAATCATCCTCTCCCCACACCACGTACAGGCAGCTTGTTTCGTTCACTGCACTGCTGTAACTCCTCCCAATTTATCTTCATCTTTGCTCAGGGAGACAAATGGAGTGATGCAAACCCCACTAATGAAAGTTACAGGAAAAACAATTAGTCAGCTGATTGCAGTCATGTCAATCAGTTTGTAGGGCTTTCAGGGCCCTGGGGAGGTGCAGTTCCCTTCCCAGGAGCTGACCAGCCATTGCAGACTGGGAGCTGCGAGACTCTCCGAAGTAACCACAGTTCCTGGGCATTACCTCCTTCCTGTATTCCTGGTCATGGAAGCATAACCTGGACATCCAGCACGGGCTTGAGCTTTCCAGTCAATACAAATTAGCCTTAAAGTGAGAAGCTGCTGTCAGAGAGACAAAGCGATCTCACCCCGAGAGGACAGACACGCTCAAAGCCGTAGTCCTCGGGTCAGAGATGACTCTGGTGGCAGTGCACTGCAGCTCAAGGTTGACAGAAAGAGTTGCATGCAGCCTATTTCCCAAAAACACACACAATTTTAACCCTAGGCTGACCTGACATCGTGGTTTGCAGCAAGCCTGTCTGGGTCCAGAGGGTGCAAAGTGACAGCTGGAAAGCTCCCCTTCACATCATGCCTGTTCCTGACAGACCTTTACAGTCCTGGGCAGCACATGGGGAAGATTACCCCAACAGGGTGATGTTTATTTAGACAGGCAAAACACACTGTCAAGCCAAAAACACTGAGTGTATCTGCAGGTACCTACACTTGGAATGCATCTGTCACAGCCCCAGCTCAGGACCCGCTGCATACCTGGGAGTGGTGTGTGGGTCCTGCCGAGCCACTGCGTACCCCAAAGAGCTGCTGAGCTCTGCTGCTGCAGCAGGGAACATCATCTCCAGACTTCCAGGCATCGCCACTTGTACTTTACAAGTCAGAGCCCGTGGTATGTAAATGCCATTTTTTAAAAGGAGACATTTTAAACACTTCTGAACATCTCTATGAACCGACCAGTAGAAGTCCCTCAGAATCGTATTCTTACACAACAAAACAAATTTTACACATCAGGAAACACACTTTAATGAACGTTCCTTCCTTTGTGGGGTCTGTTCGGTGCTTTTATAGATTAATCTTACCACGTATTTCTTTCAAAGAGAAATAAAGGCAGAAGGCAAATAATGGCTCCCCAGCCATTTATTTAGGAAAGGGACTGCTTCCACAGCACTGCACACGGGGCCTGCAGGAGGGAAATAAGGGCTTTCACGCAGCAAACACAAACAGGCCAATTTGAACATATGCAGCACTCAGGATTACAGATGGTTTCAGGGAAGGCAGAGGGGATCAGCTCTGCTAAAAACCTCCCAGGGAATCCTAATGGGTTTCGATGTGTTTTAGCGGGGCTGGTCAAAGGCTCATCCAGCCTGACCTCCAGCCGAGCACCTTTTCCTCTTGGGCAAGTATTCCTGAAGATTTGCACAGCAGGAAGACAGGACTGGACACAGAAGACTTATCTGGAGGCTGAGGATAGCTGAGGCTTTGGAATTGCACAGCAGGATGACTCCGGGATGGGAGGCCCAACCCTACATGCAGAAAGAGCCCCGTGTTACCAGGGCAGCATCTGTTTGGGAATTGGAGGTATCAGGGACGCCAAGTAATTTAAACACAGCTCTTCTAACACAACCCTCCACAGCAGCCTGTGCTGAGCAGGCAAGCCTACACAGTGCCACATTAACTGCAGAGACACGAGGAATTCAAGAGCTGAAACGCAGCAAGATCAGGACAATTGTGGGATGAAAACAAACAAAATTATCCTCGTCAAAGACAGATTGTATCTTTTATATTCGGGTCATAAAGGAGAAACATTTAACTTGTGCATCCCTCAAATGGAGTACAATAACATCACCTAAAGTGCATAATTTAGATTCAAGACTTTATACCCAGGATGAACCAAAATCACAACAAAGTAGGAAAAAAACCCCCTGTTCTTCAGCAGAGAGGATGAAAAGCTGCGCAGGTTTGTGCAGACATTTATTTATTAAATTCTTACAACTTACTAACAATTAAGGGTACAAATGACACCCATCTGCACGGAATGGAGCAGAACAAGCCCTATAAGATGTGGGAGCCCTGGGCTGAGCTGTGCCACCCGTGGCTGGGGGACAGCACAACCAATTCCCGTTCTGCAGCGCTGCTGCAACGCCTGATTTTTCTCGGAGGCTGTTGCTGTGAAAGGCCTTCAATATACTTGATCTCATTTACTTAAAAAAGCCTGTCAGAAAGGCTTGTCAGCAACTTCTTAGAAAGGCAGCAGAGGGAGGGGAAGCAGACTGTTAACATTAGAATATCACCTTCCATCTGGATGTGTTCAACATAGGATCAGATGTAAGATTTGGATGTAAATTTGAAGGCCTTGGTCTCATGCCCAGATTCAACCTGAGCTTAAGAACTTGAAGACATGTTCTTGTCTGTGGGATGGAGCATGTTAATAAAAGCTCCAAACACTCAGGAGATTTCACTGCTTATACTCCCTTGCACTTCTTAAAAAAAAAAAAAGTACATTTAGAAGAAAAAAGAAAACTATAAAAAGCCATTAAACACCTACAAGCTCTACAGTACACTGAGAAGAGGAAAAAAGGAAGGGAATAGACAGAAGTAATCTCAGAAATTCTGCAGTTTCAAACAGTCAGCTAATAAATGGACTTATGGATAGTCAGCTGCTGAAAGGAAGGACATTGCTGCTCCTTTAGTGATGATCTCAGCCCCAGTCTCTGCTTCTGAATGGGAGGATTGGTGTAAAATGGATGGAGGGATGGAGAACACAACACAGTAACTGCTACTTGACATGGGAGCATTTTGTAGAGATACTTAAAACATAAAGGAACTGAATGCTGCACTCAGTGAGGTGACTTATTATTGACAAACTGTGTTTTGGTGGCAGCACCTGAGTGACTGCAGTGGATTTGAACTCCAAGGGGCATCTACAGCTGCCTGTGCAATCCTGTGCTTTCAGGAAAGAGGATATTTAGGCCTCATCACATCACATGCATCAGGAATTGCCCATTAGCATCACAGCCACCAGTTTCCCTGTCTCCACTTTTCCCCATTCCTTCAGGACGACTTTACCTACCAAACAACAAATAAACCCTGGACTGATTTTTGATCGGAGTGTCTTTCACAACATTAGTGGGTTTCATTAAACAGGTTCAGTATTTAAAAGGACAACGTTCTTCCTGCTAACAAAGAAAAGCAGAAAATCCATCTCCTCCACAGAAGACCATTAAAAGTCAAATCAAAGCTAGAGCATAAAACTTGTAGTGAATTTCTAAAATAAATTATTTCTAAGTGTTAAATATTTATCGCCAACACCACCACCCAACAGTAACCTGCCAGTACCCATCTGAAAAGACATAATCTTTGTTTAGCACTTGCCAGGATGAATTCCTGTATTTATTTTCTTATGTAAGTAAACATGTAGTCAGAACAAGACCAAAACAGATTTTTCTGGATGGAAGATGATTTGGTGGTGAATTGCTTGCTATCCCACTTGTCCTTTGTGAAGGGAGAGGAGGGAAAAAGCAGAATTCTGATCAGAAAGTGCTAAAGATTAAAACAAGAATTAAAAAAAAAAACAAACGCTTGCTAAACCAACCCCATCCTTTGCTGTGGCATTTAACCATATCCATTCTTTCCACAGCCAAATGGCACTGCAAACTTATCCCAAAAAACCCTGTCCTTTCCCAAGCCAAAGCAGGACATGGCCAGGGCTCACCTAAAAGCAAAAGCTGCAGCATGAGAAGCCCTTGCCCTTGGTTAGGGGAAGAGTTGACAAGGGAGAATTTTTCTCACAGGAAATTTTGATAAAAATAACTGTCAAACTTTTATTAAAAAAAAAAAAATGTTTTCTTGTGGAGAAAGAAAACATTTTCCCTTTGGCAGCCCCCAAAAAAGGGAACAGTTCCATATTCTCCAGCGTAACTGTACATATTTCATATGAAAACAGAAGTGTTTTATAAAAGCTGTCTATTTGAAGAACCAAGCAATCTCTGTTAAAAAATTTAACATCTGAAAGACTTGGAGAGACCACGTTCTACCAGCTCCTAAGACAGGCAGGAGTAACCTGAGAGGAAAGCTCTAAATGTACGAGAGATCACACTCAGAAACACTATTTTACAAGAATTTTGCAGGAGAGATTGCAACTAAAGTATGGAATGACTGCTGGAGTCACAGGATATACACTGCCTGAGTGGACAGAACAGGACCCACATCAAGAACAGTTGTGCCAGACTTCTTTTCACTGTGAAAGAATATTGCCCTTCATACGTAATTTTAACAGTGATTATGTATTTCCACTTTTTTTTTAAATTGATTATGTATTTCCTGATTTTTAACTGAAAAGCCAGGTTTGGTCACAAATTACTTAAAACACGAACACCTCAGTCCCTGCCCAAAGTTTTCCTATGTCAAGGTACACGTGAAGTGCCTGTGATCAAAAAGCCCACCCCAGCAAAGCTCATGGGAATTTTGGCACTGATTTGAACAGTGCCTGAATTTTTCCCTTCTGCATCCACATTATCCAGTTCCCTTTTGTTCCCATCCAGGCTCTGCTCCAAGCTGAGGAATTAACCTTGCAGTCTAGGTGTGCTCAAAGTGCTTGTGGAAGAAGAGGATGTTTATTGTAGGCTCAGGAGCTTCTCAGCACTCACAAGGACTTGGGAGCTGCAGAGCAACATTGCACCATCCCTTACCTCCCTGAAAGCTCCTCCAAAATAAACAGATGGACACAGTTTAGGAAGCAACTGTTACTGCTGAAGAACAGAGTGAAATCAGCTTGCTCTTTCTAAATTGCGAGTTAGCCATGAGAGAACCGGTTGGAGGCACCGGAGTTGTTTTACTACCCACACTCCTGTTTCATCAAATTGGCTTGGACTTCATTCCCCCTGGGAAATGCATGGACACAATTCCATCCCTACCCAGGAACAGGTTAAACTTTATAACTTCTATTCTACACCCTGACATGGGAAAACGTTGCTCAGCTGGGACACGGCAGTCATTAAAAACACAACCGTCCAATTGAACTAAACCATCCACCCTGATTCTGCTCTGATTAAAACCTCTTGTTTTCATCAGCAAACCCTTCAGCTGCTCTGTACCACTGCGTAGGCCTTGATTTGCAAAGCAGAGAGCGCTGCTCAAAAGGCAGACAATTTTATTAGAGCACCTGAGATTTAAAGGATTTATCTAAATGGCCAAGCAGCATCAATTCCCAACCAGGAAAAAAAAAAAAAAAGGTGACTTTAAGAGCACAACAGATTCCACATCATTTAGTTGCTTTATCCTCTCTGCTTTGACAGGCAGACTTGTGCCATAAACAAAGCCTTTGTAAAGTGTGGTTGTTTTCCCTCCTTCGTAATCAGTCCTCGTATTCCCCGATTTGTCAGCTTGGTACTAAAGAATAACAATAATTTTCTATTATAACGCGGTGCTCTAAAATCATTTAACAGTTCCTCTTTGCTGCTGAATGATAAGGCACCGCACTAATTAATTGCATTCCCTCTGTTTTGTGTTTCATAAAAACTTTAGCAGAGGTTTCAAAGGCACAAGAGGACATTTAAACAGCCCACACCGCCTAGAAAACAGCCGTGTGTGACTTGGAAAATTCCTACTAAAACAAATGGCCACGACAAATGAAGTTCTGGTTTAAAAGGACTTAAAAATTTGTGTCCAGTTACATCCAGCACTTGAATTCTAAAGGTGCTCACTCCTTCAAATTTGCTGGATTTAAACAGACTGAAGTTGGTAACATTTCTCCCTCACAAGTTTTTCCATAAATAAAAAGTTTCGATATGTTTCAAAATTAATATACAAAACTAAACAATAGAACGTAAATGCATAAAAAATACTCCATACAGGATGCAGTTATATTCTGGCTATCAAAAACTATTATGAAATTAAGAAAATTAGAAGAAATACATCCAACACGAAACAAAACTGCCAAGGCAGCAAAGTTGGAAAATTAAGATGTGTTAAGGTACAAATTCCTAATGAATAAGTATTTTCTCTAATAGCCCTAATAACATCTTGGGGGGTGAAGTAAGGCAGTGCAATCTGTAAGCTAAGAAACGTTGAGAACAGTTTACAACTTATTTACCAAAATATGAAACAACTGTAATTTAATGCATTATAAACCAGGTTTAGTTCATTTAAAGATGTTTTAATGCAAGAAGGTAAAACAAAGGATATAATCTGTGCCTTTTACCCTACAAGTATATATGGTCTCCTGTCAGCACTTCTCTTCCTTACATAATTAGGATGTAGGATGCCTTTTACTAGGACACCTACGTACATTTTAAATTAGGACATTTATTCTTCTCAGTGATTGCAGTCAAGTCGCTGGAAGAAATCCTTTTACTTTACAAATGCAGCGTTAATCAGCCTCTCAGAGCAGAGCCTCTGCACAAATACATCGTGCTCCCAGATCTAACTTGAAGGCTTTAGTCCAAGTAAATATTTCTCCAAGAGTGTGGGATATTGCAAAGGTCATTTTGAGATTCCCAGTCAAGGAGGAGGAGTCAGCACCACGGCTGGAACGGTCAGCACCGTGGCCTGTGTCCCGTGGTGCCTGGACACCTGGCACACTAATCGTCACACTCTGCGGTTGCTGCACAAATCCCCTGTGTCCAAAGCAGGGAAGTTGTTTAGCCCCTTGAAAATGTCAGTTCTAAGCACTGTAAAAGAAAAGTTTGTGGCTGTTTCTGTTAGACAGACAGTGCTGCCTTAGAGAGGTGCTCAGTCAGAGGAGAAATGCCACAGTGAGGGGCAGACATCCCAGTCAGCTCACAGCATCTGCATCGAGTCACCAGGTCAGGGATTTGCTTCCTTCCAAGGGGGTTAAGTCCAGCCCCACAAAGCCAGGGGTTTCCAGAGGCTGATCAGCACCCCAGGGCATTCAGTACTCCAGCTCTTCCCACTAAACCAGCAGGTGCTCCAGGCACTGCCTTCATTCTAAGGGATGTTCCATCCCACAGCCAAGGCTTCATCCCCAATCTTTTCTGCTCATCTTTTAATGAATAAACAGATAGCTTTTTGTGGATTGATTAGAAAAAAAAAAAAATTAGTTCTCATCAGGTCTTTATTCACAAAGAAAAAACACTCCCAGTGCAAGTATGGCCTTGCATATCTGTTGAGCAGCACACACAGGAACTCCAAGGTGTGTCAGTGGAGCCCAGTTTTGGAAAGCAGAGCAGGGGATCGCTCTGGTGAGCAAAATGCAGCAGGTAAGCACGGCAGAAAATTCAGAACTAACACCAAAGGCTTTTTGTAAGGTGAGGAACCACAATGTTACCTAATAAAAATACCAGCATCCCTCCCTATGTGTAGCATTACACACTCGTGCTGGAACATTCAGTATGCTCTGAGCAGATCCAGTGCTGAAAAGAAAAATACAAGCCCAAAGGCACTGAAACACTATGAAAAACTGCTCATGTTCTCCCAGCAGAACTAACAGCCTCCCACCCTCTTAAACAACATTGGTTTGGACAGAAGAAACGAAGCAAACCCAAAGCACTTCAAATAGCTCAAACCCAGGGGTTTTTTTGTCTGCATCACCCACACAAAGGAGGAAGAGCTCCGAGGACGCCCACAGAACGGCTCCATTTCCACTCTGCTGTACAGATTAACTATGGCACCTTCCCCTCCCACCCAGGTATTGATAAATACCACGTGTGAAGGCTCAGAGTGAAGCATGAGGCCGTTTGCCCCTAACAAGAGCCTCGTGTTACGTTCCACTGAGCAGGCAGCCACATCCCTGCTGCCCCCAGTGTCCCAGCACAACATCTGCCATCTGCACGCTCCGGACTCCCAGAGGCTGCTGTGTCCCGGACTCACCTCCGAATGCAGAGGAGCAAGGCTTATACCAAGAGCCTCCACTCCAGCTTTGCACAACAATCCTTGGGCTACAGTTGGGAAAAGCGGCCTAGGGACAGCACCGGAGCAGCACAGCCCGGCCTGACCCAGGGGTCTTGTTCCCAGCAGCTCGATCCGGTCTCAGCGAGTGCAGTATCCCACTGAACCAGGAAAAAACAACTTTTCCTTTCTGAACTGCACTGTTTCCAGCCGAGCACTAAGCAACCATTTAGAGATCCAACGAGCTGGGCCCAGTCTAGATGAGACTGAACTCCTGTCTGTGCACAAGCAAAGGTCACCAAGCCAGGCTGCAGCCTGAGGGAGAGGGCAGAGCATGCTGCCAGCGCGATCCCCTCGGGGGGAACCCACTAACTCTGCATTTCACACCACGGGAAACCTCCCGCTCGCATCAATTCTGGTGACAGACTGCAAAGCACGTCTACTTAAAAAAGTGTCTCGTGGAGAAGAGAAGATGGTTGGGCAAACAGCTCAGCTGGAGGGAAGCACTGGATTATTTGTCGCTCAGCACGGCTGTGCCATTTTAAAGGCAAGACCAGCTCCAGGATTTTGTGTGTTATTACAATAAGGCTTTGCCCGTGACACAGCTTGACTGCTTTCAGCTTTGTGTAGACACCAGGATGAAGTAAGACTACATTTAATAAACTTTGCCACAACACCTCATCAAGAATTATGCTTATTATAGACAAACTTAGCCTAACGATTTATGGGTTTGCTTTGTCAACCACAGCAAAACAAGATGAGCTATACCAAGAAAAACAAAACATCTTTATGCAGGCACAGCAATCAGGGCTTTCATCAGCACAAGGTGATAAAAACAGGGTTAAAGACCCTTGTGCTCTTCCATCTCTTACTGCTGTGAGACAAAAGCAGTGAGTGCTGGCTTGGTCCCTGCCCTGAGGAGGTTACAAATTAAAGCAAGAATTACAGAGGGAAGAAGAAAGTGTTACTTTTACTGCACTCTCGGGGAAAAGGCCACAGATTAAGTGAATTGATCAAGGTAAAGCCAGAGCTCTGCAGCTGAAACGAAAACAGGACTGTCTGTTCAGCTGTCTTGGGTACCGACCCACAGGACCAAACATCTCTTCCCAGGCAGAGTGCAGTTCTACAGGTGCACGGTCTTAGCTCTGTACCTTTTATTTTGGGAAGGTTCCTCTCATCAAGAGGAATGCATGACAATCAATCACAGCGGATAAAGACTCTGAAGAAGACAAGACACACAATCATCTCGCCAAATGATGAATCACTTGCTAAACATTCTTCCCCTTTACTGTTCTGTTGGGAAATGCAACCCCCCTAGAAGTCAAAATACCAGGATCATGCACAGTTGCACTAATGGCAAAGTGCTTCCCCCTGGCATCTAGTCCTGCCAACAGCACCATAACAACCCAGGGAAAAGACACATACATCAAACACAGCCAGCACAAACACAGAGAACAGAGTACAGAGAGATGGGGGGCTTGTATCAGCCTGGAAGAGTCCCTGGTGTCTGATCACCCACATCATGAACCAACGGACTGATCCCAAGAAAGGGAATAGAACACGGGAATTCTCCACTGACAACGCTGAAACAACTTCTTAACAAGCAAACAGAAAACTCCAGGATCTGATTCTATTAGTGGGTGGGAGTGTGAGGAACAGATGGGGTGATGCAGGGAGGAGGATCCCCATCCTGACAAGGAATAGATGATTCTCTTCAGAGATGACAAGACTGTCAGCAAGAGTAGCTGCCAGACAGGGCTGTGCTGGATCTGGTCTGGTCAAGGTAACCATCCTATAAAAAGAGCGGAGGCTTTCGCAGGCAGATGCAGGGGTGGATTAAGGAGGAGGAGATGCCAACCCTGCCCCACTTGCCTGGTAAATCTCCCAGACAGCTTCTCACTTTCAAAGGCAATTTTATGTGACACAGCTCTTGACCCACTTCAGAATTTCAAGGCCACCATGCCACCTATGGTCGTGGCTGCTGATGGGTGCAATTATCACACACTAATAGGCTTTAAATTCTCCACTCAGGTCAGAGATCAAGTGCTGTGATTGTCTCTAAACCGGGGAAACCCTGCAGCACACGGGCTGATCTCCTGGACAGCATCTCAATACAGCAAACACCTCACAAATTAACCAGTGCACGAGGCATAAACCTTCCCAGCCCTGGCACTGTCCAGACTCAGGAATTAGGACCCAAGTTTACCAATTCCCATGCCAGTGTTCCCCCTGGACACTCAGGTAGCCCCCAGAAGTACCCCCAGCTCTGTGGACACCGGTAGCTCACATCCCGATTCAGCTGATGCCTTGCACACTGACTTCCACACAGGGCCCCACTCCCAGGGTGCTGAAGCCAGACCCAGCATTCCTGTCAATATTTCTGAAACTGGGAATTCAGCATTCTCCCTTTCCTCTGCTGATCATTTGCAATACTGTCTTAAAGTGAGGCACTAACACGTGATGATGCAAAACCCAAAAGCCAGACCGACTCCAGCTGCTGTTGGGAACCGTCAGGATCAGGGCACACAATATGGTGTGAATCCCCTTGGATTCCTGCTTGCCAAACAGAATGCCAGCTCAGCTGGAGCAGGATGCCTGGGAAGCTTCATTCTATGCACTTCTAACATTTTCATCTGCCAAGATATTTTCAGGCTATTTCTTTCTGGAGTGTCCTGAAAGGAATATATCAAAACATACGGATTTTTCTTGAGGTTTGCTTCAGAAATCATCAGTGGGGTCAATGCAAAATTTTGTTAAGCTCCAGATTTAGTCTTTGGGAAAACAATGAAAGAAGGAAAATACAACGCTTGAATACAACTTCTCAAACAAACCCGTGCCTGTCCTCTGCTAAACATGTCTGGGACATCACCACCAACACTCACAAGATCTTCCCATGTTGGATCACAGTTACCGACCAATAGAAGATCTTGATCAAGGCCCTCACTAAGTGCTGTGTCTTCTGATTTCAACTGGTTCCTGTCTCCTGAATGCCAAGATCTCAGCTGATGTTTTACTGAATATTCTGAGCTGCTGAGCGGTAAAAGGACCCCTCCTGCACATCCCCAGTGGCTGCTGGATCAGTTCCCCAAAAGGCACCTGTTTTCAGGAGCGATCCCTGTCTGCCCTGACCAGAGCCCTCCCCCTCCACAGCACAACCATCCCCTGGCCCCCACAAGGAGCCTCCTCTACCTTGTGACAGGTTCATTATCTCTCTTAAATCCTACAAATCAATCACAGAAAGAGGCTACAGCTACCTCGGTGCAGCCAATCCCAATTTTCACACTCCAACCAATAATGCATTTCAACAGGTATTGCCCTGTCTCACACATGACAAGAAAGGTAAAGTGCACTTGAAATGCTTTGGATGGGTTTTCATTTCAAAAGGCTGCAACAGTAAATATGCATAATGATGAAACAAATTATAACATGTTACTCGAAAAACATTTCTTTACAGCTTCATTAACTCAGCATTAAACCAAATTAGGATATAGCAGGCATATCTACAGGGTAGAAATTAACTACATATTTGCATTTTTGTCACACTACACAGTTCATACAGTTGGGCCTCGCTGCCACATTTATCTGATATAAAATTGGCACTGAAGTCCATGGAAGTTCCCAGACAACATCTCCAGCTCTCAGGGCATGACTTTGCAGGGATGCTCTGGGAAGTCAACTGGAATTAATACAACACGGGACCTAAAGAGGATTAGTTAAACTCCACATGGATGCTTTCCTTTAGAAATAAAGTGACTTTAGCATGATTTCATTACTTAAGTTTGGAAGCAAGCTAAATTGAATTAGGCCACTTTAATGGTGAAGAAAAGCACCCACACAGAGTTCTGATGCAGTGCAACAGGCTGCTTTAAAAATTAACTTATATTAGTTTCCCCATGTGTCCTTCCATTCCCTAACCCTTTAGGAAGGCCACGGTTTTAACACGATTAACCTGATTAAATGAAATTTCACTTCATCACATCACTACCTTCACGCTGGCAAGTGGAATAGATCACCAAGTTAAAGTGAGTTCCCCGGAAAAGTCATCCAGTTTCAGAGGATAGAGTGTTTTTGCTGTGGTGCTTCATGAGTTATACTAAAGGTCTAGAAAAAGGCTCACCTTTTTAAGCATATGATGAGTGACATCCAGTGCAGCATTTGCAGGGGGGGGAAGAGGGGTTTGAAGCCCCTTTCAGTTCTGCTTTAAGGCCAAATAACTTTATCAGCAGACATCACGTCCTGTATGTACTACCACAAAGCACATTTCCATCTAAAAATGACCTCTAGCACCTCATAAAGCCTTTCACTCGAGCCAATTCAGGGAAGTCAAACAATAATGGCTAAATCATTATCGGACATCTCAGAGGAAAAGACAAGGCTGTTGGGTAAGGATGCAAGGATGATTTGACATGTTCTTTCTTAAGACTGGATACTGGATTTTGTAACTCTGCTGGCAGGGAAAGAATGAAGGAGCTGAATCCACAGTGAGCTCCAAGGTAATCGCTAACACTCCAAAAATACACTTTTTTTTTGCAAGACAATTTTACATTCAGTCCAACACTTCCCCTTCTGTCACGTTTGCACAGAAAACCTGCAGACACCACCACACGAAAGGTGGAGAGGTCTCTCGGCAGGGCTATAAAAGAAACATCTCCTCACAGAGCCCATTTTAAGCATGCAGGGCATTTACACGCATTTTCCCAGTAAAATAAAAACTCTCACGCGCACATCTGTCCAACTCCAGCTGCGCCAGGACATGGCAGGGCTCTTACAGACATTCAGGCGTCTTAAAGTAGTGAGTAATAAACGAGTCTCTCCCAGTCCTTGCAGCCCTGAGCAGGTCAGGCACAGCTGGTGCTGGGCAGAGCGTGGCCAGCCCCAGCGTTACGGGACAGGTGAGGGTTTATAATGACACGCTGGTGCCTCAGGAGGGAACGGGCACAGCGAGCAGCACCTAACGGGTACACCCCGGGAACCTGCATTCTCTCACATCTTCCCGCAGCAGACACATCTCAAACCAAGCTGCTGGAATGATCTACACGCTGTTTTGAGTGCTTTGACAACACAACAGCCCTCTGGAGCCTGACAGAAGTTAGCAGGGCTTTTAACAACGAAATTAAAACTAGGCTTAAATTATTATGCCACCTGAACCAGCAGTATAAACAAAATCAGCGGCTCGTGAGCTTTTGTCTTTAGACTTTCCTGGCTGTCTGAACTAAGAACAGGGGCACCCTCAGCTTCACAGCAGTTCTTCAGACTGAGCGCTTAGGATGCGGCAGATGCATGTTTAATCACAACGTGTTGGAAGCAGGCATCGAGATCAAAAGGAAAGATATGTTACATTGAAGGGAGATGATCTGCAGCTGCAATCAGAAACAAGAACCCAGGGGAAAGAGCTGTGTGAGTTGGTAGGGAGACATTATACACAGAATTAAGATCGGTGTTATGGTTTTGGAAATGGAGTAAGCAAGCTAGATAAGCAGCAGCACAGAACTGGAGTATTTGCACAGCTGTCAAACATCTACCAGGAGAGCTGCGAGTACGTGTGCTTGGAATGGTGGACAGGGAAATCTTCCCCACCTGATCCTCTACAACAATTTGCTTTATTGCCTGGCTGCTCCTGGATCCTACAAGAACACCAGAAAACATTCCTTGATTTAAGCCACGTGTATCCAAGCAAAGTAGTGACCCAAACTGCCCCACTTGCTGAAATGAACAAAAAAATCATCAGTAAGATTATTAAAGCTTAATAAAAGCAAATAATTGATTAAAACCTAAATGGAGGAATCTTTGGTTAAAAGCCTGGAAATGAAATTGTTCTCACCTGGATATGTGGTGGCAGAAGAAAAGCTCTGCTACCTTGCTCGCTACCGCACTGCGCACGGGAAGACGGATGCTGGTCAGGTCTGGCAGGGAAATGGTTTCCCAAAAAACCTCCTCCAGGAGAACAGAAGTGCTCAATGTACTTCTACCAACAGGCTGACCAGCCCTTTCATGAATTAACTGGTCCTGGCTTATCAGCAGGCAGACTTGTATTTGTCTTACCTTCAGATGTTTACATAAGAATCATTTATTAATTCTATATGTTTATTAGATATAAAAACCATTTCGAATTTGCTCAAGTTTAGATTTGTAATAACCTTAGAAATTATTTAATCATCACGGTTCCATTTAGTACAAAGTATTTTATAGAAGCTGGTGATTATATTTAGCACAGATTAAAATGAAAGAGGTATTGCAGGAGATAAAGAAGGACCTGCTCACCCCTGCCATACCCTCTGCCTTCTGCTCACAGCACCTTCTCTGGCACTGAAAATCAACACCAGTAGTCATTAGGAAAACACTGAACCTCCGGGGATCAGAAAGGTCATCTCACACAGTCCTTGCTGCCCCCCCAGCCTTGCAAAAGCTCTGTGTGAAAGCCACAGCCACCGACACCAACAGCTTCACTCTCAGCCACTTACAGCCAAGTGGGGAGAGTTTTCAGCTGAACACGCTCTGTTGTGAAGCAACCACAGGAGGCAGCGAACACCCTCAGCTCTGCTGGGAACACCGGGATGCTTAAAAAGAGGATGGTCTGCACGCGGCCGGGTGCAAACTTCCTAACACAGTCACGACCAAAAAATTGACAAGCTCGATTTCCTCCTCTTTGCCACTCGGTCCCAGTAGCTGCCACAACTAGGACACATCCTCCATCGTGTCCTCCTCCCCTCCTTCCTCCCTGCTGGCACAGCAGCAGAAGGAAGCCCGGCTGCCCTGCACGCCTGATACGCACCTCGAGACACTCCCAGGGCAACTCCGAAATTCCTTTTCCTACAGCCACTCTGTCTTCAGTCCCAAAGCCCAGAGCAGGAAACGTATGCTGGGGCAGAGAGCAAAAGCTGAGATGTATCCCTGCAATCTCCAGGAAGCAGGTGGTTCCTCAGAGGCCACTGCCAGTTCCTCGCTCCCAGCTCGGCCCAAGGCCTGGGTGTGGCAGGGGTGTAATCAGTCCTTAACTATCCCTTTCTTCCCCAGGCACAGCAAAGCCGTGTTGTTATGTCTGGTGACACCGCGGTGGCAAAGAGATTCAAGACACACGAGCTTCCTGTTTCCATTGTTTAGCAAACTTTGGCAGCGATGTGCTCAAAACCAGCTGATTCGGGTCATTACTCAAATCAACAGAGCGCCCCTTAACAATCTGTTTTAACTCAGTTGGCAGCTGAGAGCTGTCTCCAGCTCCGAATCTGTGTAGCCCTGGTTACTTTTAATCAGCTGCACAGCCATCAAACCGTCCTTCTTGTTCTCCAAACAAAGGGGACCAGTTCTGGGAAGGAAGCCTTCTGATGAGAATAGTTGCACTTGCTCCTTGAGGGAGCCCTGACTGAGAACACCCCACGCCTGTCACTCCAAAGTGCCCGTTCCCTTCAGTGCTGCTGCCAGGGAGCTGAGGAAAGATGAAAGCCAAGGGGACATCCAGATTTGGTAAAATCTCCAGACCTTGAACACGGTCCAAGATTTATCCCTTTGCCAAGGCTAAAACACATCTCAAGCCTAGGCCTGAAAATTCAGATGACAGCTCTGAGTCTGTGTGATTTAGGAACGGTAAGTGGCTCTTTGTCTCAAGAGAAACACCCTCACCTTAGAAGAACCAAATTAATAAACTGTTAGAAGCTACTAGAACCAACAAATATCTTCACAAAAAAAAATAAAAATGAAAATACTGAATTATTCCACCTTGCCAAGTACTGCAGGACTGCGACCAAAGAGCTCTTCTATTTCCAAATACATGACACATGCCGGCTATAAATAAACAAGTTCAAGATGTGCATCGATGTCACAGACACCACCCGCTCTCTCTGCTGTCCTTTACTCACTGCAGCCCATTTCTGACGTTGCCTTGGTTTTCTCCCCCCTTACAGGCATCAAAAGGCTGAAGGAAAACAACACAGCCTGTCAAACACCACCAGGTGCATTATTAGCACTGGGCTTTTATTCGCTCCGTAGCGTTTCTCACCCTGGATTTCCTGTATTCAGGCAGTAACTCCCAACCAGAGTCAGCTCACACATCCCTGTGAAGGATGAAAATTCCCGAGATAAGCATCTTAAGCTACTGGTTGTTCCTCAGAGTATCACATGCACACTGGGGCATTTTAATTGTTATTATTTAAGCAATGAAGTCCAGGTGGGAAGAGGCTCAACTAGAAGACAACTCTGCTCTAGCACAGCAGCATCACAAGAATCCATCACCAAGTATACAAAAGGGAACTAATGCCACTGTAAATAAATACTTAATGTCAGGGGTTTAGGCCATGTCTGAAGTACCCAGGGGAACCTCAGTCCATGCCCACCGGTCACTGAAGCCACTGCCAGTATTCCCAGAGGAGTCTGAAGCCTTTCGAGCTGTACAAACAGCACATTTAGAAACTGGAGTTGGGTTTGGATG
This sequence comes from Myiotriccus ornatus, assembly GCA_036023395.1. Taxonomy (NCBI): domain Eukaryota; kingdom Metazoa; phylum Chordata; class Aves; order Passeriformes; family Tyrannidae; genus Myiotriccus; species Myiotriccus ornatus. Next base: position 1,292,530 of record JAYRBT010000114.1, read on the forward strand.
GTCTTGTAAATCTGATGGTTTCATAGTTTACCGAGTAACTCCTGCTTCTGGGAAAGTGGAATGTCTCCAGAAATAGTAACATTTTATCTCAAAATGTTCAGCTGTGGTCTTACCCCCGTGTAACCTCGGGATCCACACTGGATTTTGTTTCAGTGCCCGGTTCGTGTGTTCACAACTCACGTGAGAAACAGTAACACCAAGGGTTAGCACATGGACATTAATGTAAGAGAAGATCCCCCTGGCAGTTTCATTCCTAAAGGCTGATATTGGTGTGCTGCAGGACTGTCACAGCTATAGGCTAAATCCACTGGAGGGCATGGAAAATCCTGTGTTCCCTTAACCCACGAGGCCTGTGGGATTCTAGAATTAGGCACTGTGTTAATTCGCTCTTTAAAGGCACCAACGACATAAAAGAAACATCCCAAGAATGCGTTCCAGGCATTATTTTTTTCTCTTCCCCATTAAAGTGCTGTGAGTACAGAGGAATATTTTCCCCCAAGTATTTACTTAACACGCCTTTTTCCTCGTTTCAGGCTCTGTTTGTTTTCATTTAAATGTAGCAGATGAAATATTTAACTTCTCAGTGTAAGCAATGTATCAGATACATCAAATGCTGGACTAAGTGGGCCAAAATAAATTGGAGATATCTTGCATTCTCTTTGTTGCTCCTATTATCATCTCCAAATGACAGCACAATCTCTCCTGGCAAAATGCAGCCCAGAGTTTTTCCCCGCTAGCTGGAGGGATAAAAGCAAACCTGAGTCTTCTCATTACAGCACCCAGACAATTTGATTTCATCCTGATTAGAACATTCATTCTCAGGGGTTTCACCACAATATCACATATGTCTTTATAATCTGTCTTCCACCTGTATGGCAGCGAGGCTGCTCATGCCAATAAATGCAGCTTTAATTGTGTCTATTGGATATAAAAAGCAATTTTCACAGAAATAAGCAATCACTCAAAGCCAGCTTCTCACAAACCAACTCTGGGCTCGTATTTCTTGCTCTTGAGGCAACTCCACACCTAAGACTTATTTTTACAAGCATTGATCAAGAAATCAGAATGTCTTGAACAGGGCACTTTAATAATCACGTCATTGATAAATTAATTTTACCCTGACAGATACTTCCCAGAGCAAACACACAAGAAGGCCTTGCCTGTGTGAGCTACAGGAGTTAAACAACTTAAAGCATATCTCAAAAAATTTCATTTTACATGCCCTTGCAGCTACAGAGGCTGTGTAAAATAGAAGGATGCCTTTTGTGCCAAATCAGGACAACATTGCATGTATTTAATGCACTTAAAAGAGGTACCCAATATTGTCCTCATAGCTGGCAGTTAGTGTCTCAACCACAGTTCTAGATTAATGATTAATACACCATTTATCTCTTGAGCTGCCATGTTATTGTACACCTAGGGGACAGGAGAAATTGGAAAGCCTCTGAAAGCCAGTTCTGTTCTCACACCAGTTTTCCCTGTGTGGCAGAGACAGCAGC
>JAYRBT010000114.1:1308302-1326437 GCA_036023395.1 Myiotriccus ornatus
TCTCCAGCCTGGAGGCAGCCAGGGATGTGCCAGCCCAGCCCAACAGTGCCTGCACAGTAAAGCTCTGCAGACACACCATGCCCGGCCTTGGAATCAGAGGAAGGCTCCGGTAATCCCCAGCCTCAGACAGCACAACAGCTCTCGGGGATGTGGCCCTGGAGTAGAATTTCACTTTTGATGTATAAGTGCAGCCTTGAAATAGCAAGGTTATACATACACCCCCAATTGTCCTGGGTTAATTGGGCAGTGAGTGCCTGACATGCCCCGGAGAGGAGGATTTGAATACGTTCCTCAGCCACCAGCAGTGCTCTGGTACAACAGCACATCCTGTTCCTCTCTCACGGTGCAGAGTGAATCCTGGATAAAGCCCTGTGCCACTCTGCAAATTACTCTTCTGCCTTCATTCATCTCCCAGGAAATCTATATCCTTACGTGCCAGCCCCTGCTCCTTCCCCCAGGGAGCGTGTGAGGAACAGCTCAACTACAGCGTCACAAACCAGGTATCGGAGAGGAGCACACACATCTAGTAGTGGGTTTTGTTAACAAGCAAAGGGTGGACAAGGAAATCAAGGAGTCAGTCACATGACACTGGTAAACGTGGCTATGTGGAAAGATTAATTGGAAGAGTTGTAATGAGGACGAATTCCCACTTCCTGCCTGGTGGAGAGCCCTAACTGTGAAAAGGCAAGATTTGCTACTGCCAGCGCATGCCCGCAGAACACAGCCAGAGGGACCCCCCTTTTTGGGGTTTGACACCCTCCAAAGCTAGCACAGAGTTTTAGCAGCACAAAACCTCAGGCAAACAGGCAGGCTGAGACAGAACAATACACACACCACTGGCAGGGGCTGCCTGCGGATTGTACAGACCATCTAATCCAGAGGAATCTTTGCAGGAGACTGGCAAACCAAACAGTATCTGTGCAGTTGGAATTGCTCAAAAAGAACAGCCACCCAGACACAGAGGCAGCCTAAAACTCCCGTGATTTGTAGTGTGAGTCTGTTGCTGTGTTTTCCCGGTTCTGGGTTATATTGTATAATAAAACTTGTCAGTGAAACAAAGATGGGACAGAGACTGTTCGCTAGGAAAGGATCCTACTGAGTGTCTTCTGTCCTTACACACTAACCCCAAACTAAAAGGGAAGGCAGCATTGAACAGAGCACATTGTTATCACTGCATTTCTGCTGTTTGATGCCAGCTGAGTGTGCAGAGTGTGCAAAATGCCAAAATTGTAGGAGTGGGCAAGAGAGGGAAGCAGGGTCGAGTCCATATTTTTAATGGGGAAAAGCCTTAAGCCAGGTAAGGCAGTGTATTGGTGCAAGACTGACATTCATTGCCAGTCACTTGTATTTCAAGAACTATTTTCCTACTCCTTAAAAACAAGAGACAAAAATTCCAAACACGTTTATCACATACCACTGATTACCAGTTTGTGTTCACACAGCAAGATCACAGGTATGGAGATAGAACATGTGCTATTTAAAGATCGTTATTTTTGGTGCACTCTTAAACAGCTGGAAAAAAACACAACCCCACACAAAATAATCCTGAACAACCAGGACCTGAAGCATCAAAGAGCAGTCTGGCAGAGCTGCAGTAGGGAAGGCAATCCAACAGGCACGCTGAGAGATCAGTTTTCCTTCCAACCACCAGGCAAGATGATGTCCTCGAAGCCAGTCTTTGAACTGTGCTAATAATAGGTCAGCCAGCCAAGCTGATGCTGCACGTTCAACCAAACCTGTGCACAGGCTGCAGGCATGAACACAAGAGACTTTTTTTAATTAAGGAGGAGAGGAGACTGCAGGCTGGTTTACTGCACACCAGTGGCTCTGATTACCACAAGCTCAGCTAGAACACAGACACCCTCTGCACAAGTCACTTTAGTGGATGTTAGTTGACTTGGCAACAAGTTTTCTTCACTGAGATATTTAAATTGAAAATCATAATGACAAAACAGCCTCCAGCAGCCAGATCTCTTGCACAAAAACTCAAGTTTCCAATTTTTTGCTCGTAACATTGAAATTTAGAGCCAAAGCTGACCAAGTATCAGCCCATTTAACCAAAAGGCAACCTACAACCTCATCTTTATAGGAAAGTCACAGCTCCTTTTCAATTCAACAGCAAGGGCAATGTTCTCTCATGACATAAAATGTGCTCAGTGCCCAAGAATTCAACAGTACCTAAAATTGGCTGCCTCCAGAGTCATCCTCCCTTTCTGAAGTTCCTCTGCTTCCTCGTATCAGGAACTGGACCTTTGTTGTGGATCAAACCCCAAACTCACTTTCTATTCCTGCCTCCCTCCCCATAAGGGAGGTATTTAGCAGTGGGAAATGCTTATTGGAGATCTTCTGTGTTTGATGTAGTAACACTTCCCTAATGGGCCTTGAACAATTTCCATGTTTTGAAAGCAGAGGGATTTCCTTTAAATCTGCAGCCTGATGGGAAGCTGACCTCCACGAAATATTTCCTCCCATTTTCACTGCCTGTGGCAATCCCCCACTGCTTTCCCTGTCTTCTTTCATCCCCCTCACATGCTGATTTGTGGTTGGGATAGACCACAAGCTGCATCTTGCAGGTGACCAAGCTGGCTCCACTACTGCCTTGTCTGCAGAGCTAGAAACTTCTGTCACTTCAAAACACAACCATCTCTGTAGTTCCTCCCCGGAAAAGGCACTGGCACAACTCACCTTTGGGATTTCACTTCCAGTTTCTCCACTGATCACCCCAATGGTCACAACAATCCCTCAGCAAGTTGTGTCCTTGAAGAGATTCTCTTCCAGTTCCCATGAAAAATGGGTCAGACACACGACTTTGGATGCCAATATTTACAGGTCCTTTTGTTATCCAAACAACTCCCTTTGCATTCCAGCAACAACATGCCTGGTCTGAAGTTCCCAGTGCCACTGTGGTGGCTCCCAATGCTACACCTCAAATTCATGAATTACGAAGGCTCCCAAACCCAGATTATTTGCTGTGCCAGTGCATGGACTCAAGTCATTCCAGCTCCTGTGTTTTGCAGATAAAGGCAAATCCATTCATACGGAAAAACATGTGATAGAGAGGCCCATGTGTCCAATATTCATTATCAAACAAAATTAACAAATTCATTGACTGCTGAAATGCTAAAACAAGGAGTGAAGAGCAAGTTTTTCCTTGCACATGTTAAAATAATCCTTTATATGGACACATGCTCTATTTTCTCTCATTCAATTGATATTTGCAATCAAGTTTTCAAAGGGTTTAGGTTTTGGGTTTTTTCTTTTTTTCCCTTTCACATGCCAGAAAGAAAAGTGTGAATACATCTTTAGTGATGCACTTCTTGGATGTTTTCAGCAGTGAAATGCATGACTGGGTAACCTTGCTCTGGAACAAATGAAGCCAAACAGGTGAGGTCTGGAGCAGGTATTTTTAAACCTAGTACTACTCAATAATCTGTTCTCGTTAAATTATTAGGCATAATTTAAATACTGAAATATTAACTTCAGCCATTATTGTATGCTTGTCAAATACAGTGTAAAATATATCCAGATGTAACATAACTATCCCTGACCCATCGGGCAATGCAAATACTGACCCCGTTGTTTTAAAGCTCTGATTCAAAACAGACACCAAAGAACTCTCTTACATAACAGCCAGAATCCCCAGCAGCTGGAAAACAGCCACATCCTCTTCCATGTGGAGGAGGGCAGTGGGATTGCCACAGAGTTGACACACACGCTGAAGCCAAACCTAACCCTCCAGAATCCCACCGACAGCCCTTGGGCTCCACTCCCCACAACCCTCTGGGTTGGATTTTCAGCCCAAAGGAACTCAGGATAACCTCAGGACACCAGAGGGGAGGGGACCTTCCAGGTCAGTGAAATCCTCTTGTCCTTTATCATGAGGAACCACTTCCTGCACCCTCACGGAATGGGAGAGCTCCAGCTCAAGGATTATTGGTACAGGCTCTGGAAGGAACTCCACAGGCTGTGGTTGAGCTACATGTCAGTGCCAGCTCTGCCAGCAGTGCCCACACATGGAAACAGCCCTGTCGCTCCAAGAGGAGAAACTATCCCCGTTCTTTCCCTTGAGAATGGTAGAACCACCACTACTAAAGAGCTGCCCAGAGTCCCTCTGCATTGAGATTCCCTCGGCCTGCCAGTCTGAGCAAGCCAGAGCCAAGGGAACAGCTGCCTGCAAATGCTTCTGAGGTCTCACCACTCCACCCTCTCTCAAATCCACTTCAAATCTCAGCTGTGAACGGTGCCACTACCCCTGCAGCCAGCACTCCTCCCACCTAAACCCCTTGGCTGGGCTGTGCAGATGCTCAAGTGGGGTGCAGGAGGGACATTCAGCCCCACAGCCCCTCCTGCAGAGTAAGAACCATCTCAGCACTACAGTAGCCTGTCAACAACAACTTCCTTTGCACAAACAAACAGCCCCACGATCTGTTTACAAGAGCATTTCTGCAGCCATCACCGCTGACTCCCTGGGCACTGATGTTTAGTTTCACAGCACAGACTTCAGCCTCTTTTCGTGGTGCTGTGGGTGAGGCCAGGCCTGCAGCCTCTGGTTTTACCATGCTGCCACCTCACTGCAGCTGCCCAGCTTTTAAAACAACGAGGAAGAAATCAGTATGTGCTAGTGAGAGGGAGAAGACAGTATATTAGACCATCCTCAGACTTTTAAAAACCTAAATGGCTCTATCATAAAAGCCATTAGTTGCTTTCCTCCTTTTCTTGGCACTGAGTTGATGACTGTCTCCTAACATCCTTTTCATTGTGTAGCATAACTTGCAGCTAAAGGATGCAAGATATTAATGCACACACCATCTGACAGCACCTATTTCTTCTCCTGGTCTGCCCATGCATTCATTAATATATTTATCCACAGTCAGAAACCACAGTCTCTCTGGCTTTGCTCTGCTGGCTTGGCTGAACATGCCAAACACTTCCAGCCTCCCCTCATCTCCTGAGAAATGCCTTCGATTATTCCTCCTGTTTTCTCCAGCAGACTTTCCCTTCACCTCAGCAAGTCTGGATTTATCCCTCTTCAATGCTCAGGACCAGAATAACAACAAATGGAAGAAATGGGGTTTGTTTGGTTTTTTTTTTTTTAAAAGCAGTAAGGAATTGGGAAATGTTTTAGTCAGGTCATAAAAATATGACAACACAATGAATATTGTCTGGATTTGGTATAGTTAAGAAACATTACCCAAACAATAGGATAAGTAACAGACATTAGCTTGTCACATTAATTTTCTTTTTTAAAACCCATGTTGAGAATCATTCAAGTAATAATATGAAATCAGCCAGCACTCTGCAATACAGATGAAGAAAATATTCCAGAATCTTCAGCAACAAAAGAATTTCATACCGAAAAATACAATTAACATCAGAAAGCTGCCCTGCCATCTGCTTAAAACAAAATGGTTTGCATTTAATTCCTTGCTGTTATCGAGAAATAGCAAAATGCTGTGTATGACTTGGTTTTGGAGGATTACCTTGACTGATGACAGCAGCACATGCACAGCAAGCATTTCCAAATGCAGGATACCACGTTCCTATTACCAAACTGCAGGATCAGACCTTCAGCACACAAGAACTGCCACCCTTACAATCTTCCACGGGTGGTGAGAGTGGCAAAGGGCTCCAGGGGGGCACAACTACAGACCTGGGATGGCTCATTGGGAGCACGTGGCTCCTGCAGCAAACCAGGAAAACAGTTCTAGCTTATTTATCAGAAAGCTACAGGGGACAGCAAGGTAAGAGTCCACACTGGCAGTGTCTGTAAAACCTCTTGGGTTTAAGGATGACTCTCAGCAGCCTTTTCGACCCTCCTCTGCTCAGCTATCCGTTATCCAGGCTCACCAACTGGGATGCCAACCCTGCAGGCAGCTCCCGGAGAACTCCAAGGTGGGGTCAGGGACACCGACTTGACCAGGAACTTTGAGCTCTGGCTGCACAAAGAACCATCTAAAAGGGTGTCCAGACCCCCTGCTGGACAGCACACACTACCCAGTATCTTCCTTTCTCTGCAACAGAGAAGCAGCAGAAAGGAAAGGAAGAAGAAAATGCAAGAAGGAGCTCAACCAGGCAAGACACAAAAAGCTGCAGAGCTGCAATCACCAGCTCCTCAAGCTAAATAAAAATTTAGCGCAGGGGAGTGGTTTTTTGTTTGTTTTGGTTTTCCCTCCCAGTGATTCACGTAATTTTTGTGTAACTTCGCTGATAAGGCAACAGCAACTCAAGGAGCCAGATTTGTGATTTAAACACCATGCCATTATCCAGGCAGTGATTTACTGCTCTGCTCAGGCTCTGGCAACCAGGACACACCGAGGGCTACGGAGGCAACTGCTCCTCCCGCCTCACCTCCACCCCTGCCTGGAGTCAGCTCCCGGCAAAACGTGTCTGCTCAAGGAAGCTGGCAGGCACCTCCTCCCGGGTCAGCACGGCCTGTCTCCATGCACTCAATATAACAGGGTCTCTTTATGACAAAAGCAATTGCTTAAAAGAACAACAACACGGGGAAAAAAAGAGAAAGTGATCACACAGAGGTTGCATTGTCCTGGTATTTCTTCACTATCACCACAGGATCACTTAGCACAAAGAGAAGGAAATTAAAGAGAATTTCCTGTATAGCCTCCTTTATTCATATATTTGCAGTTTCACAATAAACGTGAACCCAACCATGCTCTGTAAAAGCAGAAAATGGCATTTCCTTCCTGGTCTGTGCACCATCAGCACCCCAACAGATAGAAACTTATTCCCTTTAAATAGACACTGCTAGGATGGTGTTCAGAAACAAGCTTCACCTACTTGTCATGAATTATTAACCAGAAAAAAAATCCCCCCTTGTTGCTCTTTACAGAGGCTTGATTTGCAAGTTTAAAAATCAAACTGACACTTACTCCTCCTGTACAAACACCCAACCTTTAAAAAAAATGCCCTGAGCGTTATAAATACATTTTTTCATAAATATGAGAACAACAATTCTATAAATAGCTATTCTTCACAGAACTGCTTCAAGACATTGTTTTTACAGACAACAGTAGGAAACTGGAGGAGGTCTTAGTGCCAAACATATTAAAAGCGAAATAAACTCTCCAATCAACTCTGGGTTTCCACTTATTATTACAAAGTTCGTCGTTCCTTTTGGGCTCACACAATCGGTTTATGCAAAGGAAGGAACACACCAGAGGCCTGCTCTGTGTTCTGGCACGGCCCCAGCGTGAATCAGTCCCAGCCTTCAGCTTCTGAGGGCAGCAGTTTAACAGCTCTGGGCTGCCAAGAGGTGAACCCACCACTGCCCACCACGAGCCTGGACTATCTGTATAACAGCTCCATGACAGGAATTCCAAACACACCGACTCCAGCCCGAGCTCCATCTCCTCTTAAAAGCAAACGTGGCAGGGATGAACGTGATTTAATGCAACAGCAAATGGCCTGTTCAGCCTGCACATTTCATGGTTACTACCTCCTCGAGCTATTTTTGCCCTGGTATCTAAACTGAAAATCAACAGGAACTCCTGAAAAAACAGCTCCCCAGCTGACAAACCAGGTTTCCATAGCCAGGAGCGCCTTTTCAGTCATTTTGGCAGATACTCCTCACAAGGCCAAAGCTCAAAGCTCACCACCAAGTTCTAACACCACTTTCAGCAGGGAGCCAGTAGAAGCACTTACTTGGTAAGTACTAGAAAATTCACCTGTAAGAAAAGGAGGAACTGGTTCCCAGCTGAGACAGTGTTTTGCTATCATCACTGCAACAACAGTTGACTCTTTTGTATCTGCTGTGGTGCATGACACAAACAGCACCCAACTCTGAGCTCTTTCACTGCCAATATGACCGTGTGGATTCCGAGGGGTGACAGGGATGTGGAAGTGGAGCCATGCAGGGATGAATCAGGCCATGAGCTTTGCCAGCAGCTCCCCAGCCATCCCAGTGACCTCAGCACACCGGAATGCTTTGGAAAGAAAGTGTCCAGGGAGGATTAGTGAGAACTGGGTGACGTGGCCCACCAGGCACGGCCAGGGAGCACGTGGCCACCAAGGAGCAAGAATCCCAAGGGAGCTACGGCCTCTGGGAATTCTGGGCCTGCCACACACCACAGACCAAATCCTCGGTGTGGAGACGGCAAGAGAAACCCCAACAGCATCACAATCACATCCTTGCCTGTCCTTCCAAGGACAATTACACACCTCACTGGACATCAGATCATTGTCATGGCTGGAAGTGACCAACTCTTCCATCCATCTCTCCAAGATCTGTGCACCAGGGATGAGCCACAGGCCCGCTGTAGTTGCTCCTGAGAGGAGCAGAGGAAGGTATGCTGATGCCACGCTGATCTGCTGTGCCAGCCTCCTGATTCCTGCCCATCACACCATCATACAAAAGGAAGAACCATTCTGGAGCTGGAAGCTTCTCTCTTACCTTATTTTGATCTGCCCAGTAAAAGAAAAATCCTTGTGGGTCTGTTCTGAGAATAATTGGAGTCACAACAGTGGAGTCCTGGAAGGCAAAAGGACAAACAAGAAATCCATGTCAGCACACAGAACACATAATTATGCACAGGCTGCTCTGCCACCCATGGTAATGAATTGCAGCATCCAGAAATCCCCCCGAAGGGATCACTAGCGAGATGGCACTAAAAGGATTTAGCATCACCTGCCTCATCTCCATTTTTCAGACACAACATCTTTCAATTCCTGTGAAGGCAGCACTAAACTCCAGACTTGTCAACACATGGAGTTAATCCAGAAAAGCTGGATGCAGATGAAGTTAAACAGGCATAACACACTGACTGGCAAACTGGAGCCCACAGAGCAAAGCACTCCAGTTACCAGCAGCCCACTGCTCACCTTGAGACAACCTGACCTTCAGGTATCCACACAAGCTAAACGCCTACAAAATTATTTTTACAAAGACTCAATTCACCTAGAAAACCTGAAACAGCATTTGCTGCATTAAGACTTTTATTAATTACTTCTCATTAGTATTTTTATCGTTTATACAGCCGAGCTATGAAAATTTTAGTAGTGGGAGCACGTGTGTGTGTATATATATATATATTCCACCTCATCAGTTAATCATCTGTCTAGTCTGATAACATCCATAGCTCAGGGCATTTAAAACCAGGCACATTTCTAAGTGTTCTGAGAGAGGCAGCCTTGTTACCTCTGTATTTGTGGCTTCTGACTGGCAGCAGGTACCTGACTCCAGAGGTTCAGGTTCCAACCACGGCCTTTTCCACAGGTGGGAGTTCATCCCATCCCTCACCCCCCGGGATTCTCTGGTGCCTGACAATGACTGACACCAGTGCAGCCTGCTCCTAATAGGCTTTCTCCTCTCTCTCCTCTTCTATTTTTCATGGCATCTTTCAGCACAAAGACAGTGCTGTCTGGAGACCTCTACCCATGTGCCAAACTCAATTTAAGAAGTTCTGGAGGGAGCGCAGAAAGGAGGAGAAAGACAAGCAGGCAGAACAATTGCCTCACCTTAACTCAGCTCCCCACAAACCCAGGCTAAAACACAGAGCTCCTCCTCAAAAGGGATATTTATATTTCTGTTCAAGTGGTACAGGTATTTGGCAGCTTTACCCTTCACCTATTCCCAAAGCATCAAGATGTGAGGTAAATATACTCCTTTGAGGGGAAGAAAAAGTGGGCTCTAATAGGTTCAAATTTAAATCAAACTTATTTGAGCATGGAGGGTTTTTCTGAGTGCAAATGAAGTTGATCAGAGGGACACTGCTATAAATAAATCAAATCCAACTTCTGCAAGTGCCATTTTGGATGCAAGAAGATAATCAGAATCTGTAGAATCCGTTTTCCCCCTCGTTTCTCCCTGGTTTCTACCATCTTGTACACTTGAAAGTTGGGAACTGTTTGATACAACAGGCAAATTCACTTTTAAAATATACCTGAAGGGACATGGACTGGACACACAAGCAACTACAGAAGGGTTCTCAGACCTGTGCCATTCAAAAAAAGAGGAAACAAACTGCTCTGGAAATATAACTCTCCTTTTTTAGCTTATTTCATGCAGCCTGTGTGCAAATAATTTAAAATGAGGAAAGACAAATCCTTTGGATGAGATGTGTGCAACTTCAGGGGGAAAGAGAAGCCATGGGAAGCAGACAGGAGCAAAGCAATTATCTCCAGGATTAACCAATTTTGCTGGTTAATCATTTCAAACCGGTTGCTTTAACCCAAAGGTGTTTGGACTTGCCCAAGCTATCAAAGCAATACTTTGATAGATGGGGGTTGTAAAATACTGAGTGAAATCAGACTCAAAGAAGCAGAGGATGAGGGGTAAGAGCTTTCAATATCCATGAGGTGACACAAGGAGAACCTTATCAAGACAGGGGTAACAATGAGTCTTGGATATCCAAGATTCTCTGCTCTAGGAAGTTGTTTGCATGTAGGTTTTTATTTTTAAATTAACTACACTACTCTGACAGTGGGCACAGCACAATTAACTGAGTGACTGTTACCTTCTGAATGTTTTATATATTCTACAATCTAACTATAACTTTTTCTAAGTCCCTGCCACCAAATGCCACACTGTTCTGGGTGTGGAGAAAGGGAAATAAATCTTTTGAGTCAGCTCTGAAAGCCTTTCTCCTCACTCTGCATTAACAGAGCCCTTTGTCACCTGGAACACTCCGTTGCTTTTATCCTACTCTGTAATCAGGGCTTGCAAAGGCAGCAACCATCAAAAAGATCCACAAACACCCTTTTTTGCAGTACACATTCAAGAAGAGCAGCAGTTCAAGGCTCTGAAAGAGAAACTTGTTTCAACTAACAATTGTCTGGTTCATTTATTTACAGACACTGTTGTGCTATATGTGGTTTATGACCCATAAGACACGCCTGCAGTCGTTCATGAGAGTGTTGTGAAGGCCATTAATTCCATTTTCTCACCCGAAGTGCTGCCCCCATAACTCCCCCTGAGCAGACTGACCAACCATACCCAGCTCTGAAGAAGCAGCTAAAGGACAGGACACAATGGAGGGGGAGGAAAGAAAAACAGCAAACAAAATTTCATGGACAAACAAATCAGGAGCAGGCATTCGTGTCTTCCCTGACCCACTCGGATGCAGAACATGAGGATAAAACAGAGACAAAATGTCAGTGTTGCACGTCTCTAAAGTTAAATTTAAATGTGTAGTAGGGGTATAGCTCTTCCATTCCTCTGGATGCCGACACAGCAAGCAGCCCTTTCCTTTGGGAAGGAGTCCCAGATTCCTGGGACACTTCCAAGTGTATGAGAAAAGGCACAGGAGGAGATGACCAAGCCCAGAATCAGCTGTGACCAGAAAGGGAAGAGGAAAAGGAGAAAGGGTGTCCCAGTCCTTGGTGCAAACGACTGTGGGTTGTGAGGCTTTGTAAAAGCCACCCATGGGTGCCTGTGCCGAGCAGCGGCTCAGCTTCCAACACATTCCTACTGCAAATTCCTGGAATCAAAGGGTGGCCCGGCGGTCCCAGTGTGCTGCACATCACACTGGGTCTAAACTTAAGTGAATAATTTTCCTGAAGGGCTTTTAATTCCCCCTTTAAAAGCCCTCCACCTTTTCATTTGTTGACTTAGGGCCAGTTCTCCACTTTCCTCCGATTCCACAGCCTCAAGTGAGTAATGTGGCTGTTCTATACTTATTCCATTAGGTTGCCTCCTAATTGGCTGCACAGCCTCAGGTCCTGCATTAGCAATATTCTTTGGTTCATACTTTTAAACCAAAAGCCTTCAAATTTGCACCCACAAAGTACCACAGAGAACTTTGGGATCCTTACCAACCATGCACCGATCATCAAGGGATAAATCCATAATTAAATACCTGCCAGGTAACTGTTTCAAGGCCTGACTTTAAGTGTGGGTCCTCCGGACCACACCCAACGTCAGCAAGCAAAAAGTGCCACCTCCATTTTAATGCTACTTTTATTTTTAATATTTTAATGCTACTTCAGCTGTTACAGCAGAGGGAGGCTTGTGACACTGCCTTAAACCAAACTGTTGTTGCCTGGGCTTGCCTCGGATTTCCAGAGACACTGAACGTCCCCACATATAACTTGAGAACTTTTACACACACCATTATTTCATGTGCTTGAATCTTCTGCTGGAAAGTTTCTGCCAAGCTGCTTCCAAACACAGAGCTAAGAAATATGAATTGTTTCTGGCAGAGGCAAAATGTTCTTCAGCATTTCTTTCACTGGGGCAAAAGGGCGTGAACTGTGGCTGAGCAAGTGTGGGGACAGCTCCTGAAAGGAGCCCACAAATCAGGGGCATTCCAGGCTTGGGGAAGTGGAGGAGAAGGAATAGGAAAACTCCAGTTCTCACACAGGCAGCAGATACATCAGCTGTAAATTCCATAGTACACTGGGTGCACTCAGACTGGAGCTGAGCAGGAACTAAACAATCAGGACTATGAAGTTCTTCAGGCTGACAGCTGAACTGCAGTCCCCTCCCACCTGCAATGAACTCCTGAAATCACCTGGAAGGGTACAGATGTCCTCCTCTGCTGAGGGCAGAAGAACCAAATCCACCATGCAAAGGAACAGATTGCAAGAAGAAAATACTGGACAAAGTGAAATGAGTGGAAGGTGGAAGCAGCATTAAAAAAAACAAAATCAAAACTGGAATTGAGCTTATGAAACTCATAAAATGAAAGCCCACCTGTTCACCAGGAACACGCAGGAAAATACTCTTCATTGTTGGAGTGGTTAAATCCTAGGGAAGCTCTGGTGATGGCACCACAGGACACAAGTCCCCATTGTGCTGATCAAAGACTGAAGTCCTGCAAGTTGACAGGAGGCACCCTGAGTGGGATTTGTTTCTCAGAAGTCTGTCCTACCCCAAACCATTTCTCGAGATGGCCCCACTCTTGGGCTAATTATACCCTCGCTGCCTGTAGTCTTGATTTGTCTGCAGGAGTCCTTACACATTGCCAAGTACACAGAAAGAAGGAACGAAGGGAGAACTTTGGAGCAGAAGTATCCAAATGCCAAGAAGGAAGAATTTTATCTCAGCCAGAGAGTTCTTGTGTGATGCTGAGAAAATCTTGTTTAAGGCAGTCTGTTCATCAGCATAAATGCTGCATTCTGATTTTGAGGGAGTACTGGAATCGCATTTCCACATTTCCTCTTCTAATTTCCAGAGATGCTGAGCCCAAACTCATCTGAAGTCACTGGGGAGACATCCTGAACATCTGACTGTGTGGTGCTGTGCAGGCTGGAAATTAGGTCCGAGCTATCTAACTGCAGATTGAAAATTAGTAGGTTTTTAAGTTGGTCTCTTTTTTTGGACCTACAACAGCACAACTGGGAACACATTTTGTCATCTAGTGGGCCTTGTGAAAAGAAATTAAAAAGTGCTTATGAAGCATTTCCTTTATAATAGATAAAAGACCCCATAGTGATTAGTTAACTATTTGTTAACTATTTCACTACAGCTTTTATTAAAAAAAGAAAGCAACAAAAAAATCTTGAGTATTCAAACACCGCAGAGAAGAAAGCATCCAGTGCCCAATCCAAATTCACAGTTAACTTCTCTTTCATGAAAAATCCTCATTTATTTGGGAGCTGTTTTCTGGCTTGCACTTTCCCTACTATCCACCAACACTCCCAAGAGCTCTGATGCTACAATAACAGATGTTTATCTACGATTTAAATATGTAAAGTCTCCACCACATCTCCCCAGACAGGCATCTCATTCTCAAATCTTCTCCCCCCACACTGAAGTGATAAAGAGCTTGCTGACTGAGTTAAGTTAGGGCTTTCCCCTTTAATAAACGTTAACTGTTAAACATTTTATCTCCATCTGATTATTCTCCTATGTTGCAAAAGAGCAAAACCACAATTTCTTCTCATTTTAAGTATTTCTATACGGCACAGAGCTGATATTTGTTTACTACATAAAGATCAGCAACAAGGAAGAACCAGCAAAAACACTAGAACTTAGGACTAACATCTTCCCTCCAAACTGAAAACAGACAAAAAAAATAAACTCTCCTCAGCTTATTGTTTTAGTTTTATACACACAGAACAATGGCTGCTCATTTTTCACGGCCTCACTAATGTACTGGAGTGACAGGCTTGGGCAGAGTTTAAAAACAAACAACAAGGCAAGGGAAAAAGAAAGTTACTTCAGCATCGAGATCTTAAAATAACTTGTGAAAGCTCCCAGGTTGTTTATTTGTTTCATCCCAGCTTATCTATAATAATGATGTTCTGATGTTACATTTACTTGCAAGGTTAAGAGGGGACGTATCTCATGCTCCTGATAATCTTCTCCAAGATTTTAAGCAAATAAAGAAGACTGCAAACACAACATTAATTATCTGAGCTCAAAAATGCTTTGTTAAGATAAAGTGCTCCGAGAAAAAGGCATTAAAAGACAACTTAAAAGACCTGGGTTTGGTTTTGCCGCTCACTGGGCAAGTGCTGTAGCCACTAAGCCATGCTACCTATCCTTCAGTAATCCAAAAGTTTAGGAAAGAAATACATGGCTAGAAAATTGGAATGATGGCCCTCCATTTAGGTAGTTTCATTACCTTACCAAAGCACCTACAAGTCATAGTGTGAGCCACACAGACCCTGCAAAGTGTTTATGCAAAGTGCACGTTATCACTGGGGAAGATAAGGAAGCCTTAAAGCAAGAAACGAAAACAAATCTATTTCTGAATATGCACCATCGTGTTCACTTGCTACTTTTGGAAAACATCAGCTCTGCTCTGGTGTTGAGATATTTGTTCACTCCATTTTAGCCACCTTATTCCCATCACAGGCTGGAGAAAAACAGGGGAAGAAGTCAGCCAAGGCAAGTTTGAGCCCTTCAGAAGTCAGATCAGTCCTGAGAGAAGTCACTCTTTATACTCAGGATTCATCACTCCTCTCCACTATCAACATACTCTGCTACATTAACCTTAAGCACCTACCCAAAAAGCTTCACCCGTGGACTTAACTGCTACCTTATTTGTTTATTCAACTGCTGTAAACTCTCATCAGGAAGAGCTGTTACAACCTGGGTATCCCTAGAGCAGAGGGGAGCAGGTCAGTTCTCCCTGAAGCTTTCCCTCCCTCTAGGAATTCAGGCACATCTGCTCGAAGCCAGAGCTGGAGCTGAGAGACTCATTGTCTCCCCAGCACTAAGGGAGAAGCAGCTACAGAGGTCCAAGTGAAGAAATATGATCTGGAGAAGCAAGTGCTCAGCCATCTAACCATCTGGAACCAGGCACACAGGTGGATACATCCACAACAAAGAAAAAAAACCTAAGCAACCATCCACATTCATCCTTCACCTATGCCCGCTCAGTGCCTTGTGAGCCCAAACTCCACATCAAGAGCAAGAGTTCTTTCTAAAATGTTTTCCAACCTGTAATACTGTTACAGGATAAAACAGAAACGGTGTGAGGAAAGGCAGAGTTACCAGACAACAATAATCTGTTTGACTGTGGTGCTTTAAACCCCGATCCCAAAGGGAATTTGTGTATTAGAGTGTATCAGGCAGCGGATGGTGTGAGCGCTACCACATCCGATCCCGAGGCACAAAAGAGGGACTCGTCTTGCAAAGCCAGAAATTTTTAATTGATCCTTTTGCTCTTACAACTGCAGATGGTCTGCAAAGGAAATGGAATTTTAAGCTTTCCACATGCCTGTATGTGAGTGGTCATGAGGGGCTGACATAACCTCCTCCTCTCCTCTTAGCAAAGCTCGGTCAGGCATTTCCCCACTGGATCATCATCACAGTGCTGAGGTTCATGTGTGATGTGCACCGAACTCCACCGCTGTTACTCAGGGAGGGAGCCCATGCAAATCCTCAGTACCACACCTATTAGTGCTTCAGAGCTCCTGATCAGGCACAGAGGCTCAGGATGGGTTATCAATGTGTGGGCTGGTTCTAAAGCCTCCGTCACTGCAGCTTTTGTCACTGTTCTGCACAGCACAGCATCCTTCTCAAAGCTGGTAAGTATGTTCTTTAACAACCCTTACTCTATACACCATGAAATTCCTTACACACCTCTCATGCTCCGCTTTAAATCCTCCCAGCATTTCCATTTAAAAAGGCTGCTGCTTTCCAGTGGTTTAGAACCCAGATGCAAAAATTTTGCTTTGGGCTGAAAGTTGGTACCAGTCATAAGAATTCACAAGCAACACTTCTGCTTCATGGAACACAAAGGCAAGTCAATAGGACCACTTTTAAACTGCAACCCAAAGCAGCAGGGAAGGGAACTACAAGGACATGCCTCGGAGAGGAACAAGTGCTGCCCCCGTGCACATGGAAGAGCTGAACTCCTGCTCTCACTCCCACACTGAAAGGAAAACGGTGCGTAACAAACATCAGCGTGTGAGTCTGGCTTGTCTGAGCAGCCCTGGGAGCACAGCAGAGCCCAGGTACTCATTATGGTCAATCCTGCCATACTGTTCCATGCTGCAGTCTGCCATTCCTCATTAGAGCCTATTGTTTCACCCGGGGGGTTGTGCATGCCTGCCTACATGACACACCACAGAGGGTCACATTAATAACCATTTTTAAAAACCTTCAAGCAGATTAATTTCCTAGAAAACAAAGACTGAAGTGGTTACTGGCTAGTCAATGGCAAATACTTTTCAAAGTCATCAAACGTGCATTCGTGTGAAGATCTTTTTACAGCCAGCATAGCAACAGGACACACTCTCCTAGAAATCTTGGATTCTGGGGGGCTTCCACTGCTGAGAAGTAACACTGTGGGCAAGACAGGGAGGCTGAGGGGTGGGAAATGCGCAGCTATACACAAAATGCACAAACACCCATGAGTTAATGCCACAATTCTTTGTGAGTGTAGCTAAATACGCATCAACTTTCACAGGATTGCCAATGAGAGCACTCACTGAACACAACAGGACTCTCACCTCAGTCACACATTCCAGGTGACACCTGCGTGTCCCTGAGTAACACCTTTAGCCCGAAATGCACATCTTTTACTAGAATTCAGCTATGTTTTATTAGTCTAGCCTTTAGGTTTACAGTTTTCAGTCTTTTTTCCTGTTAGCCCACAGCAGACAGGTTAGCCACTGAACATCCACTGTGCGTGGAGAACACTTCTCCTGATTCTATGTATACAATACATAGAAATAGCACTTAAACTAGTAATTTAAACTGCTGCCTGACAGCTTGGACTTCCAGTCTGGAGATTTCAGTCACTTGACCTCTGCATAAACTTGTGGAAGTTTCTTGGTAGCTTACCAAAAATAAAACAATAACTGCAGTGACAAGGCTGAGGCTGTGCTGCCTTTTCCTATCCTAAGGAAAATGTCAACTGCAAGAAAACGTTTTCCCAGGCAAGTCATTCAAGCTTAGTTCCCGAACATAAATAACCTGTATCAAAAGCCAATGTTTACTACGGTGGACAAGGTCAGTTTGCCGAGCCTATTAAAGCTGTGTTTGCTTATTACTGTAAATAAAATTTCACACTGCAAGTTGTTCGGTTTCTTATGTTCTCTCTCTCCTTGAGAGTGTTTATCACAGGTTTTATAGGGGTCAGGCTCACACATTTGGCTGCTGGACAGGCTGAAAGCAAAGGCAAAAGAGCAACACATAACAAGAACCGTGGTTACACATGAACTGCTCCATCTCCCTCTCTGTTGCCCCTCCAGTTGTTGCTGTGGATGTTTTTAGCACACCCAAACTTGCAGCAAAAACACAAGAGCGCTCAAAACGAGGCATCCTCAACAATTCTCATGTTCAGACTGCCTGCCTGCCTTCCCAACCATTTCTCTACCCCAGCTCGAGTCTCACGGTGCCCCTCTGTCTCCAGACACCGCTGCCAGACAGACTTTTTGGGGCACCTGCTCCTCCGTGCACAGCAGAGACACAAACACCCGATGCTGTACTGCAGGAGCGAGGCTAGCAGAGGACACAACAGGCTTCGGGAAAAGGAAAACTAAATAAAGAAAAGTTGCCTTTCTCTGAAACTGTCCCGGGCACAGCCGGCACGCGAAGGAGGAAATTCCAGCTGCTGAACAGCTGTGCTACCGAAGGTGAAGTGGAAACCACACTCCTTCCCTGCGTGAGGCAATACAAGCGTAAAGACTTGGGAAGCAGCAAGTGCTAAAGGTAAAGGAGATGATTTTGAGGCAAAGAAGGAGAGAGGAAGATGAACGAGGGTACCAAAGCTGTGAGCCCCG
>JAYRBT010000114.1:1326537-1338278 GCA_036023395.1 Myiotriccus ornatus
TTCGGAGAAAGTTTGCCCGGCATTCGGCCGCCGGTCCCGGACGGGGACACCCATCGCCCGGCCCCGGGGTCCCGCACCCGCCCTCCCGCAGCAAGCAGGGCCGGAGGGACGCAACACGTGCACCTGGAGCCCAATTCCGGAGGGTTTACAGCCGTGCCCCTGCCGGGGGAAGCGGGGGGTACTCACATCGTCCCACTTGACGAATTTGACGCCTTTCTTGAGGGTTTCGGAGACGCAGACGGGTTTGAGCTGCAGGGCGTGCACCCCAGGCTGAGCCCCGGCCATCGGCCCCGCATGGACGCGCCGCTGGCCCCCGGCGCGGCCGCTTCGGGAGGGAACGCCGGAAACCCGGGAGCGAGGCCGGCAGGGAGCGCCCGGAGCGGGCAGGGAGGCGCTGCCCGGCCGGCGAGGGCGACGACGCTTCACTGGCGCTCGCCCAAGGAGCTGGCGCGGCGGCGGCCGGGGCGAGCCATGCGGCGGCACATCCTCTATATATCCTGCCTGTGCCGCCCGCCCGCTCCCCGCACACACGCGCACGCACGCAGGGCACGGAGCCGCCGCGCTGCCCGCTCCGCTCCCTCCCTCCCTCCCCGCCGCTCCTCCTCCTCCCGCCCCGCCAGGCTCGGCCCCCGAGGTTCCCCCGCGCCCAGGGCAGCGCCGGCGGCACCGCGGCGCCACCTCCCGGCACCCGGGCAGCGCCTGCCCCGCCGAGGGGGCCCGCACAGCCCTGCCGCCGCTCCCGGGAACGCGGCAGGACGGCGGGGAAGCGATGGGAACGGCAGATCCGTCTGCCCCCCGCGAGAGGCACGCGTGGGGCTGCGGCACCGCAGCGAAAGGCCCGAGAAGGGAGCCAGGGTGAGCGCCCGCGCGTCCTGTCCTGCTGAGAGATGTGGATGCGAAAAGCGTGAGCGCAGGGAGACCGAGTGCAATTTCACAGAATCACAGAACCCCTAGAGCAGTTCGGGCTGGAAGGGACCTCTGGAGGTCATTCAGTCCACCTCCCCTACCCAGGCAGGGTAACCTGGAGCAGGTGACACAAGAACTTCCCCAGGTGGGTTTGGAACATCTCCAGGGAGGGAGACTCCACACCCTCCCTGGGCAGCTGTTCCAGTGCTCTGCCACTCTCAACATAAAGAAGTTCTTCCTTATATTGAGGTGGAACTTCTCGTGTTTTAGTTTAGTTTTAGCTTTGAGGGAACAGTTCAGGCAAAAGCAGAGCAGAGGGGCAGCACTGGGCCTGCACAGTGATGCCAAAAGACTCTGAAAGAGAGCAGCACAAACAACTCCCGACAAGGCTCCGTGCTTTAAATACACAGAAATTGCTTAACCAAAGCTTTTTGTTTTCATAGGACGAAGGGGCTTCCTCAGAACAAAGGCACATGACTTCAGTTTAGTTTTAGGAATACTCAACTCAAAAGGCATAAAGATGGCAAAACATCCTCTTGCCCAGCAAAATCCCAAATCCAGAAGTTTTAAAGAAAGATTTTTGAAGAACAAAGTTAGATGTGTTCCACCAATGACCTCCTCTCTGCTAGTGCCCCTGTGCAGTCACAGCAGTGATAAAGCATCAGATGACACAGCACATGAGACTTCTAATTTCTCTGTCGAGGTTTCCAACTAACCCTTAGGATTTCAGGGCAGCAGGCCAAGCTTCTGCTATAGACAGAGCAAACCATGTAGAAAGAAGGTCTTGAAAGAAAAAAAATTGTTTGGTTTGAAAGCATTTCAAAACAACTCTAAGTAAAAATATAGACAATCTAAGTGGGGAGATGTTTGCTTGGGTTTTTTAATTAAAAAGCTACAAAACTGGCATATCGTACTCCTGATTTGCTCTTTAACAGAGTTGTTAAAGCTTTTCCTCTGTGCCTCTTGCAAATTCTTCCCCTCAATGAAAAGCTTCTCATTGCCTTCAGTGGGAGATGAATCTGCAGCATACACATTCCAAGGCCAATTAACCCATTTGATCTCATTTTTTAAATTCTTATTAACCTTGTGTAAACGTGGGTGTTGCATCAGTCAGGAGGAAAGCTGGCTCTGTAGTACTGTGCTTTAATTTCCATTCATTTGCCATGACTTAAAGGAGCAATGACAAATTCTGAGTTTGGCTGCACTGATTTGGAGTTGCTCTGTGATGGGGGGAGGCAGAGATTTTCAGGATCATTTTCAAAACTCCCTTTCCATCTCAGCATGTCGTGTGCAAAAGAACAAAAACAATATTAAAATGCTCAGAAGATAAAAGCAAGGAGCACTGATGCTACAGCACTTATCCACGATCCCTTCAGCACTTGCATTTGCAGCAGTCCCCTGAAATCAGACCTCGGGGAGATGTAAACGTGCCACGGGTGGTGCCAACTCTGTGGCAGTTCTCACCAAGTCCATAATCCACTTTCACTTGGCCTGGCCTCATTTACAACCTTTGTTAGGGAACAACGATCTCAATTTTTGACGATACCTCAGGATTCCTGGTGAATCCTGGCAGGCACTGATGTGAACACAGAAGAGCTGGGCCTATAGATCAGGACAGGCTCTGACAGCAGCGTCTGGCATTACAGATATCAAGTACTGTCTGCAGCAATTCTGAGGCTTTCTCAGCCTTGAGTACTCTAATCTGATGGCATCTGGCTGAAGAGAAATGTGCCTTTTGTATGGCAGATATCTAATGGATTTTGCATCAAAAGGAAGAAGCAGCACAAGAGGAAGTGGCACTATGACTGTGCCTTTCAAACAACAGCTCTGCAAAGTGCTTATGATTCAGCCTGTGCTGAAATCCTGGGCTCTGGGAAATCAGTGGGAATTTTAATTTCAACCCAGCCAGCCGGCTTCTGTGTTCTTGCCAGTGCTTCACTAGCATCTGCTCCAGCTAGGAGCACATTTCTTGGGACGCAGTACGGACTGCAAACACAAAAATTCAGCGTGTGTCTAAATCTAAGCTTCCTTTTCCGCAAAGCCTGGGATTGGTGACCTGGAAAGCAGCTACGCTCGGCAGGATTGTTACACCCAGAGAGAGTACAAAGGTCTTACCATGAGATGGTTGGACCAAGTCTGGCAAAGGAAGAAGCAGGCACCTTCCTGCAAGTGTGCCACAAGCCTCAGCAAACATCTAATCTATTATATGTATTTTCTGCTTCTTGACTCAGCCCCTTTAGGTTCTAACAGTGAAACAAAGATGTGCTGTTAGAAAAAAAAACACCCCACACCTCAACGGGCTTATTCAGATAGTTATTCCAAATTGTACATTTCAGATGTGACACCTGCTGGTCTTATGCTGCTGCAGGAACTATTTCTGGATGTTTTCATTGCTGCAGGTTCAGAGAAATCTCAGCCTGTGCAGTAAACAATTGCCTCGTGCAAGCAATACAAGTTATTTGAATGCAGCATATCCATAAAGTGTTATTTTTTATATAATGGCCTCAAGTACCAATATTTCATTTCCAGAGGAATAACTGCGAACACAGAATGTTTTAGATACACATCTGGAAATGTGTGTAAACAAATAGTGCAAAGGAGCAATAACTCATTTAAATAACAGACAGCAGTGATCAGAGTCAGGTCAAATGAAGATACAGCAAAAGCTACACTGCAAGATTGTATCATGAGGCAATACAAGAAATGCATTAAAAATTCAATTTACTATTTTAAATTTGATTTCAGAAAAATATGTGTGAATTATCCCCATGTCACTTGCTGTCCTGAGTTTATTGGTGTAAATCTAGATTTTCAAAAGGAGCAGTGGCCTCAGCCTTGAAAATGTTTCACTGCAGTGGTGGACTGAACACAGCAAGAGTTAAAAGTGGCAAGTGTTTGCAGGAGTTGGGATTAAAGATATACTTCTGGAGCTGAGTTTATCATCCTAATTGCACTTTAAATTGGGTCAAACTATACTTTAATTATCAGTGGGAGCAGGATCATTAAGTTCTACAGAACAATTTTCCAGCAAGGAAATACAGACAATTTGACCCTGTCTTTCTGATCAAAGCTCAGCCCTCCTGATAAAAGCTCCTTTCACATCATCCAGAGAGGAAAACTCAAACCTTACCAGTGCCACAAGTGCCACAAGGTGTAGTGAAGTCGCCTTGTGGCTGTTGTGTTAAGAAAGGAAAAGCTACCGAACTCCAAGTCACTCATTTACTAAAAGAATTCAGCTGTTAATACCTCAGACTCCCTGCCAGTGGCCACTGGAATCTGTTCACATTTAATCTGATCCATTTACTAGGTGTCATATGTACAGAAAAACCTTTATCTTTATGAGGGAGACTGATAAGTTACGTGGCACAGCCACTCCATCAGGTGACTCTTCAAGAGTGAGTATCAAATTCTGGCACACAAACCACCACCATAGCAACGAAGACAGCCTGGCAACGGCAGCTGCTGCACGGAAACAAACTGGAAGGGGAGGGGAAAGCTTGTACGAAAGTCCATTTCCTGTTGAAATCATTAGAATCACAAATGCCTTTAAGAACTGGGGGGATAAAGATGAGTGCACAGTGTTGGAAACCACTACACAAACAGTGTCTTTGTGGGTATGAAGTGGCTGGGTCGCTGCTGCACTCAGTGGGGGCATGTTTTACTCTGGGTGGCTCGTCCTGATACACAGCTGGCACCTATGGATCTGTGTCACAGGGAACATCCCACACTGCTCCAGACAACACCCTACCTGAGGAAGAATGGTTTGGACAGAAGATGCTGGGGAACAGAATTCCTCACCCACTGGCACCTGAGACCTCCACCCACAGTCTTTAGTCATCATGGAAGGATTAATTCAGTACTGGGGCAACCAGCAGAGCTCTGAGCACTTGCTCTTCACACAAGCATTTCATGTGCAGAATCAGGAGCTGAAACTGAGCCCCAACACTCCTTACCTACTTAACCTCTGTTGTAAAAAAACTATTACCAGAGGAACACCAAATGATCACAATACTTGCAACAGTTAAAATTACAAGTCAAAGAGTCAGTTGCTGCATTCCCTAGAAAGTGTTAACTCTCCCTTTTT
Source organism: Myiotriccus ornatus (assembly GCA_036023395.1). NCBI lineage: Eukaryota > Metazoa > Chordata > Aves > Passeriformes > Tyrannidae > Myiotriccus > Myiotriccus ornatus. Next base: position 1,331,528 of record JAYRBT010000114.1, read on the forward strand.
ATGTACTATAGCCTGTTCTTGCTTCCCTGTTGAGTTTACAGCGTAATACATTTTTTTTCAGATTGTTAAAACCAGTCCATAAAACACACAACACATTTAACAATGTCCAAGTTAATTATGAAAGATTTCACGGCCTACCAGGTTTGTTAAATCACAGCTGGTGCAAACCACCAAAGGTCCACTGACTTCAAAGCTGTGCAGTTGTTTATGCCAGTATAATAGCTGCACCTTTGCCTCTTTTATTGTCTTCTAGCTCATAACTTCTGTCCCAGCTGTACATGCAGATTAGAAGCAACCAGAAAGCAGGCTGTCTCACCTGCTTTCATTTACATCCAAGTTTAGCTTGAGTTGAACTAAAAGACAAAAGCATTAAATGGGTGGCAGAGCAGAAATTGTCTTGAAAATCCCTGGAAATCACGTGCTCTACACAGTGTAGTGCCACATGAATGGGAGCTCTGCTTCATGCAAAGAGAACACTGCTGGCTGATGCTTTTCTTGCAGTGTCTGAAAATTAGAGATCTCCTGGTATCTTTTGGAAGCACAGGGAGAGTCAGTGTACACTCTCTCTGGATTTTCCTCCATAATTCCCACATGTATTGCTATGACAGAACAATATTTTCCTGCCAGGACTAAACCAAGTAGCCCTGAGGTGCATTTCCCATTACCATGGGGCAGTCATGTCCCATGGTAGCTAATTAATTTATGTCTAGCTTACAGATTTGGTACAGTTTAAAAAAAAAAACATGTTAAAGCTGGCAGCAGGATGGACTGTCTTAGAAAGGATGTGAGATTACGAGTCTGGAAAAGTGAGTTCTGTTCTCAGATCTGGCCCAACCCTCTTTCCTGGAACTCAGTCTTTCAGGTCCCTTTAGATGACTCCTGCCCATTTCATTCCTCAGGGATGACAGCCCAGAATGAACCTGCCCTGGATTCTGGGCACCACCAGAGCACAAGGGCTTGGTTTAAGTAACTTAAGAGTTAAGGATCTGTACACCAGCAGGTATTATTTTGTTTCCATTAAACATTTATAGAAAGAGGTTTATAACTCTCTCAGATGCCAAAAAGGGAAAAGTTGTGTTCAATTTCTTGCACTGGGAATTTGGAATTTTGAAATGCTTTCTTTTTTTTTTTTTTTTTTTTTTGATTTCCCAAATGCCATTTTGTCTTTTGATAGTCCTCAAAAGTTCAGCTAAAAAGATTGATAGTATACCTAACCTTAAAGCATCTCTTGAGATTTTATGGCTTGTGATAACCCACTAACACTTTTCTCTCTGCTCCTTTCAGAAACATTCTTACAATACACTATCCTGAATCACCAGACTTCCATTACCATCCTATTTTACAGAACCTGCACTTGTAAAGAGTGAAGTTCCACAACTGACAAAAAACATTAGCCACAAAGCAGTGGAACACCATTTACCTTGTTGAAAACAGTTGCTCTAAAATCCATTTCTAAAACTCAGAGCAATTTTGCCGTGATGTAAATCTTTGAGCCACAATACCTCTTGGAATGAACTGTTAACTCAAAATGGAAAAAACCCAAATTGTTACATTTCAGAGAAGCTTGTTTGAATTTAATTCACTTCTTAATGTTGCTCATCTGAAAAAACAACAGATAGTGGAAGGAAAAACCTGTTAGTCTGCTACAACCCATGAGCTGCCTCAGCACAACTTCCTAAGTCAGCCTAACTAAGAACAGTGTCCTCCACGGTCACGAAGCTCCAACTGAATCAAATCAGCTCCAAGTTATTCTGGCCTATCCCACCTCTTATGCTGCTTGATCAATGATTGCAATAAGCATTTCCCAACATCATTCTCTTGGAAAAAAAAAAATAGCAGCATTCACCAGGAATTCAGAGCAGTCTGGGATTTAGGGGAGAGCTATAAATGGCTCTGCCGATGGTCCTGTCACTCTGAGGCCAGGAGAGCACTAAAGGGTAAAGCACTCGGCTGTTTGGGAGGCAATCTGCTCTAACAGGGTGCCTGCTGGGCAGTCACAAACAACATTTACCAACCTCCCAACCAGAAGACAGCGCTAGAAGCAAAAAGACATTGTCAGAGAAAGGTAGGAGGTTCAACAGAGGAGGAAAAAAAGGCTTTTAGGAGACCACCACGGGCTCCGTGTTGGTATTTATCAGCAAAACAGCCAGCAGGAGGAGGAGAGGGAGAAACAGCCAATGTTTGACTGTTCCAGAGTATTCCTCACTCCCCTTCTGTATCAGACATTAAGCTCCACAACACCCAAAGTCCTCTTATTTCAGGAAAGGGGAGATGAATGGAACTGACCCAAATACGTTTTGGTTACAGTCACTCCATAGCTTTGGTGAGTTCACACAGGCCCTTCGAAAGCAAATCACAGAATTTATCTTGCAACTTCCTTTTTTATGGGATTATGCAACAGTTTTGATGAAACAGCTGATGATGAATTTGGGTTTCAACACTCATTTTCCCAGTAGTCTTGTAAATATATGAAAGGTCATGACATAGTTGGAAAGAAGGAAGGGCCATTATTGTAAAGAAAGCTCATGTTCCAGAGCAGCCAGCAGCTGCAGAACTACCAGCACAAAGCTAGGAGTGAACTTCACAGACTGGAATAAAAAACACCTCGACTTCCCTAATACCTGGCATGTGATCATTCCAATTAGTATTCCCCCCTCAGCGTTACCAGTATTTCTCAGGTCATCTGCAAGCAGATTAATTTTGTAAGCAAACTTTTTACTTATTCAAACAGAAAACCCAAGACTAAAAGATGTTATTTGCTTTTCCAGTGCCAAGAAGATGTGAAGTGATTTATAAGCTTGTAATACACCAGGAATTCAAGCAGGAGTGTGGCCTCATTTTGCACATCCACACTTTGAGAGGTTGGGACTGTTTGTTACCATCTAAGTCGGTGACACAGGGAGGAAGCTGCTCAGAACAACCATTATCACTCCCCTAAGAGACCATGATCTTGCAAGAAGTCTCAGACAAGCCGAGACCAGAGTCCAGATTTCCAAGAAGCCTAATCAAATACTGTGTTCTCCTCCATGCCTCACAATACTGATTAAAAAAAAAAAGAAAAGATGTTTTCAGTATGATGCAATAGCAAGAATCAGAGCAGTGTAGGGTGGGGGAAAGGATCTCGTGATCAGTGTTATATAAACATCAGTCAGTGGCTGGTGTTTGATACATATTGGTACCAAGTTTATCAATAAAATCCTAGTCATTGATACCATCTCCCAGCTGGCATAACAGGAGTTATTTTTGAAGGAGGATTTGAATTAAAGCATAGCTGCTTTGCAGACCAGTTCAGGAAAAGTCCATCCAATAGAGGAGAAGCGGGAATGTGGCTTCAGCTTGGCATTTCAGAGTCATCACAAATTCAATAACATGAGCTCATCACCACAGAGCCAGAGCAGTGTCAGTCCTGCTTCAAATCCCAGTGCCTGATCGTGTACAGCCCTCATCCTCCTTGGCACTTCCCTGATTTCCACTGAGCTGCAGCTACTGATTTCTTTGGGGGATCAGCCCATAATAGGGGATTTTCACAGGCAGAAATGGGACACGGGAGCTCAAGAGGCCCCTTTACCTGGAAATGAACGATTAGAATCTGGTTTTGCCAGGAGATACAAAACGCTGCCACGTGACTGCCTCCTCACAAAGGCTGGCTCTGCAGGCTGGGAAGCAGCTATTTCCCAGTCAGAGCTCCTTGCCTTCTCCACCCCTGGCCACCAGGGAAAACCTCACCTAAAAAAAATGGACGTGGCTGTTACCTGATAAGGATCTTGCAGCCTGTATTTAATACCTAATTGCACCACATAATGTTGCTTAAAAAATGCCATCTTTGTTGTAAGAAAATATAAACCACAGCAAGTTTTGGCAGTGGGGGCGCAGGTATTGGTTTGGGACCAGTTTGCTTCCCTGGCACAAAACTTTCCTTCTGACAGTTCCATGGAGATAGTCAGGCCCTTTGATTATATCAAGTGGATAGAAAGGTGAGGAGCTAAGGGAACTAAGTCCCAAGATTCCATGCCTCTGTGGCCTTGTGTTTTCTATAGGGGAACTCTCCACACCTAAGACAATCCCATTCCCAGAAATACCAGACTGCTGATACAGAGGAGTAATTGCTGTTAGTGTGTGGGAGCATGGAAAAACCCTTTAGAGTCAACTAGCATATTCAAACCAAACTGCAAAGATTAAAGAAAGACTTATTTTTGTATAGCCCCAGCAGGATAATCCAACAGTGCCCTAACACTCACTGGTGGGAAGTGGCTGATTTCCAGTGTGACACCAGTGCCCTTGATTTCCTTCCTGAACTGCTCTGGAATATAATGGATCCCCACAGGCCGTGGAAGATTTCCGAGTCCATCAGCTTCAGCAGCTCTGTCATTCTCACACGGTGTGCAGATCCCTGTTCCTCAGTGCTCCGTCAGCCTGAGCAACCTCTTACTCCTCCTGCTGCAGGGATTTGGGTCTCGCTGGGAGAGTGGGCACTGAATTTGGGGAACTTTAGGAAAGGCTGGTTCGCAGGCACTGCCCTGGCAGGGCTGGGCAGCAGGCTGCCAGTTTGATGCCTGGCTTGTTTCTGGTAAGATAGTGCACTGTGGGCTCAGGAACACACAGAGGTAGTTGAGAATCATGGAATGGCTTGGGATGGAAGGGACCTTAAAGACCATCTAGTTCCACCACAGCTAAAAGGGTAATTATCTGAGAAATACAGTTTATTCCCCCCTCAGAAAAAAGACATTTCAAATAAAACCAGGCTGTGCTGGTTGCTGAACAATTTTATGTCCTCTGTTCTCATGCAAACATCTTTTTGCAAGAATTAGCGTTTTGGGATAGTATTTTCTCAGCATGTTGTTGGGGATTTTACAGGAACATCGAGTACAAGCACATTTTTAGGAGTTTTCTGAGGCATGAGAAAGGGAATTGAGAAGCTCTTTTCCCTTTATGTGGATAAAATAAGAGATGTAGCTGTGTTGTACCCATGCATGTACACATTCCTACTTATATTAAACTAAAAATACTATGGTTGAAGCATGGCATACAGGTCTGCCTACATGGAGAGTTAGACCTCATGCTGAAATTTCTTCTTCATTTTCTAAATCAAGTTATTTGAAACATTATACATTTTCCGCAGAAGGAGCATTTATTTTCCTCTCTACAACACTTAAATCCTCAAGCCCAATTACAGCTCCTTTTGCCAACCTCTTAAAACTCATTTCTGCCATTGGAGAAGCAGCCTCTGGACTGCAGCGAGACCAGCAGATAAATCCCTGCTGAGAGCAGTTTATGGGGCTGTTGGTTCAGGAAACCACTACCCACCACTTCCCAAATGAAACCAGAGCCATCAGTCCTTCGTGTCTTCTCTCCTGGTCTGAGGGAGGAACTAACCCTTTGCCACAGCTCCATCTTAGCTGTGGTGGAAAAATTGGGAATTATTCCTGGCCATGCTCTGGGAATAGTGGGGAGGTGCCTGGACTAGTTGCCTTCTGAAATAGGAGTGACAGGAGACATGACCTGACCTTGCCTTTTGGTACTTAGAGTAGCTTTGTCTTCCGTGTCCCTGCTCGAAGTCCCCAGGAGGTCATGTTTTAATCATTGCAGTGCACAGCTGCTGCATCTGCAAAGTTTTTCCTGTATTCCCAAGGGAAAGTTTTCTCGCTTCACCAAGCAAGTTAAAGTGAGTGAGAGGATGCCTGTTGGGATAACTGGGGGAAGTATTTGGAGACAGCTGACATTTTGGCAGAAGGGGAAGATTGCTACTTGGGCAGCACATACTCCATGCAGCAGCTCTTTGAATTTGACCTATACTGCTTCCAACAGTTCAGCTTTAAGAGGCTTTTCTGCATAACTTTTCTTTAAAAAAAAAAAAAAAAAACAAAACTCAAAGCCTCAAAAACAGACAGGGTTTCTGTTTTGGCTTGGATATATAAAGTTGTGAAGCCTAATGAAGAGTCTTAACCTCTGTGAAAGAAGACCTTTCTAAGAGATAGAGCCACAGCCCTCCTCTAATGGCAGCATTTCTATGGTCTGAGAAAAGGCTATTAGGAAGATACTGCCTTGCAGTGCTATAAAAATGAGTTAAAAGCCATTTTGCTGCCAGGTATTTTATATCTCCAGCTACTCTGAAAGAAACCTGTCGTCTCTTACAAATTTGAGAGAGGGAAACATGTGCAACACATCTTTATAGGGAGAAAATGAAAAAGGAGAGGTTGCTTTATGTATTATATTATGTATCACCCACAGGTTTCAATATATGAAAATACCATTAAATATTTAAAGTGTTATTATGTGTGTCCCTTAATACCAAGTGATGCAAGATCAGCTGTGCATGAAAAATAAGGACATTATCAAAGGGAACTGTGCCTACCGAAGGTATTGTCTGACTAATGGATTTGCTGCCCTTGTGTCCTTGGACATCTTTTCCCTCTCACTTCCTGATCTTGGCTGTTCAGTCGTCTGCAACAGACACCCTTAGGCCTGATGCTTCTCTGCCTTTCCCCGAGTCAGACTTTCCGAAATGGGCTGGCTACGTGCACAGAGGCCGTTCTGCTCTCCGTGGATCTGTTACCTGCAGTGTTTCACCTGGGAAGGGTGCCCAGGGCTAACCAGCTTTGACACAGTGGCAAGCAGGGGTGCTGTGTCTGTGCCGTGGCAAGCACACGAATGTGCCTTGGAATTCCTGCTCACTCTTGATTAGCTCTGCTTGCTCTACCTGGGTCACACATTTGACTCAGGAGTTTATTTATTATTTCAGGGGAGCAGCTTT
>JAYRBT010000114.1:1338378-1371408 GCA_036023395.1 Myiotriccus ornatus
TTGATTAGCTCTGCTTGCTCTACCTGGGTCACACATTTGACTCAGGAGTTTATTTATTATTTCAGGGGAGCAGCTTTGTGAATAGATAAGCATTAGCAAGGTGTGTGCAAAGTACACTCCCATTCCCCCCCATTTGTCATTTAAACAGCAACCATTCTGACACAGCTGAAGCCCACAGGGAACAAAGAGTGGCAACCAAGCACAGTGCACGTGGAATGGTGCCAGGACCTCCCAAGGAAGCTGTATAACATCTCTACACCTCCATCTGCCCATCCTCCCATCAGAGAGAGAGAAAGCTTTATGTTCTTCTGCGGCAACCAGTTTAACCCAGCCCAGCACACAAAGTGACAGACACAGAGAAAAGGTTGCATTTTGAGACTCTGCTCTAAAAACCCTCTAAACCCTCCTGGCTGGCTGTGCCAGAACAGCTCTGGAGCACACCTAACATAACATCCAGCTGGCACTGCTGCACCAAACCCCAAAGAGCTGGGCCTGAAAGATGGGCCTGATTTAACAGCATAGTCCAACAGCCAGTCCAAAGCACGGGAGCAGTCACCCAGTGAAGACAATTCACAGGCTCACTAGTAACTGTTTAACAGCTCAGTAATTAAGGAATATAGAGATCTTCAAATCCTCATGCAATAAAACACCCTAATATTTGTCTAAACTCAGGGATCTGCTTGTTGTAAGTGTAACTGCCACAGTTTGTGATCCATTAGTGAACTATTTTATATAAAACACAATAATAGCTTTGTGATTTACTCTCATTATTTAACACCCTTTCCAACAGCAGCATTTTTGGCAGTGATTTGCTGGTTGCAAGTGTTCAGTAGAGAACAATTTTGTTGCAGCCAGTAATTGCCACCTCTCAAACCATTTCAGCCTTTTAGTATCGATTTTAAGAGAACTTTATGCAGAGCTACATATGAATATTCATCAAGTATTGTAATACAAATATGACTGGTGGAGTACAATAGATCAGATTGAAAGAAAGAGATCCTTACTCATTACAGTATACTTCTAAAATATAACAGGAATTATTACCAGTGTATTTCAGACACAAGGCTCCCAGCAAAGGCACTTGGGTTTCCATCAAACTTATTTCAGAGTTTTTGCAGTGTAATTCTGGCATATATTATTTTTAGGTGGCACTTAACATGTTTATTTTACTCCAGGTTCAACCTTTCACCTGAAAGCTTCCTTAATGGCAATAAAATCAGAAGCCGGGGCAAATCTTGCCAGTCAACCGGCATTTACAGCAGACAAGTCTTACACAGGAGAAGTGTGGGAGAAAACATGGATAACCAGAGCTTGTTTCCATAAACAGGACAAGTTTCCCAACTGTTTAACTGGGCTGTACCACACCCTGACAAATGTGTTTCAAAAAGCACAGGAGGAGTACAAAAATGGTGTTTGTAGAGCCAGAGCTCGTGCAAAAGGACCAACTTCAGAGCAGTAAATTCCACAGTTTGCAAGACTATGAGAAGACGGCAAGGGCAAAAATACAGAGAAAAAGCATGTGTAGTAAAAGCCTGCACATACAGCCTTTGGAATGTCATACAGAGAAGAAAGCAGGAGGTGAGAGCAGGAGCATTTACCACAAGTCTTCTCCCAGTAATATTTTAAATCTCTCACCACTAAAATTGATTTGTCACAGGAGAAAACCAAGACCCAGCCAAGTGATATGGACTAGTACAAAGCAACAGAGCAACACTAAGGGACAACCTCCCTCCTTTATTGGGTGCAAGGGGAAAAGTGATGTAGGATGAGAAGGCTGAGGTTTTTCAGTGTCGTTTTTGCCTCAGTCTTTAGTGCTGACACCAGTTGTTCTGGAAGATAGGGAGCAGAATGAAGCCCCCATAATCCAAGGAAAACCAGCCAGTGATCTGCTCCAGCACTCAGACACACACAGGTCCATGGGATCCACCCGAGGGGATGGGGGAGCTGGCAGATGTGTCAGCAGTAATTTGGGAAAATGGTTTAACAACTGTGATCCACACAACAAATCATAAAAATAACTTACTCTGTTGTTGGGACAAGGACAGTAGAAGGACCACAATGCTACCATAACAAGTTCTAGCCCACCTTTTGCTCGTTTAGTACATTTGGAAGAACATCACACACTCAAGGGTATGTAATTATTGAAGGGGTAATTTGTATGATCACTTAAACCTATGAAATTACATGTAAACTGAAAAGGAAAAGTATCTTGTACCTTGTTTAGAACAACCTTTGGTAACTACTATTACTTTTTCGAAGGGATGTCTCAGAGCTGACAAAAACTTCTGGATATGCCTCTCCAAGATCCAGGCTTGCATGGGATATTTAGGCGTTAGGCAGTGGCTAATCCCTCTAAGATACTGTTTCGGTTTCATGTCATTTATCAGCACAATATGACCAACTGGCAAAGGAACCCCAGAATGATTACAGACAGTCCTACTCTACCCTCTGCCATTGAGGACACTCATTTTCTTCCCTACTTCACATGTTTATGCTGGAATGAATAAGCAAAGCAGTCTAATACACAAGTGATTTAACCTTTTTCCTTCTTAAGCAAATCATTTAAAGACATAATTACAAGTAAACATTTAAAATTTGCTTAGAGTGTAAACAGCTTAAACATACAAATGCACAATTAATGCTGAATGGTTTTTTTCCATTAGATACCTCTGAACTTAGATCACAGGCAGTAAAGCCAAATTCAGTTTCTGAATCCATCTCAGCGCTGTTTGAAGAGACAGAAAATTTTCCTCTGAAATTTGTTCTCATGGCATGATTTAAATAAACACAGAACTTGCTGTAATTGCTATAAGACAGCTAAAAATAATGATGTGCCTGTGTGTAGCTAAGTGGGATGAAGCAAGCACTGGACCACATCTGCACAGCTTTTAATGGGATCAAGACTGACACAAGAACTCTGATCCCAGTTTGGGGTCCCCTAAAAGATCCATAACTTCATGAATACTCAGTGCCAAAATATCCAAAGGAAAGCACCAGGTATGTAACTGCCTAGACTGCATGGAGAAATCGAGCTCTGATTTGCATACTGAGCTATTCTTTGAAAACACAGCTAAATAAACTATTCAACATCGGATTCAACAGCCTACCCTCCTCAACGATGAGGGCAAGCAGCTATAATTCAACTTAAATTTGCCTTAAAACACTGAGTTCTAAAATACTTCCTGACTTCCACATTCCCGTGGCTGTTTTCAGTAGCGACCCACCAGAAAAATCACAGTGCAGGATTTGAACACTTGCCAACGTGCACAACTTCCCCCGGGGGGCATCCCCCACCTGCTGCACTCTGTGCTGCCAGTGCCCTACCTGGCTGCAAAGGCTACTCCTGGTGCCCACCACAGAGGATGCTCAGCCAGGGCCAGGTGGGAATAAAGTCTTGATGCCCCAGGAAACTTTCCAGCAGCACCAAAGCCTGTTCTGGCAGCTGCTTCAAGGTGTCTTCCCGATTGCTGCAAGTTTTTGTGCCTTTTGTTTGTTTGGGCGTTTTTTTAGACACTTTTCAAGCTGATGCCTTCTCTGTTTCAGCAGTCTGACTGCTGGTTGTCTCACTTTGGGACAAGTGTGCTCAGAGCCCTCCTGTGCAGCCCAGCCACACATCCCACAGACTCTGCTGCTCCCCCCTGGGCAGGGGGAGCATCCAGGCTGCTGGCCATGGGAGGCTGAGCCACAACACTGTTCTTCTAACTTGGGGTGGATACAGACATTTACAAACAAACCTGAATTAGCTGACGTGACTTATATTGTGGGCAGTAAAGAAGGAAATCATGATTAATTTTGGGGGGGTAAAAAGCTACAGGTTTTGCTCAGTGACCTTTCTGTGCAGCTCAGCCTGTTTTGAAGTGCAAATTATCACCAGCCTTCATATCAAGTTTATCACAAAGTTGTGATGTCTCCTGTATCCATGTGGTGTTTCAGTACCTAAGGGTGTATTATTGATTCTGACAGCAGAATGGGAACTTTCCTTTCCTTCCCATAGAATACCTAGTGACCATTTTGAGGTGTTTTTTGAACCAGGCATGCGAAGCTGAGAACCCAGGAAACAGTCTTCCCTCACAGCCATGCTCCAAGGCCTTTTCCCTCCCCCCAGCTTTCTTTTATCCACTCAAGTGAATGTCTGCCTTGTTCTCAGGATGCCTGCTCCTCACACAAGTGCCTGAAAAGCTTTGGGAATGCTAAGTGGCATGTGAGATCATCTGGAGTGAGATTGAGCCTGAAAGCTCTCCAGAAGCTCAGACTTCCTCTCCGAGCAAGAGAATATGAAATATGTCAGCCCCAGCTACTCTGACCACTCATTTATGCTAATGGGCTTTGATGGGAACATCTCTCATCAACAGTTTTTAATGCCTCTTCAGTCTGTCTCAGATTCTTAACAGGCCTAATAGTGTGGGGAACTGAAAGATATCCGGATGAATTATGCCCTCCCAGTATCATTATCCTGCCATTCTCTCCTTGTTCAAACAGTACCTCGGGTTAGAGAGACCCCAAATGCACATCGGAGCCTGAGCCATTGCGAGATCCTTTTAGCTCTCATTAGACCTTGGTTTATTCTGCCCATACAATTGACTCTAAAATCTAATATGCAGGGAAACAGGCATGGGACTACAATGTGAATATGAACAGCCACAGCAATTTTGATTAGAATAAAGGGCATTTGTGAGGAAAAGACATTCATTCTTTAGAACATCCAATGTTCTCCCAGAGTGAAAAAAGCAACTGCCTCAATAAAACATTGAGATAGATCCCAATATAGCTGGTTTGTGCTTCCCCAGTTTTCCAAAGATATGTTGACTTCCAAGTGAAATACAGATTCTGGGAGACTTCCCAAAAAGCTCTTTTCTCACACAATTTCATAGATGAAAAAGGAGGAAGAAAGTTCAGAGGAGCAGGCAGAAATGATATATAACACCAGTGTTTTCAAAAAAGTAGAAATCATGAGAGAAGCAAAGTGACAAAGAATATCATCTCTTAAAAAAAGCAATAAGGTCAGAAGAATCCACGCACAGTAAGATCTTAACCAGAGATCTTTTGAAAATTAAAAAAATTAAACCTAACTAAACCCCTGAGAGACAAACTTTCTGCTTCCTGAAGGCAGAAAGATGTTGGTGAAAAAAAAAAAAAAACAAACCCCAGACCAGTCAGGTAATTTTGGAAAGCTCAGCAAAAGCAGCAGATGTAACAGTATACAAAGGACAGGTTGTGTGTGTAATGCAGAAAACATAACTAAGAGCTAAATGCCACTTAAATTGTGTCTGGTGCTCCTTACTCAACGGCTCTAGTGCTTCTCAAGAGATTGGAAAACACTGATTTAGATGTGGGTTAGATCAGACAAATCCATGCCATCAGGTCTAATCACACCCATTCAACTCTCCCTGGTACTGAAACAATAATAAATGAGAACACGAGTGGCACGGGCAACCAGCCAGTGAAATCACCCAGCAAGAGGAAAACCCCAGATCTTCACAGCCATGCTAGTTCTGAGCCTACAGCAGGGCACTTTGGGAAATGAGCTGGTTTTAAGTAACAAGCTCCAGAGGGTTTTCAGAGCACTCCACTCGCTCCCTGAGAAAGGCAGGGCTGCTGGGGGCAGGCACCCGAGGAATGGAGCCCTGGAGGCTCCTCGTCTAAAGCTGGGCCCACTTGTCTGGTGCAGGGCTCCCAGAGTGCTCAGCCAAGCCAGAACTGCTTTTCTCCCAGGAAAGAGGGGAGAGTGGCTTTATAAGAGGTGCATTCCTACGGTCGTAGGTAATTAGCAAATAGAAAACCATCATAAGGTTTTGGCAAGCCCAGGCAATAATGACTCACAACAACAGCTTCTTTAGCCAAGAAACTTTCTCTACCTCTTCAGTCCCTCCTTTCTGTTACATCCGGAGTGGTTTTCAACTTTCCACTTGGTCGCCCTGCAATTTATGATCTGTGTTTGGAGAGGACAAAAGTCAATCAAGTGGGGTAAATGAATACAAACCAAATCAAACCCCCCTCCCCTGACAGCTGTGGGTCCTTGCTAAGCAACAGCAGGATGATCTCGGAAGTAAGCCCTGATGATGGGATGCTTCCATTTCACATTTACTTGCTCACCTCTGTCATCACACTACAACTCCAGGATCCACTCCTGGATTCTGCCAACCCATTCCTTATTTCAGCAACTCCTTTTTGGAGATAAAGGAACCCCTAATGAACAGATCACAAGACTAACAGTAAACAATTTGAGGTTTAATCCCGGTTTAGCTCTGAAAAAAAAAACACTTCTTGTAACTCTATGTCACACCTGTGACAGCAGTTGTGCTCTGTAGATGTGCAAGAGTTAATTAGTTATAACTCCCCTTGAAAAATATAAAATGCTACACGAGTGCTAAATGCCATAAATTCCTCCAATAATGAACTGGCATCATTCCTAGACTTGATTACAACTTGTCCAAAAACTATGCATAATGCATATTGTACACAGAAAGGTCCATCATCCATTAGCTCTGACCTTGAGAACAGATATTAGCCTAAGTAATCCACTAAGTATTTTGCTCTCTCTAAAATGGCCCAGAATTAATAGACTGTAAAATACATATCTTTATTCTGCCCTACCTTTGCTTGCACTTAGTATGGTAATAAAAGTTTAGCATGAATTATGAAAGGTTCACATGCAATGAGAGAAAATTGGCGTTCAGTCAGTTCAGACAAAATGCCAAAATAGTTAATAATTTGAGTAATAATGCTGCTCTGATTATGAACACTATATGGCAATGCAGCTCGAGAGCCTCATAGTTAGCACATTCTTATGGAAAGGGCATCATCCTCATTTTTGCAACGAACAAAAAGAAAAGATAAAGTTAATTAAACTGCCCAAGATGAAATAAGGGCCAGGCTGAGCTAAAAAAAAAAAAAAACCAACTAAAAATGTGATCAGTGTCCTAAGCTGCTGGTTAACAGTCACACCTCCATCTATCTTATCAAAGGATATCCTTTCTGATATAGCTATTATTTTATCTTATTTGGCAAGAATTAAAATCTCCAGAGTGGTCACATGGAGATGCACAACTCTGAAGGAAGCAGATATTAGGATTGGGAGGAAATAGCTGTTCATATTATAAATTCAGACAACTCAGTGGAAGAGCAGTAAAGGAGGCAAAACACCAGACTGAATTTGCAACAGGAACATAAATGTTTGTGGGAACAAGTCTCTAGCAGTGAGTTCCCTGGAATATCAAGGCCAACCAAAAAAAGCAATCCTGGAAGAGAGGAAACAGTCTTGGAAGCCCTGATTTTATTTCATTTGCATGATAAAAAATAATAAAAATCTGGTGCCTCAATCATGCACAGTAACTCTTGTGTTTATAATGGCAGACAATAAGGCTGCTGGGAAGGACTCTTGGTTCCTAAAATCAGAGCAGAGACATTTATGGAGCCACACAGCAGGTGCATTTTCTCAGCCAACTTAAATTTCTCCTCCTAGGGGGAGATTTTCCTGTCTCAGCTTCAACTCTGGGCTCCTTTCAGTGAGTGACAGTCCTTTGGGACTTTCATCCACACAGGCAGTAAAAAAAAAGCGCACAAGGTCACAGAAGGCTCATCTTTGCCACTGAAACTCATCTCATGGATTTCAGGAAGCAAGTCATTCTGAGCCTCTGGAAAGGAAGAACAGGACATGGAAATCCTCTTTCCAACCTTACACTCCTGTACCCCCCCACACCTGCCCATTTCTGTCCTGTCAGCAGAAATGGCTTGGGGATGAAGCTGCCTCCTACATTTCCCTGCTCACCTCAGTTTGTTACTGAGGAGTTCACAGCTGATCCGTGCTTAGATTGAGGATGACAAGCCTCAAGAGGAAGAAATAATTGATTTAGGCTAATCTATCTCAGGCCCTTTCTAAATTCCAGCTGGACTGGTGCTACTTGCAGGCTGTCCTGAGTGTGCAGCCCTTAAACCTCTGTCTGAGCAGAACTTGGCAAAGTAAGCATCAGTGCAGCCTGGCTCCTGTGTTCACAAAGCAGTGTTCATCCTCTGGTGTCACACCGACTGCTGGAACACCTTCTGCAGGCAGGAACACAACCTTTCCCAGCTGCTTCTGGCAAGGAATTGCAGCCCAGGCTGGGCACTGCTCTTTGCCACCAAGGCAATTAATCCTTCAGGGCTGTTTGGTCCTTGGCGTCTCTAAGGATTCCAGAAAGAGTCCGGTAGTGCCAACTACACAGCTCTGCTGGGATATGCCAGAGCAAGGATTTCACTCTCACTATTGACCATCAAACAATACTTTAATTTACTTACAGCATCTCAGTTCAAACAAGGGCTAAGAGGAGGCACTGGGGAACTCTGCTCACCCTGTGAGCTGCTCTGAGTCACTCAGACTGCTCTGATCCCTGCTTCAGAACTGTTTATAGATCCCAGCTTTATTAACATGCATCTGGTGAAAACTTGGCAGGCAACTTCACCCAGTGGCAAAAAAAAAAAAAAAAATCTATTTAATTCTTGCAACATTTGCAGTCTCCAGACAGCTGACCAAATGAATGCTAAGCTGCTTTTCCTAAATACACATTTATTGGCAGTCTCCAAAGGGTTAAGGGCTAGATCTAACTGCTAATAAAGTTGAATAAAATATTCTCGAAGGCATTAGTGGGAATCGTTTCAGGCTCCAAACTCAGTTAAACCAGTTTTTAATTAAGCAATATTTAATAAATAACATCTAAAACAACTGCTGCTTCCTTAAGGCTTACTAAGGAAAGGCTGATTTTTAAAATTACTTTTTTTGCAGACTGTCTGGCTGCAACATAGAGGAGGCTGGACAGTAGAATAAAGTACTTATTGTAGTGAGGTCAACCTAGCTGTGATATCTTTGATTTCAGTTGAGTTATGCCAGGTTTGTAGCACATGAGAACATCTGAATGTTCTATAGTACTCTGAGCTGCTCTCAATGCAGTAATGCAAGAGGCTCCTCCTTACCCAGACCCCTGAATAGGGCCGATGGGCATTCCAGGAATACAAACGACAGTGATTTACTTGCATTTCACACTTGTCTCCGTGTCACAAAGCAGATGTTTCTCCTGTCGTCACATGCCCAGGGTTGTGTGCGATTCCCTTCTGACTCAGCCTGTGTGAAAGGCGTCACAGACCTCCCCGACAAACCAGATGGCACGTTTATTTATACAGCTCTGCTTGGAGATGTGCTTCCTGAGAACACGCCTGTCCAGCAATTGGGTGGTCTACAGACACAAAATAGCCTGAATATGGTGGGAAGTGGAGATAAAATGCAGCCAGGTTCCAGTTCCCTTCCTTACTCCAGCACAGTCCCACTGAAGCGAGCTCTTCAGCCTATCCCACACCTGTATCCCCAGCCAGCCCAGTGTGCTAATTCCAGCGTATCCTAATCCCTTGCCCTCGTCATCCCTATTGCCATCACTTGTGAGTCACCACCATTCTCATCTCTGGTCCAACCTCCCTGATTGCCACAACTGCTGAAGGAAATGGGATTGTGATCCTGGAAGCCAACGTGCTGCCCTGCTCATGTGAGCTGCCACCATTAACTCCTTTAGTGGCAGCAATCAGCTGAGGAGTTCATTAGTGCAACTAAAGCAGTGATCTGCATACCACAAACACCAGCAAAGTTCTGCAGCCCAAGTGGCTGTACTGCTGGACTGATGCTGCTCTTCACAACTGGGGTGGGACAAGCACTGTGGAATCCCAGGAATTTTCTTCCTTTTTGTTTTCTGTCTATTTACACAGATTCTTGATGTCAGGGCCTAGAGCATATCACTGCCCCCTAAATTCTAGAGGCTGGTAAGCTGTGAAGAAAGCAGAGCTGTTCAGGCAGCTCCCAGCTAAGGTATGTTGGGAGGGGGGGGTACAAAGGCGTGTACCTTTTTTAATTGGCATTTTAAACTTCTAAAGTTAATTAGCAGTCCAATTACCCCAGTGAAAATCATCTTAACATCAGCTTTAGTTGTGTGGCCAAGGCACTCTAAAAAGGATCCTCTTCCTGGAGCAGCAGGGTCACAGCAGAGCTTCCAGGATGAACAGGGCATCAGTGAGGCCATTTCTGTTTGCCTTCCTAGCAGAAAGGGTTACTTGAAGCATGTTCTCCCTCCCAAAAAAAAAGTCAAGCAGTTTTTTTACCCAATGCCAGTAGTACTTTTTCTCCTGCTTACAGATTCTTGGGCAGTTTGCTTGCAACCTTCTCAAAAAAAAAAAAAATCAAAAAACAAACCACAGCACAAAAACCACACCACACCCAAATGATTTGATTTCTACCCCTGGAAAGAATAGTGGACATTCAGCTCTTTTCTATGACAGAACAGCTGGGAAAGCACAATAAAAAGGAAGGGTCAGCATTGGAGGGAGTCACAGAAGCTGCAGGCTTCATAAATGGTGTCTGAGGGACTGCCTATCGCTGCTGAAATGCACTCTAATTCACTTTGGAAGCTGAAATGCTGATCCCACATCTAAACCAGTATCCCACACACAAACCTGGGAGTGTCCTGGAGGCAATACCTCGGGATGTCCCAGGTGCAATGCCTAAGAAAGGGATAAATGTTCTGGAAACAGGCCAAAATGACCCCCAAAGATTCATGCCAACACCAGGCAGCACTCATGGCTTGGCTGGGTAAGCACTGCTGGTTGTTGAAGGCATTACAGCAACTCAATAGTGACACAACAGAAGTGAAAAAAATGGAGCCTCAACATAAGCAAAACCAGCAACATTTTCCACAGGACCACTGGCATTAAAGGTTCACTGAAAAGGGAGAAAGTGTTTGTCAGTCATATTAGTGTGACAGCCACTTCCAGTTGGGTATCTTGGAGAAAAATGCATTAAAAGTATTTGAGACAGTCTCAGAGCATGCACCAGGAACTACACACACAGGTTCATTTCTGAGTTTGTATCAGCTGCTGAATGTGCTACATCTCGGGAAAGCTTCTGATTTCAAATGGATGAAAATGAAATAAAATTTACATAACCCCTAACTCAAATACTGCAGATTCACGCTCTATATTTTTATCTAACACTTCTTGAATGCAGCCAATGAATAATCTCATGGTAGGATGGCTTCATACATGTTTTCCACTGAATACAATTCAAGTGTTCTAGAACAAGTTTTCTCCCCCTCACAAAGAGACATATGGAAGAGAAGCAGTTTTATTAGAAGTCCCTGAAGAGCAATATTCTTCTTTTGCAAAAAATTTGAGATCTTCAATCAGATGAAAATTAACTGCATGCAAATGTGTGATGCAACTCCAGGATTCAGCTCCCCCCTTGTGCAGAGCTGCAGCTGATTTTTCTCCCCTTCTAGGTAGTCAGCAAATGACTTTGAAGTCTGCTAATACTTCAGCTGGGATTTTAGGATTTGAGGTTAGCAAGTGAACACATCTTGGAAGGGGGCTTGAATCACTGAAGTGATTAACTTTGTCCATCCAAACAGCCCCGAGCCTTCACACTGAGCTTTTAAACTTGTGGAATGGGAAAAAAAAAAAAATCAAAACAGGATAAAATACTTGCCACACGGAAATAATTGGTAATACACCGAGAGCACAAAACTCTAATTGACAATAGGGGGACCTACCTTTAACAACTGGGTTAGTAAAACCATGTGCTGGGAGTGAAGATTTTGGGATGCCAAGCTAAAATACCCCCCAGCCTGGGAAGAGGAGTGTTAGAAAAGCCAGGCAAAGTCTCCACGGGGTTGGTTCAGCTGATCTCACCCACAACAGCCACTGCCCTGCTGGCCAGCAGTTCTGAGCTGCTGAGAGGAAACTGGATGGGATGAGGGCAGCCAAGAGGATAAGGAGGATTCATTCAAAATGCACATTTTATCTTTTTACTCCAAAAACCCACGTTCAAACAATAACATCTCTGCTTAAGAGATAAAGGTGAAGCTGCAGAGAAGAGCCAAAATCCATTAGTGCTTCCAATTTTAGTAGTACCAAGCAGGGCCTGTGCATACAGAGGTTAGCTAAACTGTTATTTTAAGGACTCGCTGTCCTTAGTGGAAAATTAATAGAGTAAGTGTCAAAAGCCTTTCGTGATTCTCAAAATTAGAACAGCCTGTCTCCACTGAGTATCCATCCTGCACAGAGAGCCTTCACCTACTGAAATATGAGGGGTGAAAGTACTGACATAGGAAATGGGAAGTTTATTCAGCACAGCTGTCCTGAAATCCTATCATCTACACACCTCAATCACACAAGGCATTTGCTGAGCCTTCTGGCTACTTAGAGCATCACAATTCTTCTGCTCAAACCACTTACATCACTCCCAGCAGTAGAAAACTTAAACAGTCACTCAGAAAAAGGAAATCACAACACGTTGAAAACCTTCCTTTCTGGAGAGAGGAAGAAGGAGCATAAGCAGTTATTAGAGCTGCAGAAGAAAACAGTGGAGAGAGGGAACCAAGTGGGCACATCTGCCAAATGTGAACTTCAAAGCAGAAATCCCCAACCTGAAGTGCTCGATTATGTCAGGCACTGAAAGCTTTGCTAATCTTTTTTGGGGATCACACAGGTGTGTCTGAAGGTACAACTGTGTTTGCAGCGTGCATGGCTTGGAAGAACACTCAGTGCTGCTTCTCTGTGTCTAACTTGGCTTCTGCAGGCAGCTGAACACATTCGTCAGTCAATCCCCGAGCTGCAGTGGCAGCTTTGCCTTGTTGTCCAGCCCGCCACACCCACATTTATTTTAGGACTGCAGCTCCCACTTGCCCGTGGGTGGTTTGCCCAAGCCACAAACTCACAGTGCCACCTATTGCACGGGTTGTGCTGCAGATGTGGGGTGGGGCTGGTTCAGCAGGACCCTTTAGTGCAGGTGCAGTGCTGTGCAGTCCAAGTGTTTGGCTTCCAGAGCTGGCACGGGCTTGGAAATAGAGCCCAGCCCCAGCTTGGATCGGGCAGGGGTTGTTCCCTCCAGTTTTAACCAGTTCCACTGGTCTCATGTGAGCTGTGGCAGAAGCCACTCAGTCCCTTGGCACTGCTGTCCCCAGCATGTTCCCTAGGGACAGGGCCACCTGGGCACAGCTTCCTCCTCTAACACCAGACAGGGAAACACTGCACATTCCTGCCCAGTTTGACACACACCTTGTTTTTCCAGCTGTCTGTTAGAGACAGGAACTCAGGGAGAAATTCAAGAGAAAGGAATGCTGAGTCTTCCCAGCACCACGGTGTGAGGCTCACATGGCTTCAGCCGCTATTGCAGTGACAGAGAAGAAGGAAAAAGCCCTTTCCTGGGCTGGGACAGACTAAGGATGTCCTGCTGTCTCCAGAACCAGCCCCTCATGGATGTTGTCCCACTGTTGTACACATCAAGACTGTTCAGTCAGCATCCCAAGGGCTGTAATCCCTTCAGGCATAACCCTGCACAACAACCAAACAGCACAGGGGCCTATTGTCAGAAAGTCAAATTAAAAAAGAAATAAATTCAAGTTCTCTCCTTTATGGGTACTGTCAAGCTCAAGGCTGCATCTATCTTAAGATATGAAGCAGCTAACTTTAATGTAATCTCATTTTGGATCTTATTTAAGCTTCTCTGGTGGAATTAAAGGTATTTTCATCTTTTTTCTTGCTTGTCTCTACCCCTCAGCCACTGAAACCAGTTAAGATTGACTGGAGAATAAGCTTGAATATTACTAATTGTTCATATTGCTATTGTTAATATTGTATTTTGGCAAATGAATACTTCATCAAGTTCTGTACAACAGGTTCCAAATTGTTTCTCAGACTCTCGTGTTTTCTTCGTCAACATTTAAGGAGAAACAAGTAGAACTGTTCTATTATGGTACATTAGACTTTACCCATAGAGTTAATCCCACTCTGATCAAACAGATCAGAGCACTCTGATCATACAGATCAAGTAACTCATGTTATGGTTAAATCATCTTTCCTGTTCCAGGATGCAAAAAAGGCCCTTGCTCTTTTAATCAGCTTGCATCAGCCCCTGTGTGTCACCCAGCTTTTGATAGTAATTAGTGCTTTATTTTAACATCTGATCAGACAAGAGGACAAGACTTCCTAGGCTGGGTGTTCCTCAGTGAGTCTTTCATCTCTTTCTGTGCATCATCTCCGCAATAACCCATAGGCTGATATTTTAATAGCAAGTGTAATGCTGCTGGTGCAAGTGCATTGCACAAGGAAAGGACATTCCATTTATCACAACTGTTTGGATGTTCAGGTCCAAATGCCAACATCACACACAGCTGCACTTCAAACCCCACCTTGCTTTGGTTACGCAAACAATTTGATCCCAAAACAACGAAACCGGCAACATGCCGGCTTTTAAAAAGTGAGCCTCAAGAAATCTGTTTGAAAGTTATCCTTGAAAAGAGTTTTACAATTAATTGGAATTAGGTTTCTGTTTAGCAGCTGAAGCAGTTTCCCCTAAATGCCATTATGCCAAATGTGATCTCTGCTTCCTTTCTAGAGGCAGAGAGCTCCTGCCTATAAAATAAGGGAGATATCCAAAGGCTGTGGCTGCAGAATGGATCCTGGGGAAAACTAAAACTCACTGTGCATGTGGAAACCGGAATGTGTTTTCCCCCCATCAAACAGTAACTTTGCATCCCAGGGAAGCTCTGCACTTTCACTGCTAAATTAAAAACCCAGGCTGGCTGAGCGTGCGATGGAATTGCTCGATACCAAGGAACAGCACACACATTCTTTGGGATCTTAAAATAATCTCCCAAGGGAACACTGTGGTTCTTCCCTGAGGCTGAAGACTCCATGAACGCCAAATAAAGTTTCCATGTACTGACTAATCCACTAGCTATCCATCACTCTGCAGGCCTGCTTCCAGTTCTAATTCCCTTTGTTTTTTTCTTGGCCTGTCTGAACCACTCGTTGTCCTACACAGGCATCAAAGAAAACAGGTTTTCCTCTTGGGAAAAATCCTACTAAAAGGCATCTTTCAGTAGCCTCTCCTCCTTTAGTGCGCACAGAGCTGCCTTGCCTTCAGTGTTTTCAGTCTGAGCTGTTCTAGGCTTTTAGATCCAATCCTGGACTGAATTTCTCCATGTGTAGCTGGGAACAAGTGAGGTATAGTAACTAGAAAAAAAAACCTTCCTAATTGTTAATCATGCATATGGCATCGAATTGCACCTATTCCATGTATGACAGTCCTTCAACTAGAAATACAACTGCAGTGACTTAACTTAGGAAGTCCACACTATCATAAAAACATACACCACTGACGAGTGTCACTGTCCAGGAGGATGAAATCTGATGTGACTCAGAGGGCAGAAAGTTTATCAGAAGGTAAGTTTTTCAAGGGAAAGCCACATCTTTACATGAAATCTTTCCTGGAGACTTTTTTGGCAGAAATCTCAGTTCCTGAGCAAGCACTGAATGCCTGGAACGTGACAAATATTAGCCCAAAAGGAAAATAAAATGGAAAATTCCACTACACTGCTCTGATTATGTAGAAGAGGAGGAGAAACCTCTCTGAGGCACTTTGATGACAATTCACAGATGAAATACGTCATCTAGGGAGAAGATTTTACCAAATCTCAGCTTCCCTTGTGAAGAAGATAGGCCTAGTTTACTGACCTTCAAAGCACTGATTTAATCATTACAGTTTGGACCTGTACATTTTCTATAAAGTGATGTTTAAACTTTACAAGAGTTCATCACCACAATCTCTGCATGAGCCCAAAAAACACCAATAAAACTCTTAAGCTCCACACCACTGAAACTTCACAATCCTTTCTAGGCCTAATTGATTACAAGCCCAAAGCTTCAGAGGGTGGCAGCAAATATTAGTTTTAAATCTTTCCAGAGATGGTAAAAATTCAGGTGAACTGTAACCTAAAACACTGGCAGGGCAATGGCCAATTTAGCAGAGCTGCGACTCTTGCCCAAAAGTTTCTGCCAAGTGATATCCTGGTTTCACAAGGACCAAGAAGAGCAAAGAATATTCAAAATACAGACAGCAGGCAGCAAGCAAAATGCCAAATGTTGATCTGATTTTTGTGGTGCAATCACCTGCATCCTGAGCCGGTGGCAAATCACATGGAAGAGCCTCACAGATAAATATAAGACTTAAAAATTAAAGACCCAGCTGCCAGCCCACAGCACCTTCTCCTTCTAGGAATGCACACTGGGGGGATTAGTTCAGCTGACTGAGCCCAAGGTCAGCTCTTTGCTGATGGGAGTGGCTGGGAAGAAAGCTGGAGAGGAGGACTTGTACTTCCTTTTCTCAGGCATTGATTTTAAGGTCAGACTTTCCTGCTGGCCCTGCCTCGGTGTCCATGTATCTCCAGGACTCTGAGCAGGGATGGGCTCAAATGCTTTGACAAAAGCATTTATTCACTCAAGTTGGGCAAAAATACTTGCATATTCCCATTTAAACAACTGCTTTATGCACATAAATTATTATATACAATTAAAATAGTTCTGCTGCCCTTCTCCAAAGATAACGTGATCTGTTAAAGAGAATTGTTTCTCTAGGATGTGACAAGACAGACTTGCATCTCTGGTTTTATTTTTCCTTGGATATTCCAAGGCAGCATCCCTCTTCTTTCCAATTCTTACTCCTTTTTAATGGCTTCTCC
The DNA here is from genome assembly GCA_036023395.1 of Myiotriccus ornatus. Lineage (NCBI taxonomy): Eukaryota > Metazoa > Chordata > Aves > Passeriformes > Tyrannidae > Myiotriccus > Myiotriccus ornatus. The sequence goes on from JAYRBT010000114.1 coordinate 1,354,908, forward strand.
ACAGTTTGTAATGCAGGTTCATCAGCATATCAAGCACAACTGATGGTAGTGAATATGCAAAAAATAGACTAAAAGGAAAAAAAGATTGGCATTTTTTAGTACTCCTTTTATTTCCACATCTGGATTTCACTGGAGTGGATGTTTCTCTCCCATGAACTCAGTGTTTCAGCATGACTATCACTCCCAGATTGCTCGTGTAAGAACATCCCACTAAGGGAACAAGTGACTATTTGTCTTTAATAACAAGAAAGATCGGATTGCATGGAGCAATCCGGGCTGAATTGTGCCATCCATTTGCAGGAGGGGAGCTGTAAAAACTCATTCCTTTTCCCAAGGAGTTCCTGCTTCTCAGAAGATGAAGGTCCTAGCACAGTCATTCAGGAAATGCACTGTTACATTTACCCAAAAAGTTCATTGCCGTTATCAGAGAAAGCTGCTTTAAAAATGGTGGATTTCCAGAGGATGCTTTGAACATTTGTGTGTCAATGAAAGAAACCAGGAAAACAGTTTTCCTGGTATTTAAATAAAGTTTCCCTGTAGCAAAGCTTTTATAAATTATTTCTAATTAAGGTATTTCAAGAACAATGAGAGCTCAATTAGGATGCTGTCCACAAACTTTGACACTACTGAAAGATTATCTGAAAATACGAAGAAACCTCTTAAAAATGCCGAATGATTGTGTCACTACTAGTTAGCAATTCTCTTTCCTAAATGAAAAACAAGATACAATGACAGTAAGACCTCTGAAAGTACAGAATTCTTTTCTTATTAATCTTTTACAAGAAGTTTCTTATCAGAGCTCCTCCATCCATTTGGAGACAGGGAAGCAAATGCCTCCTGTCAGGAGGTGAGGGGAATTATTCAACGGCAGAGGAGCAGAACCTTTGCTCCTCACCCCTCATCCACCCTGCTACACCCCTGAGACAGTGCCAGCTCAGAGCACCTCTCCAAGCAATATCTTAGCAGAAACAGGCTCATTTTGCCAGTTCTCTTCTTTTCAAATATGCACGTGTGCTCCACTGTAGGATCTGACATTCAAAGCTGACTGAATTATACAGTGATCTTAAGATATTTTTAGCAACACTTACTTGGCAGCTGGAATGTGTCTCACAAGTAGCCTGCAGAAGCTTTACAGCTCACAACTTACTGTAATTCCCAATATTTTTTTTGTCTCCTTCTCCTTTGTGTCCTTGTGTAACAGATTCAAAGCCAACTGTGCTCAATTTAAAAAATACAATTAAATGAAGAAGCCAACCTGACACAGCAAAATGCTCCATCTCCAGTGCTCAGCCTGAGCACCTTTTTAAACCTGGCAGAGAGCCCAATTCTCTTGGGTCTCGAGGAGACACAGGATCCAAAGTGCTCATTATTCACAGAGCATTTTAAACACTGTTCATATCCACAGGAGCTTCCTGGTTCCTCACCCACTCTTGGGGGTGGAAGAGGAACTGGAAAGGCTGCCTGTTCCTATTATCTCCATGCCCCTGGCCGGTCACCCCAGAGGAAAAGAAACAGCCAAGAACTCTTTTTTCCTGCTCCCAGGAACATTGTGGAAGCAGCTGGTGGCAGGGAGTGAAGGGGGCATTTCATTCCTCCCAATCTGTCCCCTGCCTTACACACAGTTTTCACTTTACTTTTTTTTAGTGTATTTTTTTCTTTCCCCCCAATTCATTGCAATCAAAGTAATGCATTAAGAAGCAATGCTTTGACAGGAGAAGTCAAGGCAAGACTATAGAACTGTTCTTTTTAAAGTAATGATCAAAGTCCCAATTCATTTTAGCAAGGAAGTCTGAGCTTTAACCCGGTAATTAATGGATATGATTCCAGAAAGAGAACTCCTTTTTCATATAGTGCAGTGACAAATCTTGTTTCCATAAATGAGGTGAGAAGGTTTGTGAGCGTGCTGCCAAGTTTCAGCCAACAGAGATTGTTAAACACCAAGGCCTCCAAGAAGTAATTTTATTTCCCATATTTATGTACAGCTGAGTTTCCTCCAGGGCACAGAACAAACTGACTGTCAAAAGCTGCAACCTCCAAAATCCACACACAGCACACTTTGCTTTATTCAATTTATTTCCCTTGTTTTCAAAATAAGAAAAAAGTGCTGCTAAAGATGCAGATGATTCAGTTTGCATAATTTTAATAGTTTCACTTTTAGTTGGGATTGTCATTTATGGTAGGTACAGGGTGAGAAGTTCATTACCTCTGTAGAGGCAGCAAAACAATCTCCCAAACACCAGTTGGAGCAAGAGCCATCAAGAGTCCTGAGCTCGAACATGTCCCAAGAAGAAACAGCAGGTTATTAACACACTACTTAGGCTAAGTAAGAATTTCTTGCATTCTTTATGGTTGAAGTCAACGAAGTTTAACTGCAATGCAAGACCTACATGGAACTTTCCCCTGCAGTTTCTACTCTGAAACACATGTGGGTAAACTGGAAAACAGCAAAAAAAAAAATGACAATTCAGTCAAAGTTCACATGAAAATTTAGTTCTAATGTGTCTAATGGTACTGACCCCATTGCCTTGATGCCATTAAAAATGGGAATGTTGGAAACAAGTGTGCTGCAATCAGTGGAGCTCTGTCAAGGCAAAGTGTGTCTGAACACGGGGTTCATCAAGAACTCAGCATGACAAACATCATTGCAGTTCACAGCTGTCCTATTGCAATTGGCCCTGCACTGGAAAAGTCCCTTTACATTGCAGAAGTGATTTCTGCCATAAAGAGCTGGGGAAGAGAAGGGGAAAAATATCAGTGAAGTATTCAATAAAGAATTCATTGTGGTGCATATTTTTAAAGTGACTTGAAACAGGTTCACCACCACACACATTTCTCCTCCTAAAGCAAAGTCAAGACAGTACATTCCAAAAACATTAAAAAGCTCAAGTCAGATCTCTCAAAGGTTAAAATGCTACTGTATTTTCTGGAATCAATGGATCCTGAAAGGTATTTAAGGCTGTATTAGGGGTTCTTCTACCCCTGAATGAAAGTACACTAAAATCTGTTCAACATGCTTTCACGTGGGCATACTGATTTACACTTCTAATTGCTAAGCTTTCTGAATACATCTCAAAACACTTTGCATTAGATTATATGAACAATTAGAAATTAACTCTGGGCATATTTCCCTTCCAGACCCTCTTCCCTGTACTACTCCCAAACAAAAACAGGATGCAAATTGTACGTGGCAAGCCAGATAAAGATAAGCAGCATGAGAAGTGAAAACAGAAACCAAATAACCACAGCTAATGGCTCCTGCTTCCCTCCTCAGCCATGCAGAGCTGGGTGCTGTGCAGGTGTGGAGGGAGGGATGTGAAGCTCCTGACCTACAATTCCAGGACCAAAGGAAGTTGAGAAAGCCACCTTTACTTTGTCCACACAGTCAGATCATGATGTTCTCCCAGGGATTGATTATCCCTCCCAGGAAGCCTGGGCATTTATGCATTCCTGGAAGAAGTGAGCACTGAATGCTGCCCTTCTGATCTGCTGGTGGTTTTCCCCTCCCACTCTACACTGATGGAAATACTGGCCCACACAACTCTTATTGCCTTGCACTAAGTGCAGAAAAGGACACTTCTATTATTTAGAAATTATTTATTAATAAGTAATTGCTAGTTTTCCTTGAAGCACTCTGTGCTTCTACTGTCTGTCATTATAAGCCAGGGGAATGCATAATGAGTTGCCTGGTACCTGTTCCTTGCAGAGAACTGAATCTGTAGGGATACCCCCCAAAATGGTACAAATAAATAGAAGGCCCTGGACATACTGGAACACAGACTAGGAAAAACAAAACAAAACAACAAGCATCAGAAAACAGCTTAAGGAAAATGGACACCATGAAAGGAGGTTTTCAAGCTGCAGCTGGACATGGTGTTGGATAGTCTTGTCTGTGCTCCCTTTTCCATGACAAGCCAGAACAGATGATCTTTTGAGGTCCTTTCCAACCTGGGCTATTCTCTGATTCCATGGATAAAACAGCCCATTCACCTCCTGTGAAGCAGAGTATTTTTCCACAGTCTTACTGTGACTTAAGGATTTGTCACCAAGATATTTCATGGGCAGTGTTGACTCCTTGTCATCATGAAGGAAGACCGAGAAAGCCTTCAGAGTTTCCAAAACTTCAACAAAACTGCTGTTCAGACTGTGGTTGTCAGCAAGATGGGGAGCAGCACCGAGGAAAGCAAGCTCAGCCTGCAGACAATGTCATTACCAGGGTGCTGATATCCTGAGAGGCAAAACCCACTCAGCAGGTGGTGCTATCTTAATTTTGCTATCCTGTAATCAGCTGTTGACAAACTGTTAATTGACTGAGCACAGCATCCACCAACACAGGCAAGTGTTGAGGAGGACATGGGTTGTCTAACTGGATGCATTTCCAATCTGTCAGCACGTTTTCCAAAGATAAGGAACACAACTGGTTCCTCAGACAGAAATGGAAGTCACACCTGCTCTGAGCTGTCATTAACATACTACAGTGCCAAGGAGCCGGCAGAGAGGGAGAAAATGCAAGTTGCATTTGCATGTAGAGCAGGAATTTACTGTCACTTCCTAAATCAGCAGCCCAGATTCCATCACAGTCAGTGGAGCAGCTCTTGGTTTACAGGATGCTCAAAAGGAGAGGAAAAAAAGAGGGAAAAAGAAATTCACAGAAGCCCAGTGCCAATAATTAAAGGTAACTTAAGTGCTCCAGCAACCCTTACTGGTGCCAGGTGTTTCCACCATAAAAACGGTACACACAGCCCAAATTTGTTCTCTTTCCCTAGGAACTGTCATTAACCACCATTGAGACAGGAGCCTCAGTTTGCCAGAAATTTGTCTGATCCAGCCTTGCAATCCTTATATTGAAGTTTAATCAGACGAGAAACAAAAAGGAACCCGATCTCAGAGTCCCTGAACAGGTGACTAAGGGAAATTCCACAAACTCAATCTAAGCAACTTTTTTTTTTCTTTTAACTCCATTAATTCAGGATGAGTTGTCACACGGTATTTTTGCTATAATCTCTCATCTGTAAGCAAACACAGCAGTATTAACATTCCTCACTGGGGTTTTGTGATACACAGGTGTTTTTAAAGGCACTCGCCTGTACCATGGTGTGTAACATGTTAGGGACCAGTAGGAACAAAAGGAAAGTATTGGGAAAAGCCCTCAGCTTGCATTTAATGTCATACAGCTTGTCAAGTACATCAGAACACAGAAACGAAGCACCTCCCCAAAAAATCCCAAGTGTTTCAATCCCCTGCCTCTGTCAGGGAAATCTTTCCTGAGGAAAAAATAAAAATATAGCTGCAAAAACCCTACTAGCACACACAACAATAGGGAATTTGTCCTTACATGAAGGATGGCTATTTGGAAAGGGAAGAGTAGGAGGTATTTATTTTGGCCAGATGAATAAGGTGCTGAGGAGACATGCACAAACCATAACCAAGTTGTTAGAGGAATGCAATGAAGGCAGCACATTTAACTCTGCTCTGCTCAGATGAGCCTGAAGGCCTTGGGCTGCACCAGTCATTGTCCATCTGCATCAGCTTCCCTCCCCTTGGTGAGATATCCAGGACAGGAATATATTTTGGGTGTGCACTCAGTATTATGTGTGAAAACGCTTAAACAGACCTTTTCAAGCCTCCTAAAACCAGATGCTGCCAAAAGGAACAGTTTGATTTCCACATTATCTTCATTAACCTCAAACCCCTCACGATGCTCCACTCCCCTGGGTAACGCTCAGCTGAGTGGAGACTGCAAAGCAGCTCAGGGACAGCAACACATACTGCAAACTGCTACAAACACCAAGGTGCACTGGCAGAGGGAAACATTTTAGTTTCAAGTCAGAAAGGAAGGAAATTTTGATCTGAAGAGACATTTTTACCAGGCAGTCACCCATGTAAAGTAGAGGAGAGTTACCCACTCCCACTGTTTCCTTGTGCCTCAGGAAACCTCTCAACATCCCCTCTGGCTTTTTCCCTCCTTCCAGCTTGTATTTTAACAACCACTCCTTCCATTTCTTGAGAACAAAAGGCAGGCTGACAGTTAAAACCATGAAAGCAGCACAACAATCTTATTAAACATGCCAGGTTTGCTCTGCTACCCCACAGGAAGACACAGTGATGGTAATTAGAATCCAACCACGAGAAGCTGGGTGAACCCAGTGAGTGCTGGAACTGCAACCCTTCCAAAAGCTTTAACTGCATCTGCCTAGGTGTAGGAATATATACACATCCCTTAGGTGATTTCTCCAGGAACCTGCTGATGATCATTCATGGAAAGGTTGATACTATGCAAACAGATGTTTGATCTGAATATGGCACCTGTGTCAATACTTTCAGAACAAATACAAGATACACAAGATCTCTGGCTACAGACAGCACTGAGCACCTCACTCCTCAGCTCCCTCCTCCCAGGGAGCCATCAGTAATCTCCACTCCTCTGCATGCTGAAAGTAAGCAGGTTCTTTCAGAAGATTAGTTTAGCACCCAGTAATCTGTTTCTCTAAACAGCCTATTCTGAAGAACACGAAGCAAATCCCACTCCCTAATCCTGCTGGTTTCAGAGACAGGAGCCTGTGAGGAGCATAGGTCTGAGTGCAACAGAATTACAGCATTTGCCTTTCGAGAAGATTTCTTCCCTTGCTTAGGCCAATTAAACTAAAAAACCTTAATGCAAGAAACACTGAACCACTTACAGAGATTTTAAAGCAAGTCCAGATGCTTCCCACTGTTGGAGTGTCAAGAAACTAAGTTTAACTCTTGCAATTTACAATAACTCTTCCCCTCCACAGTTTCACTCCAGCCCTTGGCTATCTGGTGCCTCATTTAACACATCAGGCAGCAACCACAGCAGTGCAACTCCAGGAGCAGGGCTGAGCCAGGGCCTGAGGAGGATCCCAGCACAGCCCCAAGCACAACAGCATCCCCCAAGATGCAAGCAATGCATAGAACCAGCTACAAACAACAAAATCCATCCCTTACCTCAGTCATGGCAAGAGGATGAACCAGGTGCAGGAGCCATTCCAACAGGAGGTGAAGCTGCAGGATAAGCACTAAAGCCAGCCCTAAACCACAGCCAGAGGTCACCACAGCTCAAACGAGCACACACGCCCCAAGCTCGAGCTTAAATGGGCCCAAGGACCTATGGGAAGGGGTGTGGGCAGGGTCCCAGGTGAGGCTGCTCAGGACCAAGGAGTGTGTCAGTGCCCTCAGGTGTAGCTGCTTCTGAAAGGGAATTCTCTGGAATAACCAGGCATTGTGTGATTTTTTGGCTTATTCACTTACTACAGTGATTTCTGCCTTTCCTTGAGCCTGGATGAGCAGATAATACCCTGCATTTTTTGACCTTGTCACTCTAAGATTCTCTACCTAGTCAAGCAGGCTTCATGAAGCTCCAAGTAGTGGCTGGATTTGTTTGTTTTTAAGGTCATTCTGTAACATATCTTTTTTTTCTATTTATAGAAGATTCTGATCACTACTTTGCTGATCAGCAAACAGGGCCTTTGGAAGTGATCCCTTTTACCAGGGACCCTTAGAAAATAGGAATAGAATGTAGAAACTCAGGTTGGTGCTGAAGTAGCCCCAAGGGAAGGGTTACACCTTTTTTACAGTACCTAAGCATTACTGAGATTTAATATTCTGTTAGATATTTGCATTAAGGAGTAATGCTGACCCCAAAAGAAACTCTGGGCATAAAATACACAACCCTCTTCAGGCGGAAGAAGTAACCAGTTCCTGTTACCAGCCAAAAAAAGTCGTTGTCATTGTCTGGCCTTTTGTTCACAGCACAGATTTTGCTGGGAAATAGCTGAACCACAAGTAGCAGCAAATGGTAGGCAGACAGCTAAGAGGACTTACAAAAATGTCTGTTACGTTCCCAAATGACAGCCCTCTGTTTTGGGGAATGACAGCAGAGCTCTTTTCTTAGGGTGTGGTGGGACTTGCCTGATTCCCTGCACATTCTTATGGCTTTTTTTTTTTTTTTTTATTCTTTGTGCAACAGAAATCACATTGTTGCATTTAAGAAATTGCTGTGGGGAGGGGGGTTCAGTAACATAAAAATATTTGTTACTGTTTTCTAAACCGCAACAAAGTATTTCTTTCTGCAGCCTCAATGAGGCATGGAATTCAGCTCCTTCCCAAAGATGTGTGACAGCAGGACAAGGAGCGCTGCTAGAAGCTGTGCTTTAGCAGGACATGTTTCTTGCATATGGATCTGAATTTAGATCAAAATGAAACAGGTCACTTACCGTTCTATCCTAAGACTTTGCCAAAAGTATAATTCTCTATGAGGCCAAATCAGAAAGTAATCTTCCTCTTATTGTGGCCAAGGCTCTGTCTGTGTTACAAGTGCAAACGTCTGCTCAGCCACTGAACGTGGTTTGTTTGAAAATGCCTTTGGCTTCAGTTGCCTCCGGGTCTGGTGGTTTTCCTACATTAATGCATCTCCAAGACAGAAGCAAAATGCCTGCCTGTGGGGCTTTAGACATAAACTGAGAAGGTACATTAGGAGGTCATCATTGTCTTATGCTTCCCCATTTTTTCCTGTTCATTTATCATGGGAAAATTCACAGCGATAGGAGACCAAAGTGTAAAATAGCAGCTTAAATGATATCCATCACTTGTGCTGCGGCGGCACTTGGATCTAAAGCTGTCCTGCTGGGCGAGGCACAGGAACATGAATTCCACCCTTTCCCTCCAGGAACTGGGATACAGAAAAATTACGTATTTCCTAATCACCGGATACAGATGGGAAAAACAAAGATATCTGAGAATATGTAGAGCTTTAAAAGCGCATGATACATTTCATATTTCTTTCAAGGGGAAAAGGCATCCATGCTTTAAAGCTTATGGATGAAGCTGCAAGAGCAGGAGCACTGTCCATGAAACTGTTGCCACACAGAAAGCTGCACTGTGGCTGGGAATATTTCAGCAATAAAAAGGAACTTTCAGGACAGGGCTCTGCTGGAATAAGCCGTGTAAGACTATGTATTTATGTCCTTTAGATTGTTACCATCCACAATCCACTAATTATAACTGGTTTACGTTGTCCACTTGTGGAGCTGAACAGCACTTAACAGCTAAAGGACGGCAAACGAAGCTCTGAGCACTTACCAGCTTAACATATTCCACATAAAACCTGCTATTTCTAGATATCCTCTAATGCATTCTTTGGCAAAAGGGGAGCTCTGAAAGAAACTTTTATATAAGCCCCATCAGCAGCCCACACTTCAGATAAATGCACACCCTCTCTGGTTTTAATTCTTTCTTTCAAAAGAAAAATGTTGACTTTGTGCCTGACACCCCTCTGTTCTGGGGCTGGATCACAAGTGCTCTGCACAGGAACCCCCAGGGGAAAATCAATGGCTTTCTTTGCACTGATCACCTTAATTACCAAACCAACATGTCTGAAAGTTGCACTGGGCTTAAATACTTATGGACACTTTGGAAGTTGCATTTAATCACTGGGTGATAACTGGTTGCATATTTGCAGATTTCTGTGGCCTTGGCAAACAAAACACTAGAATTTCAGCTTCCTTGAAGCCTGAGTAGTCTGTTTTGGCAGACAACTTGCAATCTTCTTTTCGCATGGCCCAGCAATGAGATCTATACACCACCTCTTTTTGGGAATAGAGATATTTCTATGACCACATAAATCACTCTGAAATGTAAGCACGTTCCATTTCACAGGAATGCTGCAGAGACAATCCCACCTGGTAATAAAATCACCTCTGTTCAGTTGACTCGTCATTCACCTGGATTTTTGGTTATGTAAAAGATATTGTCAGGACCAAGAATTCTGAACTCAGCCTGCTTTGCACTTCAATACAGAAAACTTTTTGGATTGATGCCAATTTTCATCCAGGTAACTCAACATCTCTCATAAAATCACCCCACTGATTTTTTAGACTGTAACTGAAAGGGATCTTGTTCCTAAAATTCCAGGAACAATTTGAGATCGTTGTCCAAAGAATAAATGGCCTGAAATGCCTATTGGGTGCTAGTGATGCAAGATAAGTGATGAGTTAAACTCGGATCACATTGCATGTAATTCTTCTTTCAAGCAGCTTATTTTCAACTGTCCCTGGGAAAAGGAGAACAAGGAGAATTACAAAGCTCTGGCACAGTATAGTTACAAAATTGCATTTCTTTCGTGGGGTAATTCAGTGAGTTTCTCTGCACAGGTAGGATTTTCCAGTGCCTTGTGTAATTTTTACCTCTTTTAAATGGTTGTCAGCTAAAAAAAAAAAAAAGAAATCTAAAAGAATTCTTACTTGCCCTTGGTCCACCTAATGCACAGGGCAGTGGGAAAGGAACAGGAAAACTGGTTAAACAGGAGGACCGGGATAAGGATTTTATACCTGTTTTGAAACACTGAAGGAGATGAACATTCCTTTATTAAAACTTGGGAATTTTTAGGGAAGACTGTCCCCACAAGAGCCTCAGGAGTACTGGCACACATATCAAGCCAGAATGCCTATGAAGATGGGGGCCAGAAATATTATTTTTCACTGCTTTTAGACGACGACGTATTTTCCCAGTGTGTGAGAGAATGCCTGCAAACTCTGAAAAGGTGGTGCAAACACAGCAATACATTGGAAAATATTTATTGTTTTGTGTATACCCTGCTGCTTTCAGCTGAAGTTGCTTATCTCAGCGCTAAATTCAGGTTGATAAATAAGGATATTCATAAAGGTTGGGATTTTTGGAAGCTTGGCTTGAGAACTACATGCAGTGGCACCTGGATTTACGGCTCTGCTGCAATATGTCTTTGGGACATTTATGCAAGAACTTCGCTTATGAAAGGACAGCTTTCATTTTCTCAAATTGGCCGTATTTTTAGGTGAGCTTTTGTAAGAAAAAAGACCTTTAGAATTACAGCACATATTTGGTGTGTTTATGAGTGCACAGTCATTTCTCTGCCATGGAACATCTGTGGGGTTGGCCTGGGTTTACAGCTGTGCCTGGGTTTACAGCTGTGCCTTTGGGCAGCCTGTTCCATGTGCAGCATCGGGAGCAGGTTTAAAATGGGTTTGGCATTCCTGGAAGGAGCTGTTAGTGAGACTGGGACACTGTCTGGGACAGGAAAAGCACTTGCTGTGTTCACAAATAACCAGTTTTTGTGCAATCCCTGCTGAAGTCAATAGAAGATCTTCACCTCTTTACACACTTTAGCACAGTTTGATTCACTTCTTTACACCAGAAAGGCGACAAAAAAAAGCTTATTTTTGAAACAAGAAGTCACTAATGGTAAAGCCCTGTATAAATAAAAAAACTAGGCTGTGTGATTAAGGCCTGAATTTTGGATTCCAGTATTGTGTAAGGAATAGCATTCAGTCAGAATTACTCTGTCAGTGACAGGCTGTACTGCAAGTCATGCCCTGGGTACACCCTCCCGAGTGATAGAAGGGAACCAGGATCCCAGTGGAGAGGAATTCTGGCCACAAACAGAATGGATTTACTGGATTTACTGCCTGATGAGCCCAGCCATCTTGAGCTGGCATCATAATCTAAGAAAAACCTAATAATGCCTTTCCATCTAACTCAGCCACATATATCAGGCTTTGGAGGTGTCAGGACTAAAAAGAGAACTGTACTTCTGTCTTGGAGATATTTTTACTGCTGAGAAAGATATATTGCAAGCAACAGCTCCCTACACAGCAGTTCTCCTTTCTCTTTTCCCCTTAAAAAAAAAAAAAAAAAGAGAAAAAAAGTAAGAAAAATAAGCCAAGCAATAAAAATTCATGTTTCACATCAGATCTGATGAACTCGAAATCTTGTTCTCCTATCTCCTGCAAGATCTTTTAAATTCTGAAGAGGGTTGACAGGCAGAAAATGAACAGATGCACAGTAGAGGTGGGAGATGATCCTGTGGGAGGTCTGTGCTTGCCTTATGCAAAGCTAAGGAAGCGGAGGCATTCCTGAATGCTGGAGCGCTGTGTGGGAAGAGGGAGCCCCCAGCATGCGCCTCCTGGCAGGGCTGGGTATTACATAAGGCTTGCAAATGAATTCCCGCCCCTCTCTTTGGTACCTTGGAAGAGAATGAAGATACCCATAAAGGCACTTCCCTAGAAATGAGCTGCCCTTCAGGTTCCACAGCTCCTTCCTCCTGTCCCAGCTCCCCTGCCGAGCAATCGCCTTTCCAAAGGCAGCAAAGCTGTTCCCCCAGCTCCCACACAGGCGTTTGTGCTTCCTGAACAAGGTATCCCTGCTCCCCGTGGTTTCTGGATACCTCTGGCTGCAGGAAGTACACTGAGCACTGCTGTACTCTCTGGCTTTAGTGACAAACTCCACCTCGGTAGCCAAGTGTGTTCTGTGCTTGGATAAAAGATGAGAAAGCAGACTTTAATATTGATTAATACTACAAGATCAAGGACAGCCATTCAGGAAGGTAGGGAAGAACTGCACATTATTACAAGAAGCAAAAACAGGTGAGTGGTGGGATTCTTTGATAATAAGATAAATTTTCCAGTGCTGAATGCCTTTGATAACTTATCCCCGAATCAGAGAGCCTGACAGGACAACCAGTTCTTCACATTTCTGGGGGATAACAGAGCTCAAAGTTAGTCAGAGACGTTCTTGAAAGCCACATTCAACTGGAAGGATTATGGGTCCAGTACCCTGTAAATGTGATTTCCTCTTGCCATTACATACCTACCTTTTGGTGAGTAGCCATTAGATTCACATTAAATTCACACAGATATTTCTTTTAATAGTCCACTGAATTTTTTAGTCTTATTTTTGCAGGAGAGATATGAACATTCCTGGTCAAAAGTCAGTCTTGTATAAAACCTTTTGTTCATTTTAATCAGACATCAAAGGCAGAGCCATGGTGACTTCCCAACGGTTACAGTGTTGTGTATTTACAGATTTATTTTAAACTAAACCATTCCTCTTAAATAAAACAAGCTTTATGGTTAATGAATCCATGTTAGAAACTTCAGGGAATACTTATTTTGGCCACATTTTGTTTACTCTCTGCTACGTTATTTGTTTTAAATTATAAACCTCTTTTAGCTTCCACATATTAAAAATGTATTGCAACTCTTGTTTTGTTAGTCACGTGTACAGATTTAAACAGAATCAGAAATATAAAATTATTACTGTGTTACAAAAAACCTCTCATTTTCTAGTTTTGCAAACAATTCATTAAGAACAGATTCCAAAAGCCTTAGGAGGGTAGTTCTGGAAATCCAGTATAGAACTGAAAAAAATGACATGGGTGGTGATATTAAGTGTATTTTATGGAAATGAGTGCTCCAGTAATTTATTCTGCTCTAGGCACTGTCGTGAATCCATCATGGCACACAGTGAAAGAAAACATGTCAGGAACGCTGGAATACATTTCATTACCAAGAGAACAAACAAACATGGAATTGAAGTAATCGTTTGGTTTTGTTTTCCTTTTTCTCCAAATCCTATCCAAAACTTACCTGGTATTCAGGGGTGCACTTTATCAACGGCTGTGGAAACCTAAAGTGACACTTGATTCCTGAACCTTCTCTTTAACAGCAGTGGGATTATGGAAGTTGGAAAACTACAGCTCTCAAGGGTTGTGCAAAACCAGCAGAGCAACACACAAGTAGAAGCTGAAGAAGGTACAGATTTAACAGAAGCCAAATGAAGCTAAAGGAGAGCAGATTTTGTTTGGTAATCAAAGTAATAACAGAAGCAATAACAAGTCTGGCTCAGACACTTGTCTTCTCTAATTGGCCCTTCCTCGCTTTCTCTCTCTCTCCTTTTCCTGTTTCCCGCTCCTAATCAGGTTCAAATGAGATGTTCCTTCTCCATCTTTGCAAGCCTGACCTACTTCCCAGGGATTAGCAGCACCATGTCATGTCTCCCCTGTTCCAGGAATGCTCTGTTCTCTTTTAGGAATGAAACCAACTCTGGCTCGTTCCTGAGCAGTCTTTGCCTGAAATGCAAACCTCCTCTGTGTTGAATGTGGCTGGAAATTACCCAAAAATTACTTGTAAAGCCCTTTACTCTTTTTACTGTCAAGTCTTTCTTCCCTTGTTCTTTTGAATTCACATTTATCTGGAGCCACCATTCTACACGTTCCTCCTCAGCCCCTTCATGGAGCTCTGTTTTGCCACCCCCTTCATTCACATGTTCCTGAATGACACAAATATAATTATTCACCACCCTGCACCACCCCATAATAAAATGTTCCTTAACCTTCCCTTTTGCATAGCATTGTCACATGGATTCTCTTAATTTGGCTCCACCAGATCTCAAACTTTTCTCCCTTTTGTCCAATCACATCTTTTTGTCCTTCCTCCAAAGAATTTATAGAAAAACTAACATTTCTCTCAGGTTTCTCCAGTTCCTACTAGCAGCAGAAAAAAAGTGCTTTCTGTATTATGTCCTCCCAAGGCAGCTTCAGCCATGTGTGTGTCTTCTCAAATAATTTCTACTGCTGTATTTCTTTCTGTTCCCTAAAAATCTCAGGTCTAAACATTGTGAAAACACCACATCCAATTTTCAAACTGTCTACTCCGGCAGGGTACTGATAAATTAGAGGGTTTTGTTTTGTTTTTTACAAACCACAGGAGTATTTAAAGGGTTAGAAAACTTGTAATAATGAGACTTTGAGTTCAGTCTATGTGTATCACATGGAAGGTATGATAAGATATATGTGTTCTGAGAGGCTCTCACTTACTTAATCCTCAGCTGGCATTAACTGCAGTGGCAAGAAGCTCACGGCACAGAAAGGCAGGGATCTCTGTCAGCAAATCTCCTTTGGTTATGGCAGGTACTGTTGGAACACCTAGTGAGGAGAGAATATCACTGAGTCACTGGGAGAGGCCTCGTTACTCCTGAGAAGCAGCAAAAGAGGAAAATCACTGTAATTGTTTCATTTCTGCGTAGCGTGAGCGGTGCTGTGGGCACCTTCTGCCTCTGTCCCCAAATACACCGAGTTCGCCTCAGTGTCAATAAACAAAGGGCAGAGCAACACTCAGGCTTTAAGGAATGGTTCCATCCAGCCCAAATTCCAGGGGGAAATATGGGAGTGATGCAAAGAAGCCTCATAAGATAAATTATCACAGTGGGATAAAATCCAGAGGTGTAAGTCCTACTGCTTACAGGAGGGGGAGGCAGGTGTAGAAATGCTTTAACAACAGCTTATCAACTTTTTTTTCTTTTTTTTTTTTGCAATAAATGATAGAAAATCCTTCAACACAAGTTACTTCCAAGCCAGGATAATCTTCAGCCAAATAAGAATTTCCATTTTGCACAAGAAAGCAGCCCAGACCTGTACAGTGCTTTCTTTTTCTGCTCTATTTACTAGGCTAACTAAGGAAGTCGATTGTCTTAATTTCCACTAACTGAGGCTGCCATCATTCCACTCAAGGGCAGGGCTGCTGTTCAGAGGGACCTGGACAAGCCAAAGAGATGGGGCTGACAGGAATCCCATTGAAGTCAAGGGAAAACACAGAATTATGTGTCTGGGGTGGGGTAGACAATACATTGGGATGGATGGGCTGCCTGCCCGGGGCAGAGCAGCGACAGGATGAGTAGCAATGGCCATAAACTGAAACATAGGTTTCACCTCAACATGGAGAACTTTACCTTGAGGGTGGCAGAGCACTGGAACAACTGCCCAGGCAGGGCTTGGAGTCTCCCTCTCTGGAGACATTCCAAACCCACCCGGGCAAGCTCCTGTGCCACCTGCTCCAGGCGACCCTGACTTGGACTGGATGATCTCCAGAGGTCCCTTCCAACTCGAACTCTTCCGGGATGCCGGAATTCCATGACAATCCCTTGTGGCCCTGGGGAG
Source organism: Myiotriccus ornatus (assembly GCA_036023395.1). Taxonomy (NCBI): domain Eukaryota; kingdom Metazoa; phylum Chordata; class Aves; order Passeriformes; family Tyrannidae; genus Myiotriccus; species Myiotriccus ornatus. The sequence goes on from JAYRBT010000114.1 coordinate 1,370,671, forward strand.
CACTTGATTTACCGTGATCCCACAGCACACCCCGACAGCGCTGGTGCCTCTCAGCTTTTTAACCAGCTCTCAGCGCACGGCACCATGAACAGCCCTCCTCATTATGGGCGCCCCAGTACGAGAAGGAGGATCTCAAAACCTCACCGGGTGACCCGGAAACCACCGCAAGGCTGGGGCCGGAGCGCTTTGCCCGGTGGCCGTGCTTGGAGCGGGAGATCGGGGCTGAAGCCTTCCCGGGGTTTGTGGCATCGGGCGCTACGTGCCGAGGGGAGAGCGGCTTCGCCAGTGAGGGGAGAGCGGCTTCGCCCGTGAGGGGAGAGCGGCTTCGCCCGTGAGGGGAGAGCGGCTTCGCCCGTGACGGGAGAGCGGCTTCGCCCGTGACGGGAGAGCGGCTTCGCCCGTGACGGGAGAGCGGCTTCGCCCGTGACGGTAAGGGGCGCTTCGCCCGTGAGGATAAGGGGCGATTCGCCCGTGAGGATAAGGGGCGATTCGCCCGTGAGGGGCAGGAGTCATCGCCCGTGAGGGGCAGGGGCGCTTCGCCCGTGAGGGGCAGGAGTCATCGCCCGTGAGGGGCAAGAATCTTCGCCCGCGAGGGGAAGGGGGGCTTCTCCCGTGAGGGGACGGCGGCTTCTCGCGCGAGGGTGAGGGAAACCTTCCGCCCGAGCGCAGACCGGCTTTACCGTGAGGGGAGGGCGGTCCCCGGGCGGGGCCGCCCCGGAGGAGCCGCCCCCGCCCCGC
>JAYRBT010000114.1:1371508-1391774 GCA_036023395.1 Myiotriccus ornatus
GGCTGCTCCGCGCCCTGCTCCTCGCCGCGCTGCTGGGTCCCGCCGCCGCCTCCTTCTCTTCCTACTCCTCCTCCAGCCCCGGCGAGCCGCGGAGCCCCGTGCGAGTGCTGTGCGGCTCCAACTGGAGCCTGGTGTTGCAGGGCCAGTGGATGTTGGAGTTGTGAGTAGCGGCCGCTTTCCCGCCCGCCTCGGAGGCAGCGTGTGCCGGGGGGGCGAGGGGGGCTCCCCGTGAGGGGCTCCCGCTGAAGGGCGGGTGCGGCCGGTGCCTCCTGCCCCGCTGTGGGGAGGACGAGGCCGGATACCGCCGGCCTTCCCGTGCCACGGAGGGGCCGCGCAGCTCCCCCGCCCGGGCACGGCGTGAGGGAGGCGGCGGGCGCTGCCCGCGGTGCCCCCTGCCCGCCCTGAGCCTGCGGGCACCCGCTGCCCTCGGCGGGGGTGACCCGACAGAAGTAGCTGCCCCTCAGGTCGTCCTCCTGTGCGGGCACGGAGTGGCTGAGGGTGGACGGGTCTTTGCTTTCTGGGGAATGAAGGACATTGAATGAAGGACACGGACGTGATGGAGCGTGTCCAGAGGAGGCCACCAAATTTATCCGAGGGATGGAGCACCTCTCCCGTGGGGAGAGGCTGAGGGAGCTGGGCTTGTTCTGCCTGGGAAAGAGAAGGCTTTGGGGTTATCTCATTGCAGCCTTCCAGTACCTGAAGGGAACTGTGAGGAAAGATGGGGCAAGACTGTGTACAAGGGCAGGTGGTGACAGGACAAAGAGGAATGGCTTCAAACTGAGAGTATGCTCAGATTAGATATTAGAAAAATATACTGTGGCGGTGTTGAGGCCCTGGCACAGGTTGCCCAGGGAAGCTGTGGCTGTCCCATCCCTGGGAGTGTCCAAGGACAGTTTGGATGGGCCTTTGAGCAACCTGGTCTAGTGGGAAGTGTCCCTGCCCGTTGCAGGGGGTTGGAACTGGATGATCTTCAGGGCCCTTTTCCAACCCAAACCATTCTGTGATTCTGTGAAGCAGCTGACCCTTAGGTTCTTGTCTAAGTGCCCAAGGTTAAATGGGATCATTCCACCCAGCTCCCTGCTGGGGAATAATGAGTAATGTCAGGTGCTACTTCTTGCCCTGCTTCCCCAATGGGGGGCTGTCGCTGGATTCTGTGGGAGCTCCAGGAAGGGATTCCATAGGGAATACTTAGCAGGAGCAGGTTTCCAAAGCAGCATTACATAATATCCCAGCACACCCTCGCTGCAAGCCTTGAGCTCTGGAGTTCTCCTTCAGGGGAGATCCATCTTGTTTCATTAACTTTTCAGTGCTGCTGTTCAGAGTCCCACTGACAGCAAGAGACGTTTGTCTGTTTGGAGTTTTAAGACATGACACAGTTCTTGAAGTTCACACGGTGTTTTGTTCTTGGAGCCTCGCTCACCTGCTTGCATTTAGGAGGGAAGGGAGCTTGAGGGGTTTTTTTTAAAGACAGCAATGAATAAAAAAGTAGTTTAGGTAGGCAGTAGGCTCACGTGGTGCCTGTGGGCTGTGCAGCTGTGAAATAGGATTTTATTGTGGCATGTGTGCTGCTTGGTGGAGGTGCTTAAGCTTCAAACAGGTTGGACATCTGAACCCGTGCTCCAGCACAAATACCTGCTCAGCTGCTTAAAGTTTTGCTTTACTATTGAATTTGAGATATCTCCAAATGTCTCTTATTAGTCTCTGATTAGGGGGAGGGACTATCACTTCCCTCAGGGCTGTACTGCTCAGGATCCCAGGTGTTAATCAATGACTAGATGGAGACAATCCTGAAATAACTGGTTGAGAGACCCAGGGGTGCCGAGTGTCATGGCTAAGGATTTGGATTTGCTTTTGAGTCTCTTTCTTTCCCTTTTCATTTACTGTGATCTAAAAGGTGGGGAAAGAGAGAACCTCAAAGTGGGAGAAAATAAATTGATTATTTAAACTGAAATCTTTTCACTTGGGACATCTTAGTCTGATGTGGAAGCAACTGTATGGAAGGTACTGATTCACGTGTGTGTTGCTGAGTTTTAAGGAGGAAGAAGGTTATTTATTGCAACTCAGTTTTTATTTCTAGTAGAAAATATTTCAATAATTAGTGGTGCATGCATCTGAGAAAGGAAAAAAAAAGAGAGGAACTAACTGAAATCAGAAGTGGTTGGGATAGCAAGCAGTTAAAATCCTTTGCAAGTCTTTATTCCACTTGCAACATTCCCCTCTGGTTTGGAGTGACAGGCACTGACAGTAGCAAAGTTAGCTTTAGTGCTGGCAGAGTGGGGAACGTGTTGCTGCCTTGCTTATATTAGACTTTATTTAATTTTCTGTACCGTGTGTGATGTGTGAAAGAGCCTCAGTTCTCTGTGCTTCTTTCTGTGGTGCACTTCTAGTGCGTTCTGTGTTTTTTTACTCAGGAGGAACCTTTGTCTTCATTGAGTATTGAAACCCAGTGCTGGTGTTGTTGAATTAGGAAGTTTGACATTTCCAATCGTGTCTCATCAGGAGTTTGAGATCTAGTATTGATTTTTTTACTGTTCTTGTAGCAGTTCTCATGCTGATGGATTTTGGTTTCTGCTGATTTTTATCTGGTTCAGAGCTGGTGATCCAGCCTGCCGGTCAGTCCATTGATTCCTCCCATGCTGTGTGGTGGGTCTGTTGGCAGGACTGCAGTAATGCTCATTAAAACCTCGTTTGTTAGAAGAACCTCCTGTTTGTTTACAAGACCTTTGTTTTCCAAGCAGTACTTATTTAATGAATGCAAATGTTGTTAGAGGTTCTCTATGAAAAAAACCCCAAACAAACAGTTGGTTTGGTCACCTGCTCTTGAAGCCTTTTGCCCTGGTAGGAGCAGGTACTGCTGCTGTTTAATGTCAGCTTTTCTGGAAAATTACTGGGAAATTCCAATTTTCGTTGTTCCCACGTGCACAGCTAGAGAAACTTAAGTTTGAAATTATTTGTATGTGGGACCTGTAGTGGAAATAGGATTTTTTCCCTTCATCCCTTGTAGCTGAAGTGTGTGTACTTGGCTGACTTGTTGTCAACATTTGGTTATTCAGAGCTGGCAAAATTGCAGGCCCTGGAAGTGCCGCTGCAGTTCATTGATAAAAATGTTCTGGATAAAGTGTCTCTGCAAGACATTGCAACACTGTTTGCCTCCTGTAACTATCACAGCACCCAGGCCCTCACTGGAGGGCTGCAAATTCGATGCACAGTGAGCTGTGTAACAAAGTTTCCTTATTTCCTTGTCTCCAGTCTGTAGGAGCGAGATAATGATTCATTAACATGAGGAGTTTGCTTTTTGTCTTTAATATTGTGCCTGTTTGGAATGTAGAAAGCTAATTTCTGCTCTGCTTATTTTGTGTTTGTAAACATAGCTTGTTCCAAGCTTGATTTATCTTAATTTAACATCCTCTTCTTTTCGAAGTGAATTAAAACAAGCAGACGAAAAAACCCCGCCATCAATGAACTTGATGTCTTCTCTGAGTACAAAAGAAACTATTTACACTGTTGTAGCAAGGTTCAATAAGATTGGGACTTTTCTGCCACTTAGAGGTTTAGTCTCTTACTTCTTGTTGGTATCCAAGCTTTTCGTTGTCCTCTTCTTAAAAATAACCCCAAGCACTAAACAACGCAAAAAAAAACCCAAAAAGCAGGGGGAACAAAAGTCAAGTTATCCAAAGTGGTGAAATGTGAAGCCGAAATATCCTTGGTAGCAAATGCTTAATATTGCAAAAGGGGACATAAAACCATGCAGAGTGATAGAACTTAACTTGCTGAAGCTCTAGAGTATTTCACATAATTTTTCAGTGATTGACTGGCTTTCTACTTTAAAGATAATTTCTCCTTCTTTAAAAAAAAAAAAAGAAAGCTTGAGAATGGAGAGTTGTCGAGGGTCTCTTTTTTTTTTTTAATTGCGGATGATAGTCCAAAAATAAAATCTTAATTTTCTATTTTAATTCTAGCCAGGTGAATTTAGTGAGAACAGTGTTAAGTAATAACAAACCTCCTTTGTTGGTGCTGTGAGGGAGCTCAGACTGGGGCAATGGGTAAAAGAAAACTCGTTTAACTTCCGCAGAGCAGCTGCTTTTGGGTTGGGAGGAAGCTCCTTGTCATCTTCCAGAGCATGTGCTGCTGTGATACACATCTCAGCAAACGACAGGGAGCAGCTTGTGTATCTTTGGCTTCCACCTGCTCACTTGAAAATTCGACCAAAGCCATGTAGTTGATCTTCTGAGGTTTATCTTTTGTTGAAGTTACAAAGCTGCCTCTCCTCCCTCAAGACCTATCTGTGTTTAGGGACTCCCTTTTGGTTTTTTGTATGCTTGTGAATCCTGCAGCAATAAGGCTAAACTACTTAAAAGAATAAAAGTAACAATTGAATTCTGGTACTGTTTTAACAAATTCTGTTATATACTGTCTGAATGTTTTCAATCTAATTTTAATGGTTCTCCCAACGTGAACTCCATCAAACAGTTTGGTTTAAGAAATGGTGGTGTTGCATCTCTTCACTGAGGTTATTAATAATGGGAGGGGAAAAAGCAGGCAGAAGGAGTCAGTTATATTTATTTGAAAATGAGGGAATGGGTGAACAGGTACAAGAAGAGACATTAATGGCTCGGAGTTGGAAACTGTATCAGGACATCTCAGGGAAGTCACTGTGTTCACTGATCTCCTCTGCACTCCTAAGGCTGAATGGCACTTTGCTAGATCTGGTTTGAACTTGAGGTGGGGATTTTGTTTTTTTTGGTATTGCCTCAGTGAAGTTGCTGGCATGTGCAAACCAAAGCTTTTATGCTTTAGGTCAGAGATAAATAGAACTCAAAAGCAAAGTCTGTGTCTAAGAGCCTCAAACCTGGCTTTTGTGTTGCTTTCTCTGTGCCTTCTGCAAAAAGCTTCAGGTGCTGTAATGGGTGGGAGTAGGAACCAGAAAACACCTTGGAAATAGTGATTTTAACCCACTGAGGCCAATTGTAGCAGTGATAGGTGTCAGCTGCCTCTTTTTATGGAGGGCTGACAGTGCATAGCAATATTTCAGCTGTAAAACTTTGTGCCGTGTCAGAGCTGTGCGTTGAGAAATGTGTGAAACCTGCCTGCAGTGAGTAGTCTGGAAACCTGTGATTTGTAGGCATGGGGTGTTTTCCATCTGATTGTTAAAGGCTGAAGCACAGCAAATTGCTTTCGAAGGTGTAATAGGCTACTGAAAACTTCCTTTCCTTAACCAAGCGCCCAAGTCTTGATTTAAATTCCAATGGGCTTTGATTTTTAAATTGGAAGGGTCTGCTTTCTTGTGAGCCACGGGGAGTGCTGCAAACAAGATAACAGTTGGAGCTTCCCCCTTGTGCAAAGGGAGGAGCAGGAGGGGTAACAGCCCTAAATTTGTTTGTGTTGTTTCCTGCTCCTACACATTTTTTTTTTATTTTCCTGGGGAATATAAGAATGGCATTTGCACCATGACTTTTATGGAAATATGAATCAGCCACAGTTCCAAAAGATTCATTAGAAGCCCACGTTGAAATCAAGCACTTCCTTAAAGCCTCAGTTCTTCAGGGAGCAGAAAGCTTTTGAAACTTTTGATAGCGATGATCTAAGCATCAACTATTTTACTCTCCAGTAACTTCCTGAAGGAGAAAGGGTAAGGGAACATATTCTTAAGACTGAGGCACAATAAAGCTTTTTTAATATAGGGTTTTTTTGTTATTTCCAGGAAGCACTCATTAATTCCTTGGTGCTTCAAGTGCTGCATAACAAATGCAGACAAATAAAGCTTCAGAAAAGAGAGGATGTTGAAGTAAGCAGCAGTGCACTTGCACAGATGTGATTTCTCATGCAAGTTCTCTCTTGTACACGTGTGGACAGAGTGTGTTTGCTGGCTGGCAAGAGCTGGATGTGTAATTTCAGGAATGTAAAGCAAATATTTTCATCCTGCTTGTGCCAATGTTCAGCTGGAGCAGCTGGATCTTGTAGCATGGTATGGAATTATTGCCATCCCATGTCCAATATGGGAAATAAAAAGTAGGTAGTCAACAATTAGTGCCATGAGAACGTTAGCCATGTGTGTTGAGTGTTCCACCTAATTTCATTCAGAACTGCTCATGAATGTCAAATATAAATATAAACTCTATTTCAAGATCAGACTAAACAGGTGTATTAATTGTGAAAATCTCATGGCATGAATTTGACCTATTTGGAAAACAGTCCAACTTGTGCCTTTCATTTTAGAGCAACACCAGCAGTGTTATCTGATGACTGGATGTGGTTCTTACTTATCAGTCAAGCTGCTCTAATAAAACAGTCCTGTTTGTGAAGCACAGTATCTGTCAGGCCATTATTAACAGCCCTCAGCAGACCAGCAGCACAATGGAAACAGTGCTGCGTGTGAGACTCGTTTCCAGCAACCTTTTGAAATACACTGAAGAGCTCTCTTTTGGCAGGATAAAGATTTATGTGTTTTTTTCAGATGCTTTCACGCAGGATGATGGTGACTCAAAAAAAAAAGCAAAACCCAAGATAGTGGCTTTCACAGTTAACGTTCCTAGTACAGTTAAATACGACAAGTATTTTTAAATGGTGTCATTTTAAATCCCAAGTGACAAGAGTTCCTATTTTTAAATGCTGAAGTTTCAAAGCTCCCATGAAGCACTCAGAGTAAATTTGATTCTGCCTCTTCTGTGAGAAATGGCCAGAAATTCAGCTTTTGAAACGTTCTTCCTCTGAAATTATCCAGGGGGGAAAAAAACAAGACCCGGGCGAGACAGTAAGTGTGAGCAGTAGGAATTTGCCCTCTGTTTAAACCTCTAATGGGTGCTATCAAACAGGCCGTGTTCTGCTGCATGGAGTAGTGGGCTGAGGCAAATGTAATTTCCAGGAGTTCTGAGGTGTGGGAAATCAATACCAAGTGTTGTGATGATGGATGAAGGATTCCACTGCAGAGCACAGCCTGGCATCAATAATTCAGGGAGCTGCCACGGAAATGGATTTATTTCCTATGTAAATAGAATCAATCACGAGTGCTGAGGAGTTTGGATATGAATTTCTCCAACCTTTGGAGATTTGCTCTTGTTTTAATAACAGGAGGAGGAACACAGGGATTGATAAAAAAACCACCTGATTGTCTTATCCAGTCGACTTGATCAAGAAAAACTGGGATTTTTTCCTGGGTGATTGATATGTTTGTATTTTCTGTGTGGGATAAATCAATGAGAGTGTCTTTAAGTGTAAGAATATTTAAGTATGTAACCTGTTTTTTTTTTCCCCTGTAGTTATGCTCCTTGGTGTCCAGCCTGTCAACAGATTGAATCCACTTGGGAGAGCTTTGCCAAGGAGAGTGAACACCTCGGCATCACTGTTGGGAAGGTGGATGTCACTCAGGAACCAGGTACAGCATGAAACAGGCTGTTTTAATAACAGGAATTATTCAATATAAGCACCACATAGTACTTATTTAGCTTTTAAACCCAACATAATGTCATCTATATTTTTATTTCTTCATATAGCTCCTATTTGTGAACTGAATGTTATAAACTCCATTTGAAGGATTAAAGAATTGGGAGAGTGATCTGGCTTAATACTTAATAAAAGAGGCTTATTCTCTATTTTAATCTACTCCCCTGAAAGCTGTTGCCTGTCCCATTCCTGTCTCCTCCCAAGTGTCTGCAGAAGATTCCAGCTCTGTAACTGGAGAGTTCCAGGGTGTGGTAGCAGTGCCTTAATTAAACTTCTTAACTGTTTCCATGATGGTGCTGCTTTATTGTCTCCTTTAATTGTGGTAGTGCGTTAAATTGCAGATATTTGTTATTGCTATCGTTGTTTTCTGTTGGTGATACACACGTGCAAATGTCTTTATGAAAAGGGTTTCCTGGCTATCCACAGAAGCAGGACTGCAACCCAATTTATTCCTTTAGTGACTCCCTTCAGAGGTTTGGATGTGTGTTTGTACAAGCAGGGCTAATATTGGATAAACCTCTGCATCCCTTGGGAATGCTTCACGCTTGTCTTGGCTTTGAGGGGATAAAGGATTTTGTCAGCAGTATCAAAGAGATGTTACTACAATAAAAAGGCTGAGCTTTACTGATTTTTTTTTTTTTTTTTTTGCCTTAGTGTGTGTAAAATGTGTTCATTCTATTAGTTGAAAACGTGCTGAACAAGTTGCTTTATCAAATAACAGCAGGGAAATTACTGAAACTCTGGTCTTGAAATCAGCGATTTAAGTTCACGAGAAAATGGCAGCTATTCTAGACCTTGCATGGGTTCACATTTTGTTAAAAGTTCACAAGGATACAAAAACTCTTAGGCCAAAAAGCTGGACATAGTAGTCATTAATAGCTTAATAAACAGATTAATTTGAATATTACATTTTTTTTAATGGATATAAATTTAAAGCCAACTTCTCACTTTAACAAAGCAAGGGTTAGCCTGGAGTAAGGCTGCAAATGGGCATTCATTATAATCCTATCCAGTTATTTTCTCCCAGTTAGACAGGGATTCTTTGGCTTATGTAATGTTCAAATGGAAGGAATTCTATCCTGAGTGTGGTGCTGGCATAGGACTGTCATTTCAAAATGCCCTTTCAGATAGGAGGCTGTAAAAATAAAATACTCGGGATTTCAAAGGTGAAAAAACCTGAACGGCAGTGTTGGGACCTGGAGGGATCAGACACTTCATCCTCAGGCTGGGAAACCAACATCTGTTCCCTGTCTGGCCTTTGGTGCTGATGTCACTCTGGAGGTGTATGAGTTCCTCTGGAAGCTTTCCCGCGTTCCTGAGGTATTCCTACGGCAGGCTGTGCTTCATCCTTTCAGCTGGTGTGCTGAAGTGCTCTGCCTCCTCTTCCTGCCTGCACAATGGTACCTTCATTAGTGCTAGTTATGCAACCCCTCCGTCAAACTGGAAGTAGCCAAAATGTGTTAAACTGGGGGAAACCCACTAGACGAGTGCAGAGCAGGGTAAAATTGCACTTGCAAAACCTGAGGGAGAAAGTGGCCATTCATGGGGCTTAATTGCAGCAGATGCCTGAAGAATAAACCCCCCAGAGCCTTAATGGCCTTCCAGCACATTTCAGTCACTGGGTGCTCCAGCCTTAAAGTGCCTCCTCCTGCCTCATCTCCTCTAGCGAAACACTCAGGATGGAAAAAGCAAGTCCTGGAGATGCTTCTGGATCCCCAAGTTCTGTGTGTTCGTGGTGCCTCTTTCTAAAGTCCCAAGTGCAACATTTTACCTGTGAATTAAAATGAGACTTTTTGGATCTTCTGGGTCTTCTTTGAGTAGCTGTTCGATGGAAGCAGCTGTATTTTTGGGTCCCTATTCTCTATTTTAGAGGGTGTTTCAGTGCAAATACTGAAGGTTTCTTTATTCTTGATTAGCTATTGATTTCGTAATGGATGTCAGTCTTTGATTTGCAAGCAGAAGCAGATGCTCAGCTGTATTTCAAGTTAAACTAGTAGCCACTATAAGTTTGTGTTAAACACACCCCAAAACTTACTGTCTGTGCTTAAATTTTGTAGCTGACTCACACCTGCTTTTGCTGATCAAAGGAGGTGCCTTAGATAACCAGCAAACCTCCAGCTAAAGCTTTGGGGACGCTTAAATGCATTTTGGCAACGGGTTTTAAACTTTTAGATTTTATTATTCCTCTGAGACCGTATTTGCTCTAAGATTGGCTGCTGGTAGGAGGTTTAAGCAGCTATTTTGTTTTCTGTTTGCTTGCCTAGTATTTGTAAGAACTTCAGGGAGCCTTTCAGCTTGCCCATGACTTTCTCTGTTCTTAAGCTAATTATGTTCTTTATGGCTCTCCACCCAGTTTTCCTTGTGCAGCTGCACTTTCTGCTTTATTAATTCCAGTGTTACACTTGGGGGGTTGTTTGCTTTGCATCCCCTGTGCTGGCACAGCTTTTAAGTGGGCTATAAAGTTTGCCACCACCTTGCATCTCACAGCAATAAAGGCAGAGAGCTGAAAAGTTCAAGTAGAGAAAGTTTCCTTTCTGGAGCTTTAAAGATGGTTTGCTTTAAACACCTATGAAAAGCCCCCAAACAACAAAAGGAGCCACAACCCTTTTTTGCCTATTCCATGGAGGAATTCAAACTAGGAAGAACATTGCCACTGAAACTTCTTTTAAAAATACCTGACTTATTGCAGTAGGGCTCATCTTTGTCTTTAAAGGCAGCAACTCCCTTGCTCCAGTACTTTCCCATGGCTAATCCTGGTGCCTGAAGCTGTTTGTATTATTGAAAGCTGAATAAGGACTTCGTTTCCCCAAAGATTTTCACAGAATTTTATAAAAGGCCCAGTTAAATAACTGCATTCCTTACATTGGTGCTTTATATGAATGGCAATTGCTGGCTTGAGGAATTCAGCCCCTCTTAATGGAGTTGGACTGCACAGCTAGGGGTTCATCACCTCTGGAGGCTCTTTTTTTGTTTATTTGGGTTTTTATTTTTGTCCTTTCTGCCGTCTCATGGCTGATCCTCAAAATGCTGACATGACTTCTCCTCCTGGATGGTGTAAAAAGTGCTTGTCATGCCTTAAACTGGCAATATTTTACCAAACAGAATGCTGAGACAACCCAAACTATTCTATCCATCTGTTGGTACGCCATTTGCAGTTACCTGGAGAGGAATGATGTGTGGGAAGGAAGAACAGGAACCTGGAAACATCCTGGAATATGGGTGCATTTGTGTGGCTCTTCCTCTTGGTTGGAGCTGGTCTGGTCAGAAACTTCAGCTTTTTTCAAATATTGATTAGAGAAACCCACTAATTAGAAAAGTTTCCTTGCAGTAAACATTCTCCAAGGTCAGCATTTTTCATAGTTTGTCAGTATTTAGTATCTGTTATTGTTTGCAGCGTTTCTGAAGACAAACTGTTAAACCTGTATTTACAAAACAGTGGTAACAGCTCTGCATCTGCTGCTTTCTAGTTAAAATCTGTAGGTATTTACAGATAAGTCAGAATGCTGAGAAATTTCAGTTTTACTGAATTGTTTGTGGCTTTCTTTTTCTTCCTCTCTCTAGGCTTGAGTGGTCGTTTCTTCGTCACAACCCTTCCTACAATTTACCAGTAAGTGTTTTGTACTGGGAGCTGCAGCTCTTGAGTCCTGCTTGTCACTTGTTTTAAACTGTAATTCTGAAATGGAGGGGGGAAATGAAGGATTACTGACTTCTGATTTCAACTCAGCTGGATCTTTGCTTGTATGAGAAAGTTCTCATCTTACTTCAAGAGACTTTAGTAAAGTTTCCCTGTTACCAGTACTTTTAAAAATGGGTTGGAGAAGGCATTTGCTGTAGCTCTTCTCCAGTAAGGTGATGTCATCCCTAAAATACTGAACCCTTTATTAAGTCAGGGTCTCATGAGTCATGCAGATATATATTCACAACTATATGCACACTTTCAGTTCTGAGTTGTATTCAAAAAAAGGGTTTGGTTGTTAATCTCGTGTGCTTTGTATTTGCTGGAGTGCAAGTGAATATTTAACAAAAACAGCAGTTTGGGTAAAAAAACTGAGACCTTCCATCGTGGATTGCAGTTCCAAAACACTCAAATTTCTGGGCAGGTGAAATCTATAATCTGTGTGGGGTTTTGATTGGTGTTTTTTTGCCATGGATACAGTTTCAGGGGATGTGTGTGTCAGTGGGTATTCCTGTTTTCCAGTGCCAATGACGGAGTGTTCCGCAGATACCGAGGCTCCCGGACACTGGAAGATCTTGAAGGCTACATTCTAGAGAGGAAATGGGAAGCTGTGGAACCTGTAGCAGGATGGAAATCTCCATCTTCTATAATGTAACCCGCTGTTGTTATTAACAAGAGCCATGTTTTATAGCTCATTATTCACTAAGGGTCCTATGCTGACAGCTTATAGACAGAAGGCCTCTATTCCCCAGACATGTAGCTTTGCTGAAGCAATCTGGATTGACAGCCTGCTTTCCAGTTTCTCACCTTTAAAAGCACTTTATTTGCTGCCTTTCCTTTTGTTCCTGCCTGCTAAGGCTTGTTTGTCATCTTTGAAAAGAGATTTAAAAAAAATATACAGCCACTGAGCATTATGTAAGTGCCACTTCCAATATCTGCTGAGTGCTGGAATCAGGAGCGTGTTTATGGAGATTATTCCTTCATGACTCCTGGCTACTGGGCCAGGCAGCCTTTAGCTTTAAGGAATTCTTGTCTGTCTTTACAAGAGAGTCTTTTGTCCTCCTTTGGAATAGGAAACAGTGCAGTGCTTACACAGTGTATGAAAATTTGTTTTCAGAGCGAATTCACTTTGAAATATCAAATCGGATGTTTCCATGACACAAAGGATGAACCTGAGATGTGAGAGGCCTGTATTTCATCCTGGCTGAAGCTATTACGTGTAAATTCACCTCAGACATCCACAGAGGGTCCTTATTTTTCATCTGAGAAGGGGGAAGAGCTGTAGGATATTTAGTGATGGGGAGAGGAGCCACAGGGCTGCTGGGAGTTGGGGAAAAGGGGGTTAGGGCTGCACAGGGCTATGCTGTGAAACTGTTTTTCCTTCAAATGTCCTCTTTCAAGGGACTGGTTTAGGGTTTCAGGCTGTCAAATGTGTTTGCAGTGGCCTCCTGATAATTACTGGGGCCTGAAGGGCATTGGAAGTCCATGGAGTCTTCTGGTTTCTGTGCAGTTTGCTGTGTATCTCAACTCCTGCTGTCTTAGAACCTGTCCCTTCCATTTCCTTGTTTCCTAGGATGCATGGCATGGCAGGGCTGTTTCACTTCTCGGGATGGATCAGGGTAAGTAACTGTGTGGTGGGGTTTTCTCCACCCCCTTTTTGTGATGGGAGTAATCCTGATGGTCAGAACATAACTGAAATTTTTATTATCCTTTCATCAGGCTTAAGTTTGCCTTACATGTAATGTGTGTGTATATATATAGGCTGTATAGTATCTTTGCCCTATCAGTTTTGAAGTGCTAAATGGCAGTTTGAATGCAAAGATTATCACCATCAATACAAATACTTCCTTTTCTTATTATCTTGGTATAGTTACAAAGCTCTATCAAACTGTGCTAAGGGGATAAAGTAGGTTTTTGTGTTTTTTTTTTTTTTTTGAGAGCTGCTGCAAAAGTGGTTGTAAATACCAGGAATACATTTAGGATCTACCAGATTATCTCACTTAATGCTATTCCTCAAGATTATCTCCAGGTTCCCTTTCAGGGTTGTAAATGATGTTCTTCTGCAGTTTGTTTGCTCTGTGTGTTGTACAGGGGAAGTCAAGGGTTTATTATTTAGGGTTTCACACTGTCAGCACCATTTGCACAGGAACACAGATTTGGATGATAGGGTGATTATGAGAAGAGAAGGAGAAATGCTTAGTGTACACTGTAAAACATTAAAGCACGTTTTACTCAGGTATTTTGAGATGCTTTCATTTGGGAGCTATCAAAGGTTTCCCTGTGCATGCAAATAGTGAGAATTTTCAGACCTTTTCCGTTTTGTTCAGGGAACAGCCACTTAAAACTCTTCAAGTGTAGCTGAGATTGAGACTGTATTTGACTGTAGCAAAATATCTTAATATTGTAACATGCTTCCAAGAATAAACACAGTAGAGAGTCTGAATAGTGTGTATCACTTAAAATCAGCATCAAACTAACCCAGAATCAAACTGAAACTTGGAGTTAGTTGTTGGCTTCCTCTGCAAACTCTCTTTGATGCTCTCTGGATATGATTAAGTTTTTATAGCCTTGTGGTGTTTCTCTTCCGTTGTATCTCCATGGTTTCCTTCCTGAAAGATTAACTGGGAAGGAACCTCTAATTTGCTTTCCCCTTGGCTGAATATTTCAGCTGTACATTTCCTCACTCTTCTGGCTGTGCTTTAATAAATACTGGAAGCTGTTCTGACACTTAAAAATCCTCTGGAATTTCAGGATCTGAGCTCTTCTAAGTGTTGATGGTGGTTTGTTTGGAAAGATCTAATGTCATAATTGACTTCCTCCCAGATCACCTGACTCGCTGTGCTGCTTCATTCACTGAATTGAATTTGTAGGTTTGCAGTTGCAAAGCAATATTAATATTGTATTTGGGTTATTATCTCTGAATTTATGAGTGAAATCACTTAGGCAGTGTCTGCTTAGAATGGGTGGCTCCTTCCAAGAGCTAAACAGCTCACGCAAGAACTAAATGGCTTAATATCAGTTAGCGAAGAGTTGCCACATAAGGATGAAGGACGTTGTGACACTTTCCTGTGTTTTCTGAGGCTCCCCCAGAAATTCATCCCCAGTAGGATTATTATGGCACCTCTGATGGTGAGTGCCTTAGGAAGAAGGAATTGTGCATCCTCTGCCTGAAAAGCCTTTTCATGTGAACAGCTCAGCGAAGAAAAGCATGATCTAATGGGGTCAAAAAGGGAAGACTTCAGTATAAATACTGTTAAACGAAGGGGCTTAATCAGAGAGCAATTGATGCAATGGTTTGGGCAGTAGAAATCATAACTGGTTTTAGCTATAAGGTTATTAATTATCTTTTTCTCCTTTCCAGCAAATCCATAACTACCTCACTGGCACTCTTGGAATTCATGTGTGGGTTTCTTATGGAATCTTCATCTTGGCCACTTTACTGATTGGCCTGTTCCTGGGTTTGGTAAGAAAGCAGATGACTTTTTTTCCTCAGTTACCTACAACTTTTGCTTTGCATTAACTTGTGAAAAAAATAAGCCTGACTTCACTCATACTTAAATACTTTGCTTTAATAATATATCATTAAATACTAATATCCCTTCCCATCAGTGGGAACAATTCCAAGTTGCTGCTTTGCCTGTGGAGCTGGGATTGTTTCCTCACAGAATACTTGAAAGATGTGGCTCTGTGACCTCTCAAATATCAACAGCAGATAAGAAACCGAGCTAAAAAAAGGTGATACAGATGGGAGTGCAAGTTCTTTCAGACCAGTTTGCTTGGTCCACAAGTGTGTTTTGCAACATCCAAGACATCCTAAACAGTTCTGCTGGTCACTGGTTTAAGCTGCTGCTAAATCACTGTTCCTTGTAGGAAGTGTAAAGGTTGGTTTTGGAACTTGGATCTCTGCCCTTCAGCCCAAATATTAGTGAAATAAAGACAAAATTTGAGTCTCATTCTCAGTAGTATTGGGAAGTGATTTCAAAGTAGCTGAAATCTGAAGTTAGGCAAACCCACATTTTGTACACAATATATGGACAAAAGTGTTGTATAAAAGCAAATGTCTTTCGTTATCTGTTTTCAACAACTGCATTTTTCTAGATGGTAGATTGTCACCAAAGGAGTGCAGATCAAGTCCACGTAACTAGTTGCAAATGAATATGATGATTTAAAAGAAACTTTCCTCCT
Source organism: Myiotriccus ornatus (assembly GCA_036023395.1). NCBI lineage: Eukaryota > Metazoa > Chordata > Aves > Passeriformes > Tyrannidae > Myiotriccus > Myiotriccus ornatus. The sequence goes on from JAYRBT010000114.1 coordinate 1,386,810, forward strand.
CCTTCCTTCACTTAAAAAAACCCCAAAAACACACAAACTGCAAAAGCTGAAAAAAAAATTTAATCTCTCAGCTCCTTCCAAAAAGCTTGTCAGTGATTGAAATGTATTTCTTGAAGATGGTGTCAGCTCTCTTTTTCTCTGCGTTATTCTTAGCATGTGACAAGGAGACACAAACATCTTCCTCGTGTTTTGGTTGAACTGCACTGGGCTGTTTAGATAACCAGCACAAAAGGTGGAAGCACACTTTGTACATTGGGGAGCCAGGGGTAAGGATGGAATAACGCCCCAAAATACAGGAAAACTCGACCAAGATTGTTTCAAAGCTTTCCAAGTGTTCTGAACTTGTCTGCTTAAGATGCAAGCAGCTTCAATCCTGAATAAATTTAGGAAAGTGGGAGGCAGAAAATGGGTAGTAGAAAGCAGAGAATACTGGTTGGTACAAACTGGGAAAGCACTTCCTCCCCTGTTTTTATTTAGCTCTTATCTCTAAGCAAGGTAATGTAATTTAGAAAGCTATATTGTGTGTATCAATCTAAAAAGAACGAGTGCAGGGACTTTTGGAACTGCTAATAAGTGCCTTTGTAATTATTGCTAATAAATGCCTTTTGATCCTTTCCACAGATCCTGGTTTTGATTTCAGACTGCCTCTGCCCAGTCAGCTCAAAATACAAAGCTGAAACACCTGGTAAGTGGGTGAGAGATTGTAGGTCCAAGTGTTAGATTTTTAGGAGGGAGGGCAATACATGTGAACCAATAATCCAGGAGACAGGGAAAATTGGCTTGTCTTTGGTTTGTAACTCAGTGGAATAAAACGGAAGTTGTCTGTGCCTGATAGGCAAGAAAACCAAATGCAAGTGGAGGAGAAATACTATTGAAGATTTACTTGAGTTAATTGAAAAATAACAGAAAGTTTTCAATAGAATCTCAGAATTTTTTGTTCTTGGAAGGGACCTTAAAGATCACCTGGTTCCAGTCCCGGCTGGGATAATAACCCCAGTCAGTGGCACCCATCAGTATTTCAGGACACACAGGTGGTGGTGCACTTTTAAAGGCCACTGTCCTGGGGTTCGGTCTCACTGCAGCCTTTGAAACTGTCGTTGTGTTTAGAGGAAGCTGTCACCGAGGGCAACGCGGAGAACGCAGCGCTGGAGGAGCCCGAGGGGCCTACGGAGCTTTCCGCAGACGAAGCGGAAGAGGCTGCGGATGGGAAGGATCTCTCAGAGGGAGAAGCTGCAGCAAACTCAAGTGCTGAGGACTCCGAGGAGGATTTGGCACTCGGGAAAGAGTCAGGGGAAGAAGAAACAGAAGATTCGAGTGAACAACCCCTGGCTGAGTCAGAGACTGAGAGCTCAGTGAGGCAGCGCAAGAGTCAGGGGGCCGAGAAGGAACTCTAGCTCTCCCCGGTGGAGTTTGCACACCTGGACCAAAGAAGTGTCAGACCAGGGTCTGAAGCTGGAGCTTAAACTTGATTTGTCATTTGTGTTTACCAAAACCTCTGCTCTGTCAGCAGGCTTGTCTTTTTTTTTTAATTATTTTTTAAGCTAGGACTTGCTTCCTTTGTTCGATGAGCACAGATGCTGTGTTGTGTAACCTTAGCCGTGACAATCAAATGCAGTGGGGCTTGTCTGGTCCATGTCTTCTGAGAGGAAAGGGGCTGTGAGCCCCACTTCACCAGCTGGGGAATATCTGTGTGTGTGTATTGGGTGTGTCCCTCCCTGAGCAAGATCAGGGCTTTTAACCCCATGGTAGCTTGGCAGGACTGGGACTTCCCTGTCTGAATGTTTAGTGTACCCAAACGCCCCGGGAGCACAGATAAGGGATGCACTCCTGACAGAAGGTACCTTACCCGCCTTCTGTCAGAAATGTCGTGCATAATGGGTTTGTTTTTATCACTTTCAACCGAAGCACCTTTCTTTCTCGTTGTTGATCCTGTTGTTGTCCTGCAGCCTGTCCCCAGATGTGTCAGTTTTTGGTGATCCAGAGGCACAACTTGAGTTCTTTGACCCAAGAAGTCATAATGATTGAAAAACCTCAGGCAGAAAGAGAGTGGCAGCTAAATGTTTAAAATGCTTTGGAACTTTTTAAAAGGTTCAGAGGAAATTATTTTGTTCAGGGGGAATTTTTGCCAAAGCATGACTCCATTTTTATTTTTATTATTTTTTTTTTAAAATTTGTTCCCATCAGGAGGTTGTAGCAGGAAATACTCACTTTGCAGTCAGTGAGCTGTGTGTCCCTTGCCAATCCAAACTTGTCATGTGTGGTGCAGCCCTGCCATTTCCAACTGGGAATACTTCTGGCAGAACTGAAGAGGCACTCGGGGGTTTACTTTTGATCACTTTGCTACTTTTTGTCACTGGCATTGTCACACTGGGAAAAGAGAGGGGGTGCAGGTGGGTGGTGGGGAGAAGCTGTTGGTTTTGCTGCTTTTATCAGAATGGAAGGGTGTGTGCTGAACATGGACAGTGAAAATGGCTTGTCAGGTGGGCAGCACTAGGTTGGTTAGAAGACTTGGGTCACCACAGAAATCAGTATGTCACTCCTTTGGGTTAATACATGAGTTTATTTGGGAAGGAACATCTACAGTGAGATCCTGTATGTGTCTGTTTTGTTGGTGTGTGACCGTGTGTGTGTCTTAATCTTGATACTATTTTTAATATATATATACATGTTGCAAAAGCCTTGCTCACATGCATGAATTTCACCTTGTTCTTCAAGAATGGAGAGTATTCCAGATGAGGTCATCTCTCGTTAGAAGAGACAAGCTGCAAGTGCAAAATGCTGGTTTCCTTTGAGACTGACATTAATAAGGCCAATTTGTGTTGAAAGTAATGTTTTGTTGTTGCTTTTGTTTTGTTTTTTTAATGCTCATAAAGAAGGTATTTACTAAGAAAGCTTAGCTTTTCCCATCTCTGTCCTGTCTCATCTGATGGTTTGGAACTACGTGGTAGAAACCTCTCATTTGTTTGGAGCTGCTCAAAGAACAAAAGATCACAGCAGCTTTTGAAAAGATAAACTTGGGTTTCCAAAAATCAAAAAAATACCACTCTGTGGCCACTCTAGCTTGAGAACTGTGCACTTAAAAGCTCGGAGTGTGGAATTGTTTCCATTACGTTCCTTTTTTTCCACTATCTGTACGTCAGGAGCTCTCAGAAGTCTGAAGGAAAACCAGGAGTGTGACCACATTTCACGAGAGGAGCAGGAGTTGGGGGGTGTGTTCAGGTACACGAACTTGCATAAGATAATGTGAGAATAGACATATTCCCTAAATTGTGGGTCCAAACCTACTGGGCACTGAAAAATCTATGGGACGGGATCCAGCACAGGTTGAGGGCAGCGATGCCTTTGGTTGTCCCCAGAGAGGCTGTTCTGTAGCCCCGAGGGTCTTGTGGTTGTCAGGGTGCCAGAGGGAGCGTGTCCACGTGGAATGTTGATTGGACTTCTCTTCACTTTTGTGTTCTCCTGGAGCCAGTCACCTGATGTTCTCTCCAGCTTTTTAAAGAGGTTTTGACTTTCAAAGGTACAGCACATCTCTGCACCTCACACGGCTTTCTTGAGTGCTGTTGGGAATCAAGTATGAAAAAATCAAGGGTAGCTCTTCCTGGTGCCCAGCATGAGGTGTTTGGATGTTTACACAACAAGGATTTCTCACAGGAGTTGGGTTTCACCTCGCTGTCTTTGGATTCCAAAGCCAAACAAACCCACAGGTGGCACTTTGTCCTACAAGGCACAGGGGGTGTGAGATGCTCTGAGAAAGATCAGAAGCTCCTTTTTGTGGTGAGTGGAGTCTCTGCTTACGTTTCCTCTGTTGTTTCCTGGCACAGTTGAGTTTGGGTTGTTTAAACTGAAGGGATCAAGGGTGTTCCATCCTAACAAACTGAACAGTGGGATCACTAAGCAGGGCTTAAGTAAGCAGGCAGCAAGTGGCCACAGTTGACATCTGTCTCGTGAATCTGGAAATGAGCTATGCGAGGCTTCTGAGGGATCTGGAGCATAGTAGGGATGTCGTTGCTCCGGTGTTGTCATCAGTAAAGTGGGGCATATGAATGGGACTTGACATGTATCGGTGTATCTCATTACAAAGATCACTAGGTTGTAATTAGGCCTTAGAGAGCAGCCATTGATCCCTCCAACTTAGCTGTGCATTTGTAGGAGATTTACTGGAGCGTGACACTGGACATAGCCAGCTGTGACCAGTGTTTATCTGGCAGACAGCAAGTAGGGAACACTGCAAAGGCTAAACTTGTGTTCAACAGGAAAACCGTGAGCTATGCAGTAAAGGTGTCATGTTAATATACTCTACAGGATCAATTTTCTTCCCACTAAAACACATTTTAATTGAATCATGCCAGTAGTACTAATTAGACTGTTACAACTGTGTTAAACTTGGTGTGCTTCCAAAAAGTCAGGATCAACCTTTTGTGCAATCTGAGTGTTCTGTTATGATTTATCTGAAAAATTGGAGCTTGTTCTTGCAACCTCAGTATGGACAGAACGACCTTGGGGTGGTTGAGAACCAGTTTAAATATCAGTTGTGCTGCCTGCCGCTGGAAACCTGTCCCTGATGGATCTGAACGGGAATCCTTAACAGCAAGTCAGTCAAAAATCCCTACGGGTTGGAAATCCATCCAGCCTTCCAAACCTCTTGTCCCTGGGGTCTGTGTGAAACTTGTGAGCCTTGGAATGCTCTGTATCTGCACCCCCAGGGTGGCCTGTGTTGTGTGGGCTTTCCTCCTGGGAATGGCACACGGGATTGTCTGTTCCATGGAAGTGGCGCAGATTTATACGCTGGGGTAGTTTTACTGGAACTCCACATAAACTTTGTATTTATGACCATCTCGCAGTTAGTTTTCATTTCCTCAGTGCGTGGTTGGCTCACCTGTGGCACCAATGTGGCACCAATGTGGCACCAATGTGGCACCAATGTGGCACCAATGTGGCACCAATGTGGCACCAATGTGGCACCAA
>JAYRBT010000114.1:1398040-1411526 GCA_036023395.1 Myiotriccus ornatus
CCTTCCCAGATCAGAAGCAGCATTTCCCAGCTCTGGGATGAGCTGGCAGAGCCAGGGCTCAGTCCTTCTCCTTCCCCGCTTAGAGCAGCAGTTCTGCTCATTGCTCCAGTTGCTTTTCCATAGGCTGTGAGCAAGTCAGCCGGGAATCCCACAGGAGCTGAAGGCTGTAGGAAATGCAGTGATAATTTAGCAGGATCTCAAAGGCCAGATGGCAGGAGTGGGCTCAGAACCTTCATTTTAAGGACACATAGAGGAAAGCCTTACAATGTCAAGAGAAGAAAAGTCACCTCTGCTGTGAGCACCTACTGCAGACCTTGCTCATGCAGAAGCCATCATCCCAGACTGGAGTTTCCCTGCTCAAACACCAGCCAAGGGGTTGCCCTGGGGAGTATATAGGAGCAGGAGGGGGTGTAGCAGTGCTCACCTGATTTCTATTTTATTTTTCTTGATGCCTCCAGATGCTCTGATGTTACCTGCCCTCATAAATCCAGAATGAGACGTTAAGGGAAGGACACTCAGAGGAAGTACTGGGAGACCATAAACTGTGGGAGTAGTGAACATTTTTCTTGCAGCTGCAGGAGCTCATCATGATTAAACCGGACCCAAACCTCCCAGAGCCAGGCTGACAAAGAGCTGGGTGTGTTCCCTTGCTGTGTTGGCACTGGCAGAGCTGGATGGTGGAGCTGAGCTAAGGGCTCTGAAGGTGCTGCCCACTGCAGGGATTGATTCCCGTGATGAAAAGATCCGGTTTCCTTAGTGCACGGGATGCTGCCATTAGCAGTCATAACACAGAGTTTGCAACCCATCTCTACAAGGTGGAAACTGCTATAAAGGCTTTGTAATATTTTGATTTAAAAGTCCTGTTTGACACAACAACTTGTGAAATCTTTTCCCTCGGATGCTGCTGGGAGGAGCGTGGCCTACCCACTATGGATGCAGGACAGCTGCTCGCTCTGCTCCTCACACAGCCCTGCTGTGGCTCTGAGCATGATTTTTCTGCCTGTTCCCCAGTGCAGCTCGTGGGTAAATATAAAGTAAAGTGGACTTTACACCCCCGAGTCACAGAGATCACAAGGTCAGATGATTTTTGGACGGATATGAGTAAGTTCAGCTTCGTTTCCCATGGATCTCCCCTGCCAGCAGCTCAGCTGCAGGTTCAACCTGATTCAAACTCTGTGCAGTTTAGTGAAATATTTATAGACATGTAGGATCACCACAGGGTGGTGGTATTTCTAGAGGAATAGATTGTTATTAAGGACTAATATAATGATTATTAAGGAGTAAACTTGATGGATGTTTGTGTCGCTACATCCCACAATACCTTTGGAATACCACAGCTGTCAAGGAACCAAGGAGCCTGAATGGAGAATGGATTCCTGTGGCAAGGCTGGGATGCCTTGAGCTTGAAGGCATTCAGGAAATCACTCTGGAATCTCCCCTCTTGGCATTTTAAGGAAGGGGGACATCGGTGTGTGTAGGAAACAAAACCAAAACCAATAGCCTTGCAGCACGAGGGGATTATTTGGGATGAGCTGCAAAGGGAAACAAGAAGAGCTGCTTGAAAATGTGTTGCAGTTTGGAAATGTTTTTCACAGCTGAAAGCAGTGAGAGCTTCCCTCTTACCCCTCTGCAAGATAATTTAAAATCGGAAATTTTTCAGCTTGGAGAAAAAAGCAAAACCCCCCAAAAGATTAATCCTCCTTCTCTTTAATCCTCCCCTCAGAACAGCTTTGAGCTGAAGTTGCCTAAACCAGCAGTGCTTGCTGCCTTCCCCACTGTGGCATCTCCCACCTCCAGCTGGGAAGAAGGATGTGCTCACTCTGTTGCTGATTGCAGCACACGAGTATGGACTTGGCTGCAAAAAGATGTGGGTGATGAGGAGATGATGAATTAAAAAAAACAAATCCAAGTTTTTTACAAAATATCCAGGAAATGTTTTCACTGAAAAACCTGGAGGAAGCAGGTGGTGTGGTGCAGCTGAATGAACATGTGCACTGGTGACTGGGAAATAAATACTCCTGGTGGGTTTTCCTTGCTGCTGTTGGGGGCATTTCCCTATGGCTTGTCCAGAAAATGCCTGGCTTCGAGTGTCCATCGAACTCAGAGCTGGAAACACCCGTGTTTCCCCAGGAACATCAGATTTGATTAAAAGGGGTAGTGATGTTGGTGTTTGTGTGGGACCCAATGAACAGTCAGGATGCGGAGGGAGAGGATGTGACCTGAGAAGGTATCGCTGCCTGGGACCGCATCATTTTCCTTGCACGCGCTGCTGGGAGGGCTTTTGCTCCTTCTCTTTCTTTTCCCAGCTAAAAGCACTTCAGGAATGTTGTGCCTCAGGACTGACCCTCACAGGTGGGCTTGGAGATGGCAGTGGCTCCTACCAGGTAACTGGGAGAAACCAGGAGGCTGGGGAAGAGGGAGATGCTCCACATCCTCTGTGCTTCTCACTGTCTAAATGAGCAAGGTTTCAAAAGGATTTTTGTTTTCTTTTTTTCTGCTGGGAAAAGATGCCTCAGAGCTGAGTGGAATCCTTCAGAATGAGGGCTAGGAAGAAAGGAGGAGTTAAAATAAGTCATGTTTTCTTTGTCCCACCCTCAGCCCATCCTCCCTGAAAAATAACAATCATACAATGGCATGAAAACAAGTCTGAGGACACACTTGCCCTGTGTGTCTTGGCCCTGAACAGCACAGCTGACTCCCCATGGCCACACAGCTCCTTCCAAGCATCAAAACTGTCTTTCTCCTCCCTGGGGAGTGTTTCCTGGAGAGCTGGCAGGGCCCTGTGCTCCAGGACTTTGGGAAGGTGGGTCTCATCCTGGCCTTGTCCCAGGCTCCTCAGGGAAGTGTCTCTTGATCTTTCTACAAAGTATAAAGGATTTTGTCTCATCTTTTTCTCACTTGCCAGTTTAACATGCAAGCTCAAGCTCACCTCTCCTTGCTGTTGGAGGGTAACAGTGGCTCTGGTTCTCTCTCCATGCTGAGAATTACAATATTATCAGTCAGAGCAGTTAGTCAGGTTCTTAAAAGCTTAAGCTTTTAATTCTTTTCTGTAATTAAAATCCAGTGGCCATCGGAGCCCTTTTGGAGGGAGGGAGGCCTCTGTGAGAGGCTGGTGCTTGCCGAGAGGCTTTGGCCCATGTGAGAGGCAGCCCCTGCTATCGCACCCCCTCTGGTGGCTTCTGGTGACGGTGGCAGCGCTGTGACATCGCCTGGATGGCGGGAAAAAGTTCCTTTTCACAGGTGTCCCCTGGAGCGCAACCCTGTTCCTAAAGGTTTGGGTGCTGAAGGGTGCAGTGGAGGGTGGTTTGAGGTTTAGTTTGCAGCTCTGGCTGACGCGGTGGGGTCCCGCTCCAGCCCCGGCACAGCTTTCCCGGTGCCTCAGGCCTCTTCTAATGCTGTCCCTTTGTGCCGGTGCCAGGTGGCGGCTGTACCCGCGGGTGCTGCGGGACGTGTCGGCGCTGGACGTGTCCAGCTGCGTTCTGGGCCAGCGGGTCTCCGTGCCCGTGTGCGTGGCGGCCACGGCGATGCAGCGCATGGCTCACCCCGACGGCGAGACCGCCACTGCCAGAGGTGAGCGCGCACAGTGCCCCCGCGGCGGGGAGGGCACGCACAGAATTGTCCTGGCCGTGCAGCCCAGCTCCCTTTCTTGCTCCAGCATGGGCTTGAGCTGCTGATTGAGTTGATTTGGGGGTGGTTTTTTTTTGCTGTTTGCTTTGAGTGCGGTTCCCTCCCTGTGAAACAGGAGTCTGCAGGAGTGTTGCACTTGTCAGGTGTAACACTGAAAACTGTATCTACCCATACATTCTATGAATATAACTATATATACGTAGTCACAGCATCAGTGTTCCTCTTAGGGAATTGCTTCTGGGAATTCGGAAGCCTGGGAAAAACCCTTGCTTTGAAGAGAGAGCATCCCAGGGAGGCAGGGAGATGAGGGTCCCTCTGGGCCAGAAGCTGCACAGAGATGTTGCCAGCACAGAGGCTGCACCTAAAAGGCTGGGAGAAATGGGGCATTAACCAGAACTGAGATGGGAAATTGTTCCCTACTCCTTTCACCCGGGCTGCAGAATGATGTGAAAATTGAGGAAGAGGTTTGAGCTGTGCATTTCAGTGCCCCAGCACTGAATGAAAAAGGATACAAAACTTACTTAAATAAGTGATATTTAAAAAGAAAAAAAACCAAAAAACCAAAACTCTGCATGGTTGAGTTACCCCTCTAACAGTGTTTCCATGACCAATGCAGCAAACACCCGTGTGAAGGGAGTCCCTGCAGTGGGGGCTGCTCTCAGTTCTCAGTAAGAAGCTGCATCACTCACGGGTTACAGCACAACTCCAGCAGCCATCGCTGTAAAACCGGATTTCTCTGATGTTATACCGTGTTTGGGGACACTCTTTTCCCCTTCCCGAGAGATGTGCTGGAGGCCAGCGCTTTCGTGGCTGCTGTGTGTGCCGGCGCGTTCCACACGGTGGAGCTCCAGCACCTGGAACGGGTTTGGGAAGGGCCGGAGCGAGCCCTGGTGCTGTCCTGTCCTTTGGCAGCTCCTGGGGGTTAACTCTGGGCCAGGTTGTGCTGGGAGGAAACTCTGAAGCGTTAAACTGTTAAGTGCAAATGTATTAATGCAAGGGGGAGAGCAAGATGTGAAACACACAAAACTCAGGGTGGTTCTTAGCAAAAATTCCCGCTGATTCTGCATCCTGGCCACACTTTAGGGCATAAATCCATAATGGCATGCAAAGTCAAGGGGTGCAATAAGGCTGAGTACCAGGACTGAGTCATGGCTGTGGTAATAACTTAATTCCAGGATTTCCTGATTTTTTGTGCACTTACTTTTCAAACTTTAACACGTGATTATTGCATTTAGTGTCCTTGGGTTTTCGAGCTGGGGATGCTCAGTGTACTGGTGCTGGTTGGAATATGTGCTCCAGTAAACATATCCCTTGGAACTGGGGAATTTTTCATTGCTTTCAAAGGAGAGCATAAAGAAAATCACACTCTGTGTTGCATTGATGTTTGAGGTGGAGAGAGGCATTCAGTGCCAGGCTCTTGCTTTGACCTTATGGAAAGACAGGAATAGCTACAAAGTACATGCTTGGCTTAAAGGTTCCCTCAAACCCGAGACATTTGGGATCAGGGGCTTTGCCCCATCCAGCCTCTGTTAAACAGCAGCCCAAGGGGCACCCCCATGTGCCACGAGCCACGTCTGCCTGGCCAGGCCTGAACCCCAGGAGGTGATGTTGGGTTCACAGCAGTGCGGTGGTGCAGGGAGCAGTGACAGCTCCATCCCCTGCCTGCTTGTTTGTGGAGAGCAATGCCTGGTCCTGCCAAGGAGATCCCTTGGACTGCTCTGTGTTGCAGTGTAAATGTCCTCTCTGGGGACAAGGGCATGTCCTGATGTCTTAAAACTCCCTGCCCTCACAACCCCTCACTTTGGGTCTTGCCAGGTTTTTGGGGCTGCTGCTCCTCCAGGGATGCTCTCCTGCACCTTCCCAAGACAGGGCCTTACACACCCCTTCAGTGACAGTTCTGCCTCGTTAGCAAAGGGTCTTTTAGGCAAAAACTTTCCATTGATATTTTAAAAGTTGCTGGTGATAGGCCAGCCAACACAGTGGAAGTTATTCCAAAGGTTAACTAACCCCACTCTGAGCAGAATAAACTGCAGTCATGGGCAAAACTAGCACAGCCTCAAATCCAGGTGTTTGGTTTATCTATACTTCTGTTAGCTACAATTAAAAAAAATAACTAAACTTTTAAAAATGCCCATGCAGGCTGTAATGATGTTACACCTCAGTTTTCTTTGACGTGTCTAAATGCCAGGAGTCCTTGAAACAATTTCACACACCTTGGCAGTTGTCCCAGTTCTTCCAGGTCTTCCTTCAAGTCTATTCCCTGGCATTTTAGTGGTAGTTCATCAGTATATAGGGCAATTTTCCAAAGAATGGATTTTCTGTTCAGTAGAAACTGAAAAATTGGGAGGAAAATTGTTTTGGATTAACTGAAATGTTTCATTTGATCCAAAACACAATGTTTTATTTCATTTTCCTACTGGCTGATGCTTTTAGCCATAGCTCTGTTTTGAAACAAAAGTGTTAGCTCAGGAGAAAACATTTCCACTTTGAAAAGATCAACACATGACATTTTGACTTAGGTGATTTTTTTTTTTTTTCCTCTTCCTCCCCACTCCAATTTCAACCTCTTTCACTAAAAATATTTGCCAAATGTGATGAATAATCTTAGCCACCATTCAAGAGCAAAAAGTTATTCTTTAAACACTTTTCAATAGAACCCTTCTGATTCTGAGGGATTTTTCTTGCTTGTCCATCAGGAGCCTCGCTGTTCCTCCATGCCAGGACATCCATTTGCCATCCTGACTCCAAGCTGTGATGGCAAACCAACGTGCTCCCTGTGTACTGACACAAAATCTCGGGCACCATCCAGCTGCTTAGCAAGAAATGGCAATTTTTTGCAGCCTTTAATTGATGATAAACAGATTTGCAGCATTATTTTACTGAGTTTTCTGTTTATATTCCTGCTTGTTCCATAAAGCTCTTGCTGACCGAGTACCTTCTGCTCCTGTGTTTTCACCCTGAAGCAGCACTGCAGTGCTTGACTTCTCCCTGACTGGCTGAAAATCAGGCTGAGAACCTGATTTGCTTTTGGAAAACTGTGAATGGCAGTGGCTCAGAGTTTGTGTTTGCCCTCCGTGCCTGCCCTCAAACCTCTCTCCGAGCTGCTGCTGACGCAGGAAGGGTTTCACCACCACCTGCGATGTGACTGCACCCTTTGCTTTGCCAAATGGAGAACAGGAATATTGACTGGAAAGCTTTTCCCCCGTTTTAGATGAGTTACTGGCAGCTCTGTCACTTCCACTAGCGAGGGAGCAACACCTTTTTTTCCTTTGGCTCTTAACTGGGTGCTACTGTGCTTTTTGTTCACTCACTGGGATTCAGGTTCCTTGTGCTCATCAGTGACTGGGAAGGAGGGATTTGGTGATCTAATATTTTCTGTGCTCAGCCACAGTGAAAACAGCAGGATTTTGTACCCACCTTTAACCTGTTACTTATGCAGTGATCAAAAAACAGAGGTTAATTTTGAGCTGTGGCTGCTCCAGAGGACAAGGTTCCCCGGGGACAACATGGCCTGGGCTGACCTGGCCCAGATTGCCCCTGGAGACCGGCGTGGCCAGGGGACTTTGTGCTGCAAGTGCACACAGGCAGCCTGGCATGCCAGGCCAGCCAGATCCCTTCTGGCCACGTGTGTCCTTCCCTGGAGCCGGCTGCCTTCCCGCACGGCTCACAGAATGCGGCGTGGCAACGCGATGACCGTCGGCACAACTCCCACGCGGGGTTTGGGGAGGGCTGAGCGAGGAAAGGCCGGGCAGGGCATCTCCCGGCCAAGAGGGGTTTGTCAAGAGAGAGACAGTAAGTGCTTTAAACAACTCTGTTTCTCGGGAGATGCAGCTCCAGGAACCCGGCTGCTGCTCCCGAGAAATACCACTGTGCCAGAAGGACAGCGTGTTGGTCCCAGGGAATGTCCTCTGGCCCTTAACTTGGGGCAGTGGGTTCACTGGTGGATTCTGGGAAAAAGGACTGCAGTGTGGCTGCTGTGCTTTGGAGATGCCCCTTAAAGGGAAATTATGGGAATTTGCCCAGCGAGAGGGGGGGAAAAAGCAAATTCCCATTCCCATACAAGGTAACCCTGACAAAACATGCACCTTTGAACGGGGCTTCTCTCCAGTGTCCTCCCCTGGCGTACACTGAGTCTGAGCTGCCCCCAGGGACAGATTCCATACCCTTCCCAAAGCATATAATGATGTCCTACTCGATGGGGAAACTGAGGTTTCAGGATGAAAAAGGGGAAAGAAAGGTCACTGCTCTGTTCTCCAGTGGAACTGCCAAGTGCGTCCTGTCCCAGGGTTGATTTGTTGCTACATAAAATGCTTCTGTGGAGTTCCCCAAGGATGAGAAAAGTCCTATTTTATCAAGGTTGATGTTCTCTGGTGCAGAAGGTATGTCCTTGCTCCTGGGCTCTAAGTACCAGCAGGTCACAGTGGTGCTGAGAAACCTGGGCCTGCTCCAGGCAGCTGTGAGGAAAAGGGCTGTGAAAATCCCTGTCCTGGGCACCCCACCACGATCTGAGGGCTGGAGCACCCCTGCTCTGGACAGAGGCTGGGAGAGTTGGGGTGGTTCCGCCTGGAGAAGAGAAGGCTCCAGGGAAAACCTGAGAGCCCCTTTCTGTGCCTAAAGGGGCTCCAAGAGAGCTGGAGAGGGACATGGGACAAAAGCCTGGAGGGACAGGACAAGGGGGGATGGCTTCAAACTGGGGGCAGGTTTGGATCAGATATTAGGGAAAGAATCTTTACCGTTCTGTGATTCCATGAACTTCCCCAGCCTCCTGTGTGTGGCTGATCCTCTCTGTGCTGTCGTGGGTCCCACCAGGAGCCTGCGGGGTGTACAAAGGTGAACGTGTGTTCTGGGCAACGCTCAGGAGTGAAAGACCTGAGGAAAATAAAAAAGCAAACTAAAAGCCATCTGAAATGGGGTGAGGAAAGGCTGCTTTACAAAAGAACTGAGGTTTAAACTCTGGCAAATGTCACATATTGCAGCAAGAGCGTCCCAGGGGAATATGGCTCTGCTAGTACTGATTTGTAACAACAAATAGAGGTATTTGCAGCACCCCAAAACTGAAATGGGAAATAGGGTTGTTGGAGGAAATGAACTGCTTCTGTTTGCTCCAACTGCAGCTCAGTGTGCGAGAAGTGGGAGTATATTTTTAGCAAAACCTAATTTGAGGTAGAAAAAACCCAAACCAAACCTGGCAGGGCTTCAGGACTCAGTATCTCATGGTTTAGCAAGTCTAGAAAATTGTCAGAGTAAGTTTTAAAATGATCAAGGCAAAGCACAGATAGACCAAAACTGGAACTTGGAATTTCAAAAGCTTTGAAAAATTTTGTGTGTGAACTTGGAACTGGCCTGAGCAGATCTAAACTATGTGTGTGTTGAGCTGGTGCTTCACCAGAGAGCTGTGAACTTTGCAGGAGAGACGAGGGGAATTTGTGAGCCTGCTTACATGAAAATGCCGTAACCCCATTTGGGACGGCTGAACTCTGGTTGAACCAAACTGCTTAAATCTGATCTCATAAACCAGCAAGGCATCATTTTCTCTATGATGCTAAGTTGAAAGGATATGGTGAAATACCGTGTTTTAAATCTCTTCACCAAAAATATTAAATTTTTGCTTTTGCAACTACCCTCGTGTCTGCCGGGCTGTGGAGGTGGAGTTGAGAAGGCAAGGCAGAATGGGAATAACTGGCTACCTAAAGGCAGATTGAACCATAACATTTACATTTCTCCCTTATCTGATCTGAGGGTTTTGCAGTTGCTGGGTTATCAACCTTCCTGCTCGTTCATGTGCTCGGGTTGGACAGAGCAAGAGGAACGCGGATCCCTCGTTGCTCAGCGTCGCTCAACGGGCTTGATTTGGGAAATCACTTATTATGGAATTTGTGGTGACCCCCCACGGCTGATTTTTAACGTGATTTTGGCCATTTGGTATCCGCGGTTCTTTAGAAGGAAACCTCATTTCTTGGTACTTCATCGTAAGAGGGAACTATTTTCCGGAATCTTAAGGGGAGGAATGAAACGGCTTTTTGGAGTTTTGGGTCGTTGCTACTGCATTTCCAGGGAGGGAAAGCGCCCTGGGAGGGCGTGACCAATTTGTTTGAATAAGCTGTTCATAAGTTTCCACTCCAAGAGCCTTGTAATCCTTATTTAATCAAATGTTGTCATAAAGACCACTTTTTAATTCCTCGATGGGCTGGAGGTGACGTCTTGAAACAGAGCTCCATTTACATTCAAAATATGCATTCTGCGGTAGAGCAAGAAAAATAAGGCTCTCTGTAATATTTTGGAGTTTCACAGCGTGTTTTCCTTTATTTTATATTAAGTGACAGATTACTCCAAAAAGAATAAGTGCTAGATTCATAAAAATCTATCTGTATGAGGTCAGCTGGTGCAGCCTGGGTTGGAAATAATCCTTGGGGAGGGTGATTTTTAGGAAGCTAAAATATGGAAGCCTTTAATGCATTATTTTAATTATTTATTTTTTCTTAGATCATTCAGAACCTTGTGTGTGGATGTGTCCTTATATTCCTACACCAGAATTTCTGACCAGTGCCACCCAGACACCGGGGCCTTACAAGCAGGATTGCCATGGGATAATTATTGATATGGGTTAGGCTTAGTTGGATTATGATATGTTTTATTTCCAGCATTGGAGCAGGGGTCATCCTGATCACACCGAGTAAGACAGAGAGTGCTCGCAGCCCATCCCTGTTAGCAGCTGCTATTAAAGCAGCATTCCCTGGAATGCACTAACACTAGGGAAAGGCAGCGTGTAGTTACGTGCACCAACCTCCGCTGGTGAGCCAAGCGCTCCGCGGTTCAGACAACCCCAGTTTGGGATGATCGCAAGCGTGGCTTTGTATTCCGCAGCCTGCCGGGCCGTGGGGACGGGGATGATGCTGAGCTCCTGGGCCACCTCTTCCATCGAGGAGGTGGCCGCGGCAGCCGCGGGGGGCCTGCTGTGGCTGCAGCTGTACGTGTACAAGGACCGGCAGGTGACAGAGTCGCTGGTGAGGCGGGCGGAGCGCGCCGGCTACAGCGGCGTCTTCGTGACGGTGGACACGCCCTACCTGGGCCGGCGCGTGGCCGACGTGCGCAACAGGTTCCAGCTCCCTCCGCACCTCAGGTACACCCCGGGGGTGGGGGCTGTGGGGAGGGCAGCGTCAGCTTTTCTTTTGCTCAAATGCAGGAACACGTGCCTATAAATCTCCCTGAATTCTCGGGGAGGGCAATTTCTACCCCCACGTGTGTTTTGGGACGTTTTCTCTGCCCCAGAAGAATTTGTGGCCTCGTGATTGAGTTCAGCACTAATTCTAGTTCCCCCCCCCACTGCAGGGCCTGTGAAGCACTCAATTTTAACAGAGTTAAACCAGAATTTTAACCTTACAATGATGTTCTCAGGGTAATGATTTCCCTGGCCTTTTGCAGATATAAATTGGTAGACTGTACAGGCCACCCTGACAAAGATGTGCTGAAGTGCTGGCACAGTTTTAGCAGCCAAGAGTATTATCTGGAAAACTATTTAATGGATGGGATATCCAGGACTTGGAGATAAAAATCTTGTGGGAATCTTGCCGGTAGGTCTTGGTAATGACTGCAGTTTGCCACAGTGGATGTTAAGGTTATTCGGAGCATGCAAATGAACACAAAAAGGAAAGAAAAAGATTAAAGGATCAGTGAAATTACTTTGGAGCAGATGAACTTGGATTTCTGGGTGAAAACTACCTTTGAATATTAGCAATGAAACTGAATTGCTCTTGCTATGTCTCCAAAGACTGTTGTGTCATACAACATATGTAACACGTACCCAGTAAGAGTCACATCCCGAGGTCTCTCTTACCTTCTGTTGGGATATTATGGAAAATAAGCCATAGGATTCTGCAATGAGTCTGATTCTCCACTTCGCAGGCAAAAACCCCTCCAGAGCTTGGGGTGTTGACTCTCCCCCTTACACTTGGAGCTAAAATATGATATGATGAAGGTCAGCAGAGCAACCTGAACTCTGCCTCTGTTGCTGTGTTATAAAGTACAATCTTAGGAGGAAAGCAGCAGAAAGCAAAAAAGCCCTGACATGTCCAAGATGAAAATGTACCACACTGGGATGTGCCTGCCCCATATCGTGATCCTGCTGTAGATCTGTGTTTGATACCACACCATCAATACACACCGGCACTTTACCTGAACAAGAATTAACTAACTCTTTAAAAAGCTTATTTTTTATGGGCAATATAACTTTAAGGCCTGGGGTTAGAGAGTTTCTCAATGTGAGTCCAGTGACCCCAAAATGTTTGAGGGAAGCGGCGGAGCATTTCTGAAACACTTTGACCCCACCTGACCAAACCGTAAGGAGGTTTTGAGTGAGGTGGATGAAATCACATGAAATTGGAGCAATCCTTAAAGGTCCCAATTAATCACTGCAGGTTTCAGGGCGATGCTGGGCAGGGTTTTGTTGCAGGGTCGGTGGTGAAACCCCCCCAGCGCGGGGGCTCCGCTCATTTGCGTGATAACTTTTTCTTGGCTTCGGGTTTTCAACAAAGTTTCAAAGCAACAACAAGGTGCCATTGTGCTCTGAAACCTATGTAAGGCAACATTCATTCAAGTGTTGATCTGCTTTTCCCAGGCCAAGAAAAACAACAGTTATTTATATAATCTTATCCCTGGTTCTGTTTTTCTCTGGGTACCCCACCCTCCACAAACCAACAGCCGAAAAGCTGGGTCTTGCTGGGAGCCCGTTCTTTCCTCCTTTGCTTCTGGGCCTGGAGCTGAACAGAAAAGCCATGTGAAATGCTGCTTGTTGCAGGCATGAAATCAGCAGTGAAACCAGCCAGTTTCCATGCAGAACACCTCATGCACTTCCCAAAATGTGTAATATGAGTATTAAATAGCCCAATGTGGAATGAGACACGGTTTCTGAAGAGCAGAGCAGTCAGCCTTGTGTGGGTGTCCTAGAACCTGACTGATTTGGGTTAAAAACCCCAAATAGTAGCTACTGTTTTCATATGAACTAATTTTACCAGGACATAAACAAAAGAGATGCAAGGTGAACTGGCTGTATATTGGCCTTGTTGGACAGATGGAAATTCTCAATTCTTTGCAAGGCTTCAAGCAGATTCACCCAATTCATGGAGCTTAACAAAACCTGCCTTCCTCCTTCTCCCCTCCCACCTACCTGATCCCCTATTCCTTTAACAGCTGAATTCCCTGGATTTGAAAAACAAGCCACACCAAACCGGATTTCTTTTGCTAGAACTAGGACTGTTGCCTTAGGCCAGAGAACCTTGCACAGAATCGTCACAGAAACATAGAAAGGCTTGGGTTGGAAGGACTTCAAAGATCAAATGCTTATGCTGGTCATCAAATGCTTTGTCAGCCAAAGGTTTTGGCTCACTAAGGACTGGGATCTGACACACTGGGATTGGCCTTTTTTGCTCCTGCCCTGAAGTACAGCAAAGTTTTATCACGGGTATATTGATTTGTGGCTACAACGGGCCTTTCTCAGCCTATTTTTCCATTTCTTTTGTCATTTTAGATTAAAGAACTTTTCCAGCAGCGACCTGGCATTTTCCTCAGGGAAAGACTTCGGAGAGAACAGCGGGCTCGCCGTGTACGTGGCTGAGGCCATTGATCCGAGCGTCAACTGGGAGGACATCAAGTGGCTTCGGGGGCTCACCTCGCTGCCCATCGTGGTGAAAGGCATCCTCAGGGGTGTGTGGGGTCAAGGCATCCTCAGGGGTGTGTGGGGTCGAGGCATCCTCGGGGAGGTGTGGGGTCGAGGCATCCTCGGGGGGGTTTGGGGTCGAGGCATCCTCGGGGATGTGTGGGGTCGAGGCATCCTCGGGGGGGTGTGGGGGGAGTTGGGGCCGCG
>JAYRBT010000114.1:1411626-1457177 GCA_036023395.1 Myiotriccus ornatus
TCGAGGCATCCTCGGGGGGGTGTGGGGTCGAGGCATCCTCGGGGGGGTGTGGGGTCGAGGCATCCTCGGGGGGGTGTGGGGTCGAGGCATCCTCGGGGGGGTGTAGCTCTGCTGCTTCCAGTGGGAAGTGAGGGAAAAGTTTTCTCTTCCTCTGCACCATGAAGAACCAAGTAGTGAAGACCCTTGTGGAAGCAGCTGATTAAATTTATATCTGAGATTGGGTGCAGCCAGGAAGATTGAACTTGCTCTGTTTAATTGTGTCTGCAGACCCTGACCTGAGCTGATAACAACTTGAGGGAAAGCTGGATTTCCATTCTGTCCAAAGAGCACTGAGCACAGTGTAGTGGTTTCATTAAGTCTGGATTATTACTGTAATCATGCCAAAAATTTTGGCTTGGACAGAATCATTCAGCAAAATAACTTCTTAGTGATGAGTTCTAGAACACAGCAGAGAAAATAAAAACTAGCAACCCAAGTGGCTGCTGAGCCGAAGGGATTAAATGTTCTCTAACATTTCAAACTACTTTCTGGTTTTCTTGCTTAAAGATGAAACACTTTTTCTGTGCTGAGGTGAGGCTTTGGAAGGCTGAAGCCCTAAGGTGGCTTTCCATTAGCTGGCAGGAATCTTTTTAGGGGTACAAAATTCCCCTCATGGTGGTGTCAACAAGCTCACAGGTACGGAAGAACATAACTAGTTTGGATTTCTTTTCCCAGCTGATGATGCTAAAGAAGCTCTAAAGATTGGGGTAAATGGTATCCTGGTGTCAAATCATGGAGCACGGCAGCTCGATGGGGTCCCTGCCACTGTAAGTACTGGGGTCAATATGCATCAATTAGTCCCTAATTTTCTCTGCCTTTGGCTTGTTTGCTTTCTCTCTGAACTTGTGGAAGCTGGAGGGAAAAGCTGGAATATGTGTTCTCTGCCTTAACCCATGAGGAACCTCCCTCCACAGCTCTGTGGATGTCACACCATGCTCCGAGTTAGACACGGCCTCCCCTTGCTCAGAGAAAATTGGGAAATCCCTAAGAAATTTTTTCCAGTCCCTTCTTTCGTGTCTCCTTTCCCATTCTTGTTTTGAAAAACTCCTGTTGGCATTTGCAGCACACTGAAGGTTGTATTTGAGTTGTTTTTCCCCTTTTAATATTCTTTAGAGGCTTCTGAAAAATTACAGTTATGGAACAGCTAAAGGCAGAATGAAACTCTCTCTTTTTCTCCTTTCGAATATTTTCACCTTTGGAAAAGGGACAGAGTGGTTAAATTACAATTTTTTCCTTTTTCCTTTCCCTTGTCGTGCTACCCCGGGCCTTTTCCAAAGGTGAAAGGGATTTGAGAATTTCTTGGTCGGCAAAAAAGAAAGAAGGAAAGGAAAATGAAAAAGTATGTGTTCAGGCTAAAGGAAAAACCCCAAAATTCCAGTCATCACTCATCTTGCTTCATTTGGTGTGGGAAAGCTGCACAAATAAAAAGAGAATGAAAGGGAGGAGAATCAAAGCCCACTTGTGCCTCTTTCAGTATTTCCAGTGTGTTCTTGATGAAAAACCTCCAGTTTTCCATGAGGATTCCCTGAAGGGAGAGGGGAGCAGGTCATCTTGTCCCCTTCTGAGAACGTACTCCCAGTTCCACTGAGAGTATCTGAAAATCTCAGGCAAGCCTGTGTGTGAGGGGAATCCAACAGGAACAACAGATGAGGACGTTAAAAATATCATTTTGAGCGATGAGAAAGCTCGAGAAACACGAATTCATTTTTTGACGACCGCAGGAGAACATAGATTTGCAAACACGTTCTGGGTTATTCCTTTGCATCCCCACAGCACAGAGGAGAACTACTAAAGCTGGATTTATGGCCCAGAGAACCGCCCTGCACAGTGCAGTTTTTAATCATATAAATATCTGTATCAGATCACACTAAATGTTTCTGATTTAGAAACGTAATAATTTGCTTCTTTGTCCCGGCTTTTCAGATGGTGAGCTGAACCCCAGCTGGTCAGTATTTCTAGTGTCTAGTTACCCAGCGAGGAAATCTCTGGTTTAATGATGCTTTGCATCATACTTTAGTTATGGGAGCACTTTAATGTTGGTACAGTTTGTCAGGATGTAGAAAGTGGCCTCTGTATATGGAAAGAGATCCGAAATATGTTTGGCAGGAGAGCAAAACCAAAGGGAGGGGGAAAATCACAGCAAGTGCCAAATTTCGAGAAAATTTTAATCCAAACCTAAAAACAAACTGCACTTTCAAGTTGTTCTTTTTCCCCTCCATCTTCCAGTCATTTTTATCCATTAGAAAGGAAATGAATTACATCCGTATTTGAAAGGCATGGATCTGTGTGTCTTTTGTCTTCCTACCACACACTGTTTCCAGTCCCCTTAATACCTGACTTCTGATTTTCATGAATAGGAACTCTTTAGGTGGCCTTGCAGGAGCAGTTGCCCTGGAATTAATGCTCCAGGCTTGGATTCAGGAGGCTCATCCCTTCACTGGGACCTCTTGCATGGCAAGAGGAATAAATTCCATCCCGCCTTGCTCAGAACTTATGGGAAAAGCTAATTTTTGATTCCATGAAGTTTTTCTCTACCGTTATTCCTGTAATAAGATGCATTTTACAAAGGAAAAATACATTAAGATTTTCAGCCAGCTCCAAGTTCCTGCAGGCACACCTTTCTCTTACTCCTTACTCACAGGTACAGTGCTTGCCCCTGGGATCCTGGTGCTAGCTGGGCCCTCAGGGTAAATGAATAATAAATTTAAACAGGAAAGCAAAGATGACTGTTTAAAAAATGACAGTGATTCAGTTTCATCCTCGAACTAGTGAAGACTGGAATTTTGGGAGGAAATACCGTGGAAAGGCCTCCTCTGTGCTGGCTGTTTCTTGTGTTCTGCATAAGAACCAGACACCAGCTTGTGTCAGATCCATGTCATGGGATCAGATGGATATTTTGTGTGACCCTGCTGATGGTCTTTATGTGACCCTCCAAATAAATTTGACCTTTGTCTCTACCTGCTAACCTGCTAAGTCACAGATGTAAGTACACAGCCCTGTTCTTTGGGTATAGCTGGGCACGGAATTGCTCACTGAGCTGCTGTAAAGCCTGGAGCCTGCGTGTGAGGACTCACCCGAAACACAAATCGGCTTTAGGAGCAGCTGAGCTGTGTTTCTGGTGTCGCTGTTCCAGATTGACGTGCTGCCTGAGGTCGTGGAGGCCGTGCAGGGGAAGGTGGAGGTGTTCCTGGACGGTGGGGTGAGGAAAGGCACAGATGTCCTCAAAGCTCTTGCTCTGGGTGCCAGAGCCGTGTTCATCGGAAGGCCTCTGCTCTGGGGACTGGCTTATCAAGTAAGTTAGAAAAAGCTGAAATGCCTGTTTTTAGATACCCAAACTCACTGTTTGGGCTTGTTTTGTGCACATACACGTGTCTGTGTGCAACAGGAGTGTGTGTGATGGTATTTGACTGGGTCTGGGTGCACCCAGATCATCTCAGTTAAAATTTGCCACGACAAACACTCAGGACTTCCATTGGGGCATAACCCTTTTTTTGGCACGTGTGTGTACATATCTATAGCTACTCACATAACAGCACATGTTGTCTTCTCGTCTACCAGGGTGAAGAAGGAGCAAAAGAAGTTCTGCAGATGCTGAAGGAGGAGTTTCGCCTGGCAATGGCACTGACAGGTGGGGCATCAACGTTTCTTCTCCGTAACCACGTTTTCCCCCAGCTTTCCTTTGCCCTGGGCAAGATGCTATAGCAGCTCACAGGAGGGGAATGTTTGCAGCATGAACAGGTTAGTCTGGGGAGAAATGGGAAAAGGACTTGTTATCCCTGTCTTACAAAAGGGGAACTGAGTAGATTACGTAAAAACAATACATTTATTTTTTCTCACGAGGAGAGCAATAAATCCATAGATAAGTAACGGCAAATCCTTGGTCACTAAGGGGTGGATTTTCTCTCACAGAATGTAGATTTTTATGAGACAGAGAAAGAAAGGGCTTAGAGTGGTGTTTCAACTGAAATGTAACTTCTCCTCCAGGATGCCGGAGAGTAGAAGAAATTGACAGGTCACTGATCCGAAGGCATCAAGTGTTTTCCAAGATTTAGGTCTGAAGACTTTGCCTCGTGTGTTGCCTGTTGTGCTGCCAGACAAAACCCACCTGTGTTCGCTCTGTGGGCCTCATCCTGCAATCCTGACTGAGAAGGCACAGCCCTTAGGACATCACTTCCTAAAGAAAACCCTCAAAGCGAATTTTACAGGTGTTTCCAAATGTTTTAGGCTCTTAAGGAAAGCTGCTGTACTGGGAGGTGTGATTAGAGATGGGATTTGATACAAGACTGGCACAGGAACTTCAAGGTGTTTTGCAACAAATGCTGGTATTAATTTCCATGCCTGGGAGTAACTCAGCTGTTAAAATGAAACTGTAAACAGGAATGTTTTGATAGCAAACAGAAATGCTGAGATTTAAAATGCAAAAGATACTTCTTGCTCACTGTTTAGAGAAACTAGACTGGAGATTGCAGAGATTAAATGTTGCTTTCTTGTGAACAGTGTCATTTCCCTGCTGACTCTGTGCTAGGACTGCGTAAGCACGTAGGCTGTGGGAGCTCAGAGGACTCTTAGTTGTAAAGAACCAAAGAACAAAGCAAACCTGAGGAAATTCTGCTGTTTAAGTGGTACAAACCCCTTTGGTATCAGACAGCTGTTCTGTATGTGCATTGGATATAGGTCAGATCCTTGGATGATGCAAATCCCTGTAGCCCAAACTGCGCCAGCTGCGCCCAGCTGGAGCTCCAGAGTCCCATTTTTCACCTGGATTCATTCGCTGACACTGGCAAGGGAAGGCTGGTGCTGCCTGGGAGAGTTTGCAGGATTTGCAGCCATGTGCAAGAGAGCCATTGAATAACTGAGGCATCAAGCCATGGCTTGGGAAGATCCTTGTGGCTCTATTCAGTGTCCACGAACACCCTTCAGACACACAAACCTTGGTCTTACTCTGCTGATGCTGAGGGTGCAGAGACACACAGGACCTGCACCTCTGTTCCCTGAACAATCCAAACACCCGCTGCAGTCAGGAGAAATTTTTGCAGTTATAAAAAACCAAGTAGGTAAGACTCTGTTATTCTCATCTTAGGTGAACCTGAGGGCGGCTCCCCACCTGTCTCACCTGTGCTGCAGGTGTGGAAGTGTTACTGGGAGCAGGGAGAGGCCACTGCACAAAGGCTTTGAGTATCTCGTTGTGGAAATTTAATGTTCCTTTTTAAGGAAGATTAAAAAGAGAGAAAAAAGGCTTGATTTCATGGTTTCACTGACGTCAGAGGCTCCACCATTTGTTCCCCATCAGCCCCAGAAGGACTCAAGCGTTCTGCCTCTCCTGCTTGAAATATCCCTCACTGAGCTTTGGAGGCAGCTCCGTAAGAAAATGATGGAATATTCTAATGTGAACTAAAGCTGGGGCTGGAACTCCAAATGGGGAGAAAACCCGAAAGGCCACATGCTTGCCCTGCAGTTGTAAAATCTGTGCTCTTATTTACCGCAGAATGGGGTGTGTTGTGTGAGGGTTGCGTAGCAACAAAATAAAGTTTATCTGTGCAAGGAAATATGAATGTTTCTCAGAGCACAGGGAAGCATAATTTCTGCTGTTTACTGCACTTATCATTTCTGTTGCAATGTGGACTGTGTCAGATGTCAATTACGGACTAACTTGGGAAAGACTGTTTATTTGAGATAATATAAATGTTACTTAAAAGATAGGGGGCATAATATCTTATGTTTACACGGTTAAGATCTATTTCCAAAGTTTAGAAGATGCAGTTTCCTGTCTTTGCCCCCAACCAGATTCAAGGAAAGTTCTGAAACTCTGTGGTTCAGTAGAAGTTCTGATGGTGAGGAAACTGGGTTTGTCACTTGTGTGTAATTAACTATTTCTGGTTACTCTGGGACAGCGGGTTTACATTGTTTTTTCCTGCTTGTTATCTGAGAATTGCCTGAGTGCCTTCCAGTTCAACCCTAGTAAGACTAGACATGCGTTAAAACCCAAAAGTAGAGCCAAATACTGAAAGGCTGTGAGACAGTGTTAACAGAAATGAAATAATTTTGCCTGGTCGAATTCTTTTTTAAAAATATTCCACAGGGAAGAGAATTTCTCTTGATTTTGGGACAACCAAGCACAACTGCTTGTGGAAAGTATTAAAAAAGAAAAGGTAGGAATTCCATTTGGTTTTGGGTTAGAAAGGAGAAAGACTGAGTGCCCTTGACCATTTTAAAAGCTAAATATTGTCCAGGCTTAAGAAAAAATTTACCTCACAGTTGTTTCACCTGGTGAAGCTGAGAAAAAAAACAGAGCCCCCAGAGCAGGTGGTGGTGGACCTTCCTACAGTAATATAAGAGAAGAATACAATAGAGATGTCCAGTAGAAAATTATTTGCCTTTAAGTATCAAGGTAGCCCTTTTTGGAAGCATCCCCACGAAGTTGATGCCTTGGCCCCAGTGAGCCCGTAGAGCTTGGCGTTCCCCACAGGACTTGCAGAAACCACTGAGAGATTTGGAGATGCTTCAGCCCTGGTTTGGGAGCTCAGCAACTGCACTCCAGACACCCTTTTTTTAACAAGAAGTTCTAAAGAAATCAGCGTGTTTCAAAGTGCCAGGGTCGGTGAAAGAGCCCATGATACTGTCTGGACACCTGGTAGATCCCATCACGGCTGGACATGCAGCGAGCAGGGGCCTCCTAAGAAAAAACAATGAACTCCTGCCAAAGCACCTCGAGCTGCCACACGTGGGTGGTTTGTGCCCAGAGAGCAGGTTTGGCTGCGAGGGGAATGTATTTGCCATGGGATCCTGTTTGACTGAGCAGAGGAGAGCACAAAGGTGCGGGACTGCAGGCATGGCTGAGCAGAAGATGGCAGAAGTCAGCTGAGAGCTGTGAGAACACTGACCTTCCAGACAGAAAGCTTTAGGACAGATTTTACTCTCTCACTTGCCTGTCAGCCCTTTGAAGCAGAGACCTGCTGCTTTTTGAATGCTTGGAGCCTGCACACAGGGTGGAGAATCCAGTAAGTAAATAATAGGAGTCATAATTCAGTGCACTGGAGCTGAGGAGCTGTGAAAGACATGATCTGTTTTCTTGTGACCTCCACCTCTCGCTGTGACTCCGGGACACGTTATTGTGTTTTATTTTTACCGGTGGCCAAGTCAAACAAACAGCTCTGGAACTGGTAAGAACTCCACCTCCATCCCCAATTTTTCAGGTTAAGCATGAAGCTTGTCTGTCTTACTGGGAATTTCTGAAGATAAATAAACAGACACTTAGAGTAACTGGCTTTGATAAATGGGCAGTGTAGGTCGGGGCCTGTTGGATATGCAGGAGACTCAAAGATGAAGCAGAGCTGGGGAAGTAGGCAGGAATGGCTCTGCTTTTCTTGGCTTCTCAAATGGTTTTCGGGCTGAAATCAAATACTTGAGAGCACGAGGAAAGCTGGCTTCTGAAGTCATGATTTTGCACTGAACCTCACTGTAAGGATATCTCTTATAAAGCTACTTTTGATGTGGAAATTTGGCTCCAAACCACACTGAAGACCATTATAAATAACCACTTCATCACAGGACACACAGAAGTTGGTTTCCTTGAACGCTCCTAGAAAGCAAGCCTAACCTTATTGAGCCATAACCTCAGCTAGTGTAAATCAGAGAAGCTCCATTGACTTCATTACTTCATACTGATTTACACCAGCTGTGGCTGTGGCCCACAATACAGCAAGATATGTCAGCTTTTAAACTCTATGTCACTGGGTGTTGAACAAAACTGTTTTTAGAACAAGATTGGCAAGCCCAGATTTAGACCCTAATGAGACGCAGCGCTGTAATTGTTTCATGATGCCCTATATGCTCCATTTTGTTTTCATTTTTGCCTTGCTTCTGTTTTTCTTATCTCCTGCCAAACAGAGGGAGAGTACCACATATGTTACACTCATAACAAAGATGTTTTGCTGCTCCGAGAACATGTCCTCCAGATGCAAAATGCCTTTGTGCTGGAGCTCAGCTTCCTCCTTTGCATAGGTACGTGGTGCCAACATCAAGAAGCCCCTGAGGGCCAGCGCTGTGTTTCTCCAGGGCCTGGAGCTTTGGAAGGGGCACCCACAGGCTGTGCCAGCTGAACCTCCAAGATATGATTCCTCCTTAGGGATTTGCAGCTCCTAAGTCATCGTTTCAGATGGGCAGGATGAACGGTGTCTCGGGAATGCCCTGAGACCCTCAGTCCATCTCCTGTGTCACAATCCTGCAGGGTGCTCAGGGAATTAACCCCACGGAGCAATCAGCTGCACTGGAGGCACCTTCATGGTGTGGAAGGCCGGTAGATGCACACAGCTGGTTTATTCAGCCATGGGGGAGACATTCCTGTAAGCAGCCTGACAGTGATTAATGCTGGTTATTGTTTTATGACAGCAGCAGCTGTAAGTGCCAGCCAAGGTCAAGGCAGCCTGTGCTCTGCAGAGATGGGTTTCTGCAGGCAGCAGCCTCTGCTCAACAGTCAGAGGGGTCAATCGACAGGCACAGGAGGAGAAAGTCTCTCCAAAATGGGGGTAGAAACAAACTGATTCCCTCAGCTAAGTCCCTTAACTTTCCATTTCACTGCCTAAATTCACTGTCGTCCCTCAGGTAGGTAACTCCAGGGTGGGCAACATGTATCACAAACACTCAATAACCACGGGGAAGGTCCACAGGTGAACTACAGGGCAGAGGCAGAGCTGGGAAACAGCAGAGCCTTTAACCTGGGTACCTTTCCTTGCAGAAGGTGAAGCTCCTTGTACAAGTGACACTGTCTACAAGTGACACTTATATAGTGACACTATACCTTATGCTCTGCTAGTTTGCCAAGCAGAATTTGTTAGTGGTGGCTTTGCAGTACGGGAATGGAAGACCCCCTTATTTCTTGCTGGTTTTCTAAAATTCAGGAGCATAACATGATTTTAGTTCCCTTCCCCCCAAGTTCCTTTAGTAGTATACTATGTTTAATAAGGTTTTCCTGTCAGGAGAACTGAAAGTAGTAGATTTAAAATATTCTGTTGTCATTGAAAGGGTTCCTGCAGACCAAGTATTCGCCATTGGGTTTATTTCAAGTGAGCTTTGTTTAATTTTCAAGAACAGTCACAAAGACTTCAAAGGAAGGTGTGAAGATCCTGCAATAAGGTAACATAAATATGTATAAAGTGAGTCATTACACATTTTCAGGATGTGTATTTTACAGATTTCTACTTGGTGTGGTCAGCAAGTAAGTTCAGCGTCTATTGTTACCCAGATACAGGTAATAGGACCTAGAGATGTTGCCTGGATGGGTGAAAGAAACAATTTTCTTAGCAGGTAAGACCCGAATGGTCATCAGAGGTGGGAATTCAAACAGCAGGATCGTCTCTCATACCTAAGCTTCCTCTGGATCCGCTCACATGCTCTCTCAAAGGTAGAGGTTGGAGAGTGTAGGAAGGGTATCTGTTATAATTTTAATACAAATTGTGACTGCCTTTGGAGTTTGTTACACATCTGCAGCCTTCCCATCAGGTAGTTAAGAGCAGCAAAAATGACTGAATTTGGTATAAACAAATGCCTTTTGTCAAGCTTATGCCTCTACCCAGGAAGCTGGAAAAACCAAAGAAGCACCTTCATACAAGGAACTCCAGTGGCAAGCTCTTTGAAAGCGTTAGGGAAATTTGTATTAGGAAAAGGCAACTCGGTCTCAGTCTCAGGAAAGCACAACTAACAAAGTGCTCTTGCTCCCAGCACGTTCCTTGCTCAGTAGTACTGTCCCAGGCCCAGGGAGGTTAGGGCTTGCTATTATAGAATTTCTGCTGTACTGGATCGTGCTTTTGAGTCAAGAAGCCCCCTGCCATCACAGCATTCTTCCCACTTCATCTGTTTAGATGCTGATACAATCTTTGTACAAGATGTTTAGGGCTAAATTGTGAGCTAGCACGGCTCTGTTGCAATCTGTGGAGCTGTACTGCCCTATGTCAGCTAAGAATCTGAACCCACAGGCTCTGCTCTCCCTACCCTCCCAAGAGATACCAAAGTCTTCCTTGGTTTCACTGAAAGTTTTGGTGTATCCCATCAAGTCCATAGTCTTTGAATTTGTGGGACTTGCAACTGTCTTGTGAGGTGCTTGATTGTTGCTTTCATGAGGAATTTTGAGGCCACAGCTGGAGCAAAGCAGCAAGTTGTGCAGTGAGGCCGTGGTGATTGTAATTTGGCAAGGCCAGTGCACTTACCTTCTAAATCCTTCTGGTATTTCCCAGACAAACTTCTGCTGAATCCCAGAATGGCTTGGGTTGAAAGGGACCTTAAAGCTCATCCAGTTCCAATCCCCCTGCCATGGGCAGGGACACCTTCCACTAGACCAGGTTGCTCAGAGCCCCATCCAACCCATCTTTTGTGGATAGAAAAATGAACAGCCCTGGTGCATGACATGCACACTTCTTTAACGTATGAATAAACCAAGTATCTTATGAACCCTGTACTTCACTCTCCACATTATTTATCCATAAACTATACCTTAACCGGATTCAGTCTTTGCTTTTCATGCTCTCCCTGTTAACCTGGAAGACTGCCACAGCTGTACAGCAGACCTAAAAGACATCTCTAGTTCCAGCTCCAGCTTGTGTTCTGGTGATTCAGTGGTGCCAGAGAGACTTGGAAGACCTTCTGGTGCATCACTAACAGTGTCTTCTCCTGTTAGTCTATGGACAGTCACTTGCAAGTGGTTATGTGTAGGTTTGTAACTGCTGCAGAGCAGATTACAAAACCACACAGGGCCAAAATAATTCGCTGGCATGTTAATGAACAGTCAGCCCAGCCAGTGCAACCATCTGCCTGCTCTGCTTTTTATCAGCTTCAAGTGTGTTGGGTTTGGGTGTACGTGTCCCCTCAGCAAGCATAAAACCATACTTTTGATCTATCACAGACAGGCCCTTTTACCATAAAGATAAAAAGATAAAAAAAAGCATTCCTTTTGATTCTCAATCCTTTTTCCATTATTGCTCTGATACGGATGGGAGTTGTATTGTCAAGTTATTACAGAGGATGTAAAGTGCATCCAAAGAACAAGGAGCTATAGAGCACATCCAGCCCCCAGGCTCGTTTATTAATTTGTGTTGCTGTTTACTGATGTGTTTGGAAATCTTCAGTACTATGATGAGCAAAGATGTTGGCTGTGACACAAAGTGTGTCTCAGCCAACAGTGTGGCTGCTGCCACGGTCTCTGGAGCTGTGATTGCAGCACAGCTGTGCCATTCTGACTGAATCTGTGCTCTGCAGAATTTACCTTGGCGGATTTTTATTGCCTCTAGCAGAAGCTTTTTGGCTATTAATATGGGAAAATTAGTATGTCTCTTACTATGTATATCGATACATGGGAATGCAGGAGAGAATAACCTACTCTAGAGTCTTTTTCAGCCTCACCTTCCCACCCTCTTGGGAAAAGGGCTAAGGAGAAATTCCTTGAAGTTTCCTTTTCTCCTTGGAATTGGCGTACACTCTGTTCCCCGCTGCCTCATTGGCTGTGGGAAGGTGTCACTGTGATTCATTTTTCCCCTCTTGTTTTGGTTCCTAGTGCTGGCAAGAGTTAGGCCGTCCTGCGGTGCTGCGTCATCATGGAAAATGCCAGGACAGCTCATCCCAATATTTGTATGTTCAGTGAAGTGTGGCAATTAATTACTGCTCACTTCCACTGCCACAAAGACGCTTCCGTTGGCCCAGGAAGATGCTCTTAAGCAGCACAACAATATGTAAACAGCTGATAAAAACAGGGTCAGCAGCCTAGGGAGAACTCGGGGTTCTTGGGAGTGGTGTAATTTGCTGCAATGTACTTGGTCCTGGTTTGGAGGTGACATGATTTTGGGGCTTTTTCACCTCAGAACGGACATACAGGATCCTCTGGCTGAAAGTTGAAGGTATTAAAAGCAAAGTGTGTGTGTGGGGCTTTTTATTTTGAGCAGCACGGGTTATTAGTGTTGGAATGTTCCCAAAGGATGTGGTAAATTGTCTTTTCTAGTATTTAAATGAAAAATAGATGGGTTTTGAGAAGATATGCTCTATTTTGGCCAAAAATATTGGAGGCTTGTTGGGTGAATAGTTCTGGCTTTTTCATGGTCAAAACCAAATGAGATGATTGACTGTAATATCTCTAAAACTTTCTAGGCCTATCACTTTCCTTTGGTTTTGATGTGTTGTTTTTTTTTTTTTAAATATATGAATTAGACAAGATAAGGGCAGTTTGCATGATTGATCTGTTCAACCCAAGCTATGAAAAGGTTTTTCCGGTGAGTGCCTTGATCCTGAATAGTGGTCCCAATGCCTCTGGGCATTTAGGATTTTTAAACCTCTAAGACCCAGTGATGCTTTGGCTTAAGGTCCCCATCTGGGTCCATCAGTACAGCTCTTTTGGCTGGAAAAGTACCTTGCTGAATTAAAGTTATTAAAGCTCTGTAATGTCACCTTGTTTCTTTGACATCTCTGCTGGTGTGGCTCCATCAGATATCTCCACTGCTCTGCTGACCCACGGTAGGCTTGAGAGCATAATTCCAGGCTTTGTGAGAATGGAACATTTTTAAAGCAGCAGCCCCTCGCTAATCTGTAGAGAGAAAACACGTATGACAGGCAGTGGGGATTCCATTTGTCAGGACCCAAGGTTTAAGACAGGCTTAAAGGAGTCTTATTAAAAGTGTTTTCCAGTGCATGTGACTCCTTCTGACAGCACCCAGGTGGTTAAGAAACCAGCATTAAGAATAAAAGCCGTTTCTCTTTTCTGCACAACAAATGGTTCAAGTGTCTGGTATTCGATTCAGAAAGGAAACCTGCAGCACTCGCGTCCCCTGAAATAAACCAACCAACATTTTGAGCTGCCAACACTTCTGTCTATTACGTCAAGGCATCGCAAAGTTTAAAGCACAGCAAAGTAATATATATATTATTTTTTTTTCCAGTAATCCCAGGGTAAATATTAGGTAGACAGCGTTTCTGCTTTGCGCATTAAAAACCCGACTGAATTTGAAAAGCCTGCAAGTGCACTTCGGGGATTTCGGAAAGTGTCGTTTGACCATGAGCTAAGACCAGAAGCTGCCATTTTGCAGATGGGGCAGGAGGGAAAGGCTTTGGCCTCATTCATAACTTCACAGCTACTGCAAATATCAGCTGATGAATATTTATGTTATGACTGGCAGAGGCCCGAAAAGGCAAAGGGGAGGAGGGGGGGAAAGAGTGGAGGGGGAAGCTTAAGTTAGGAAAATGGTTGTCTGATCTCTGTGGGATTTCTTTACCAACACTTTCCATGCTTGAACAGTAGCTGCTGAATGAAATCATTATGTACCGAGCCCCTGTGCAGGAAAACAAGGTTTGTCAAGATTCTGTTCGTTAGCACCTCGTACTTTGTTTGAACCTTGGAAATTCGCTGGGCCCTGTAGAGGGAAACTTTTTTTAATTTCAAATCAAACATTGTACAGGGTGGGCCAGTTTTATTTAGTCATGGTTTAATTAGTATTGTACCTGAATTTTAAAGAAGCAAAAGAGATGAGTGCCATTCCCCTACGTAACATAATTTCAAAGTAATGTGTTTCTTCATATTTTTATTATCTCAAGTCACCCACTGAGAGGGGGGGTAAAAAAAAAAAATCCCAATCTCTTCCTTTTGCCTTCACCAGGCTGTAAATTAACAGCAAGGAGGAACTTTCAATAAAGTTCACTAACGTGACTTCACTGTTGGGATGAATCAAGCCCAGGAAGGAAACCGGCTGGAATGAGGAAAGACTGTAAGGCAGCAAGGGCTTAGCAGAGGGATGGTGGCTGTGGGCGGGCGGGCTGAGCCCCTTCGCGGGACCACGGGGTCGGAAAGCAGCAGGCTGGGGCTGCATGAAACGAAAAATAAATAAGGGCAGGCAGACCGAGTTAGAAACACAGGGGGGGAAAAAACTAAAAAAAAAAAAAAATCAAAGTGCCCAGAAGCAGCTGGTCACATCAGAAAATCCTTCCCCAGGGGGCTCTGCAGATTGACCAGGCTTTAGAAGAATAGGGAAAAACCTGGATTTTGACTACTGTACTTCTTCAGAGAATTCCCTAAATTCGGCACTAACTTGTCTGCTGTTTCTCCGTGTAGGTGTCTTTCTTATACTGCTTATTCAGGGACAACTCGTGCCTTTACAGGAAAGGAAGTCTCCGGGAAAAGCCCACGTGCAAGAAACCACGCGAAACCCCCTCCCAAACTCTTTCTACTGCTTCCCACTCCGTTGAGGGATTCCCATGTGTCTTACTTACAAGGAACCAGCAGATGGTGCTGCAATACATCAAGTTTTTATGTCCCTGGAAAGGGAAGACTTGGGATAGATGTACTCGGAGCTGCCTCTGGCCACCTCCAGCCCCTGAGGTAAACCGCTTCCCGCCTTTCCCCCACGGCAGTCCAGTGCGATTGCAAACGCAGGCGCTGCAGCTCCATTCCCGCCCCGGAGGGAATTTTCTCCGTTATTTCCAAATATCCGAAGCAGTTTCTGGAGAGGGACAGGTCTTTGGGACTGAGGAGAAGGTGCCTGGCGAGGGTTGCGGGGGCAGCAAGGCAGCCATGAGCCCCTCAGGGTGAGGGGGGTGGCGGGCTCCCCTCAGGGAGGGCGGCCATGTTTCACTCCCTGCCCGCCACTTCGGTGGGTCCAGGGTTTGTGCGCGGAGCTTGGAATGGCGTAGGGAAAGGCCAGATTTTCCTCAAAAATTAAAAAAAAATCTCAACCCCCACCCCTCAGAGAACCCTAACCCAGCCCTGCTGCCAGCCGCGCAGGAATCTTGGGGTGATTCCCCCTTCAGCGGGGCAACCCAACTGCTTCCTCCAGCACCTACCTCCAGCCTCGGCGGTGAAAATGGTGAGGAAAACCGTCCCAAAAAAAGGGCGGGAGAGAGACCAGGAATTTGGAGTGAGGTGCAGAAGCACACACAAGGTACCCCGGAGCAAGAAGGACATGCTCGATGTGCAGGGGGACTCTGCAGAACATGGCGGGCTGGGCTGAACCACGAACGGCGTGGACACGATGCGTTGTTTTTTTATAAGTTATAGAAAAAGTTATGTGGAGAAAGGCAACTTCTTGAAACATTTGCTGTTTGTTTTGTGAGATTGTCCCTCCAGCACTTGGTGCCCCGCGAACCGATGATGTGCCATGAGGAGAAGGGGCTGAGGAGCTGCTGAGCGGCAGCGGCGAGGGAAGGCACAAACAGGGAGGCACAAGTTAGGGAGAGATTCAGAACAGCTCTGCGCAGCTGTTTTTGTTATACCACCGAGCTGTAAAGTTGAAAAATGATTCGAAAAGCAAGGGATGTGCCGGGAGTACTGGCGTGTCCCGCTTACGGGCGCTTGGGGCATTCTGTGTAAATTGAACTTTTTTCCCCCCGTTTTCTTGGATGGCTTAATATCATAGCAGTGGAAGGGAAGAGCAACAACGCGCTTGGAGTGTGGAGCCTTTTCCTGATCCCTCTGGCACCGGACTGCACCAGAGTGAGCTGAGGACAGAGGCAAAGCCTGGCTGCTCCCTGTCTTTTAGTCGCTGTAATCCCAAGTGTGGAGGCTGCACCTAGGAAGGCCCTCAAGTTTTTTTAATGAAAAAAATAATAACCAACTGGGACAAAAAGGATAAATATGCGTAATTTACAGGACAGCAGGGGAGTGAGTGGAGGGGTCTTGCTGGAGCTGGAGCGATCTGCATCCAGGGAATGTCTGGACCAGTGGCTGTACCCAGAGGTTTGCACAGTGATGCTCCACAGACTGCACTTGCAACCCCCAGGACTGGGACCACCTACATCCCTTTCACAAGTAAATAGCAATCTGCAACTTTTCCCTTTAGGATTATTTGATACTTTTAAAGTCATGGGGTGGTGTGGAGATTTCTGGTTGGGCTTTTTTTGTCTGCTCGGTAGCCTTTTGGGAAGGTGACCCATTTGTTTCTAACCAAAAGCACCTAGGAAAACCTGCCCCATAAGAGTAGTTATTCATCTCAGTGAGGGGGGAAAAGGATGGAAAGACGATTACTGTGTCTTGTGAGTAATATAATACGTGACTCAAAACATTAAGCAAGAGTGCTGACGTGATAGCCTCATCCCCTCAACATGAATTCAGTCTGAGGCATCAGGCTGAAATGTGCAGTAGTTCCCCTGAAGCCAGGTTGCTCTGGCTTTTCATCCAAAGCTGCTGGCATTGGAAGTTAGTCCATAACCTAGAGGAAATGGAGCTGTTTAAGGAGCTTATTCCTATTACAAACGCAAAATTGGGAGATCTCTGCTGGAGTCTTTATGTTTTAATGGGTAGAAGGTGGATTTCACAGGCAGCCTTGTAGCGTCGGGACCTACGGCCGCACTGGAGGGTCCTGCTGTGGCTCAGACAGGATGGGCTTTAAAGACCATCCAGTTCCAACCCTCTGCCATGGGCAGGGACACTTTGCACTAGACCAGGGTACCATCCAGCCTGGACTCGAGCACTTCCAGAGCTCTGTGCACAGGACAAATGATTTGTTGAACTTGACATGTTTATATTTCAGAACGTGGCTGTCTGAGTGACAATAAAAATAATTATTCTCTGAGAAAATTGGAAAGTTACGGGGAAATTCAGTAAGTGCCCTAGAAAACTCAAGTTTATTTTTATAGAATGATTAAAAAAAAAAAAAAAGAAAAAAAAAGAAAGAGAAATTGCCTGCTGTGGTTTGCTGGGTACTTCTGGAGAAAGGTAATGTAGTCCCACTGAGGCAGGGGCCCTTCACTACTTAATTATAGTGCTATGAGTTGAAAAAGGGTGCACTGAGGAAAGGGAATGCGCTCTTGCTGTCATTAATGCCTCATTGCCCTATTGCTGTTCAGGAGTGGTTTCCCTTGTTCTGTCTGTACTGGAGCATCTCACTGAACCCATTAGTAGCAATTTTTTTTTGCTGAATGTACTGAGGTGATTTTGCTTTTGAAGTGTCTACATTCCCTTGGTTTCTCTCCCTCATGTGCAAAGAGGCATCACCTGGGTGGTGCTCTTGATATTCTGTATCTAAAAAAGGATACGTTGCAAATACTTCCTGCACGTGAAGTTTTTCAAAATTACTCTCTTCCCTCTCTTACCTCTTCCTCCCTTCAAACTGTGCCTTTATGGTTTTGGGCTCTGAGCTCGAGCGCGGAGCTGTTTCATTGCTTCAGGCAGCAGATCTGGAAGGAAGGGGAGCTTTGGGTAGATAAACATGGATTTTGGTGTGAAAACAATGTGGCAACAATGTGGTAGCACGTTGCGGGAAAGCGCCTTCGAAGGGTGTGGGCTGGATCCTCCCTCTGGGGGAGCTGCCGAGGGGCTCAGCTCCTCAGGAGGGTTTGAGGGGTTGTGGTCTGAGTCGGGACAGACCGAAGGTGAACGAGCCCAGCTGGGAGCTGATGTCCCCCAGAAAAGAGCGGCTTCCTCTGGTGCCTGGTGACTGATTTCACACTTACTTCAGAGCCGGTCACAGGATGTAGCACATTTGGGTGACTCTTGTATCGTTGTGCTGCCCCAGTCCATGTTTTCTTAATGAAGTACCGTTTCCCAAAATACGCTGTACCGTGTTTTGGAGTAGGGTGGCAAATACTGCCTTGTTTGTCAGCCATGGGGCGTACTGGGGATGGCAAATGATTCACTGCCCGGCAAGAATTTAACTTGTAAGAAACGTCTGTAGTTTGTCTTTAAAAAACCTGTATTTAATGTTCAGAAGTCTTGTGAGAATGACAAGAATTTGGATGAATTTTCACAGAGGAGGTGGTTAAGGTATGTGGGAGGTTAGTTTTCTAACACCTTGGCAGATTTGGCCATAACTTTGTGAAGTCAATTTAAAAGAAAAATAACTTATAGCTATGATTTTATTTCTGATTTCGAGGAAGGTTAATTTTATCCCTTGCTTTGGGATGTGACATGCACGGTTGTTACCCCCGAAATTGGACAAAAGCAAACCACATGAATTTCAGTTTTCTTCTGGAGTCTGTGAACTTCAGGGGATCACGATATACCTCCCATCCAGGAAGGTGTTGTGTGGCTTGAGGTTTTATTATAGACATTTCCTACATCTGTACCCAGGGTAGATTCACACTGAAGTGGAAGACCAGCAAGGCCAAAGGCAGGTGTTAGGATGTGGCCTGGGTGACTCAGTAGGTGGTACACTTCCTTCTCTGTCAACATTCAATAAGTGACCTTGTGTGGTGAGGGATGGATCAGCTCTTGGCTGACGTGGAAAAAACCAAACTAAGGCCTCGGGTCTTGTCCGGGAAGGCCCTCTGGGAAGGACAGATATTATTCAGGCTGCTCAGTTGTGACATGGCTGGGCTTTGTGTGTCTGGGAAGCAGGAACTGGATTTAACTGTACTGCTGAGCCGTGCGTTTGGGCTGGAAAGGGCCAGCCTGGATGGCGCTGCCATTCCAAGTCTCTGGTGCTCTAGTGCTTGGACCCTGTTGAGAGGCACAGGAGAGGTCCCTTCATTCTCAGAGGCTTTCCTGCAGCAAGCTTCCAGCTGCAGGGATAAAACTGTATATCCCACAGTTCTGAACCTCTCGGAAACCTGCCAGGGCTCACAAATGACCAAAGCATGCATGAGCTCTGTTCTGCTTTAAAAAGAAAAAAAGAAATCACATCTTGGAGCAGTAAAAATGTTTTTTTCACCTTAAGGATTGTTATTTCAAAGGATATTTTCTTAGTGACTGAAAAAGAAACTGGAAATCCCATATTATTTCTCCTTGTCTCCCTCAGCCAGGTCCTTTCTGTGCCCAGAATTTCATCTGGTGTGAGGAAAAGGCTCCCTGGATAGAGCGAGAGATGTTTGAGGCCACCTGGCCCCGCTGTAGCTGGTTGGCTGCTGGGATGCCACATCCATTGTGGATGGCACAGCCAGGGTTTTTTTTTTCCAAGCTCTGGTTTAAGGGACAGAGGGCAGAAATATTGGAGAATTTAGCTGTTAAAAGGAGAGAATGGTACTTCTGAAATAAGCACAGAGAAGTAAAGAGGTAACTCACTGCCTGTCAAGATTACAGGAGATAGATGTTTCTTCTTCCTGTGGAAATGGCATTTTTTTACTGCATTAACTCATTAAATGGGATTAGGTAGTGTTACGTCAGTTTGAGAAAAAGGTATTTTATCTTTCTGACTCCTTCTGTGGCCTCACTGGAAATCTAGATGTCCTAATTGTGTTATCAAAGGAAGTTTGTAGGGACCTTTCAGAGCCCTATTAAGTGGCTACCTGTGCTTAAACAGCTTTGAGAAGCTGATCCTCAATCTCCCTCTGAGCATCTCATTCCCTTTCTGCCCTAAACATTCCCTCCTCCAAGCACTAACCCTGTGTTGCTTCCAGTAGCTCAGTTGCACTTCTGTGCCAATCCCAGTGTCTCTCCCACTCCAAGGCCTCTGGCACTACTGTGCTCTGATGGGGAAAGATTTTAAGCAAGGAGCCATCCAGAACATTGAAATTATTCTCTAAATTAGGCTCCTAGAAGTGACAGCCAAGTATGCAGTTTCTCCATGTTTCCAAACAAACCCTGTGCTTTCTCAGAGGTTTCGAAGCAAGTTTTGTAGGCTGAGTGTGGCAAAAACCAGTGGAATCAGCAAATACTGATCTTTGTGATAGAACAGGATATTGTCTTTAGTAATTGTGGCCCAGGTCAGGTGCTCTTGATCTGGGAAGAAAATCAAGTTAATTTGCCTCTTAATGTGATCTGACATTTCTTAACATCTGATATCTAGGAAGAGATGTCGTGCCAGAAAACCACAAAGTTAGGACCAGAAAAATTTCATGGAGCTTTTAAAATAGAATAGCTCTTCTTTTCTTTTTTTCCCTTGGGCCAAAATCTCGCAATATTTTTAAAATAGGAAACCAATTTTTATAATTGTGTGGTAACATGGATCTGATAATTGCCAGGAATAAGGAATCAGATCTCAAATTCCCTGTACCTGAGTTGTTATTAAAAGGGGGAGGCAGTACATGGGTTTGAGCTTTACTGATTCACACCAGAAGAAACCTGGGCATTTAGTGGTTTGGGCTAGTCTGGACTTATATAGGACTAGTCTGGACTTACACAGGATGAGGTTGTTTTAAATTCAGGTTTCTGCCTCACAGAAAGAGCAGAGCTGGAGTTGTTACATCCTTGTCATGAGAAGCCTTCCCAGTGAAAGCCTAAAGGTATCAGAGCAGGTTTACCCAAAACAGAAAGGGTGAGGAGGACTCTGCTCCTGGAAACAAATGTATCTTGACTTTTATCAACTTTTATTTATATATATTTTATTTTATATAGAGGCTACCTCTAGATGGAATTTGGCCTCAAGCACGTCCCCAAGTTGCCGGTCATCAGCTGAGCTGTAGCAACCGATGACACATGTTTTCGTAGATGAATGCTCATAATTAATGTGAATGGGAACTGCATATACAGCTTTTTGTCCAATTTATAATATTTTTTGTTTTGTTCATTTTACCCTGGAGACATCTGTTTGCTTTTATTCCAATGGAAACTAAAGAGCTAACCTCGGTCAAAGTTAAAATTGTTGGTGTTACATTATATTTTCAGAAATTTAATCAAGCCTAAGTTCACTCAGGTAAATCAGCTCCTGTTTTCAGCCCAGCCTCCTTTTAATTTGACAAGTTGTATTGCATTTTAGTGGTCAGAATTAAAATTAACATTAAAATTAACATTAACCTCCCATTTCCCTGGATCCAGGACAACACTGGAGCTAAGGCAGCACAGCCTCTTACAGTCTTAGAACTGGCTGTGGGAACCTACATTTCTGAGCCATTTCATTTATTGTCCCTTAACATCTCTCAGGGAGAGAAGCTCATGTTTATGTGCCATGTTCCAAATTTAAGACCCCTCACAAAAATAGGGAAATGTTGGATTGTATTGATTTTAATCCCACTGAGAAGCTTTGCCATTTTATAAATTTATTTTATGAATTGTCAGTATCTGGATGTTTCTGAAGTTGCCACTGGTGGAAAAAAAAGTTCTTTCTGTGCAGTAGTTTTGACAGAGGACTGAACTGAATTGTTTAAGTGTTGTACATCCGTGGCCTTCCAGAAATTCCATTAAATTGCCTGGGCATGCAGATGAACTGAGCACCAAACCAACCTTCATGGGGTAATAAATACTGGTTTTGGAAACTGAGGAAGTCAGTCAGTCAGTGGAGCCTGTGGATGGAAGAAGGGGAAGTCACTCCGTGGAGCTGAGCAAACACAGTTCTTGCTGTATATAACTCAGAAGGAGGCTTTGCAGCCTAACGTGCTCCTCTGAATTCTTACATTATCCATCTTCGATGTTTCCTCTGTAAAGGGGTCAGAAACTCCTGTTAGAGCTGTTTGCTTTGAAATAAGTTATTCAGTACTGCATCCATCTAATCCAAAGCTTTTCCATCAACACTAGACTGAAAGTTTCCTGTTCTTTGGTTTTCTGTGGTCTGCCTTCTTACTCACCATAACCTCTGGACTGCCAGGTCATACATGACTTGTAACTTCTGACTTGTGTTTGATTATAATATGAGCTCCTAAACTTTCTAATTTTGTTTCGAATTCTGTAGGGCAAGATTGAAATATGAGTTTGAAAGCAAAATGTTATCTATTAAAAATCCCATTTTACTAGTATGTAAAAAATGTCCAGTTCTATCTAAGCCCAACTTTTTTTGTCCCAGGATATAACATCCTGGTGACATCAGACACACGCTTAACTATATTATTTTTGGCCCTTTCACAGTGGCTTTAACTCTCTGTCTTGTCTCAGCCAAAATTGTGTCAGAAGGGGTCAAAAAGGAGAATGTAGTAGCAGCACTAAGAAGGTCATTTTTGCTTAATACGTTGGGTGTGCTCACTTAAACCCTGGGGCTTAATATCTGAGGAACGTTTGATTGGCTTGGATCGAGTACAAGTGCTTCCATACTGGAAACTAATCCTGATAGGTTTTACAGGATGTTTCAAGTTACTAAAACACAAACCTCTGAGTTAGAGGGAAGGAGGACCCTGCTGGGCTTGCCTCTGGAAGAAACAACAGAGTCCTAACGACTCATTTGCTTTGAAGGAGGACGAGCGAGAGGGCGTTGGGACACTGAGTAAGGCTGACAGACCCCTGGTGGCTGGGGCCGTGGGAGTTACACACCATTTCCATGATGTTACTGTCGGCTGAACTACACCAGTGGCAGTCTCGGTTACTCTCTCTGCTCCACAGAGCAGCTACAAACAAACCCCAGCTATGCTGTTCCCCCTCCCCAAACTGCACAGCCCTCTGCTGTGGTTACCTTTGCTCAGGTGGGAGCACACCCGTGGGTGGCAGGGAGCGTTCGGGAAGTGCTGCATATACTCTCTGTGCAAAGTCACGTGAAATGTTGGCAGTGACAATGAAAAAGTTCTTCCGACTCCTGCTGAGATTTCATCGGGACTGGGAGCGTTTGCTGCAGGGCACAGGTTTGAAACAAGATAGAGGATCTTCGGGTTTATGAGAGAGGAAAGAGAGCTGATTGTGCACATGGTGAAAAAAGGCCAGAGATGGAGCGAGAAAAGGACATGTAGAGCAGGAGCCCACTTGCTGAAATGCCTCCAAACTGTATTTTCTCAATATGGTTCTTTTTTGGTGCAGAACTCCCAAAAAAGGGGCTTCTCTGCCTCTGGGGAGTAGAGGAGGCAGGAAAGTTCTGCTGTGCACCTGAGAGCCCGTGCTGCTTGCTGGAAAAGCAGTGGGTGCCAAAGATACCCTTTCTGGGTTTAAACATGATCGCTGAGGTCATCTTATTTATCACATGAAAAATCATGTGATAAATATGAGATCCTGATCTAAACAACCCACTGAATAAATCCCTTCAGCCTTATTTTATCTCTGCCCTGAAATCTTGGAAAATTTCATGTTCACTGATATATTTCTATAAAATTTTTCCTTGGTCCTGGCCTTTTTTTTTTCTGTAGTATTATCCCTATGTGTATATTCAGCAATTAGTTAACAAAACATTACGAGTCTTAATTATCAAAATTTGCTAGATTTTTAATTATGCTAGAAAAAGATGAAAAATATATTTCCTTTAACTACCTACTAAGTATTTGCCTGTTCATCGTCCTGGACTGTATTTAGATAAAATTTAGATTTAATCTCTGAGGCGCAGAAAGACCACCAAAATGTCTCATTAGTTGTTTATTTCAATGTTCCTGTTTATATAAGGGAAAAAAATATTTAGCTGAAGATATTTTGCATGTAAAGCTAACATGTTAAACATAGAAGGCAAGAAATTAAAAGGTCAGCCTCTGGTTATCACACTCTTCAACGTTTCAGAATTATTAGGTGTCATCCTCTTGACTTTTATTTATAGCTAAGAGGAAACCAAGCTTTTCTATTCATGCATGGAGTGTAAGAGGAAAAGAGACTTTCCTTCTTTTTGAAATCTTATTCTGAATGAACCGGTCATTCCAGAGAACTGATTAAAAACAAGAATTAGGAAAGGGCTCCTGCTGGTTTTTATAGAAGAGGTCCTGCTGTCAGCTCAGTAAGCACTGGTTACAGTGGCATCCATCCACTCAGTGCTTTAACTTTCTACATGGGTTTGACAAAAAAAACATGTATCTCTTACCACTATTTTAAAAAAGGCAATTTAAAATATTTTAATTTTTGGTTTTGCCACATATTTCTCATGGGGTGAATATTTCCTTTTAAAAAGGAAAAATATCTCACTGAAACATAAAATGGCTGAATTTATGTGATTTTATTTTTAAATGGCTTTCAAGTCCTAAAGGACAGAGTCCAGTCTTGGTGTGGATGTGGGTCACAACCTCAAACCAAATGCTTGTTCAGAGGCTTTTCTACAAAGGTCCTTCTATCCCTACTCTTTCAGTGCTAATCCCTCAGCTGAACAGATAGAATCAGCATCATTTTTTAAAAAATTAGTTCCTTTCTGTTAATCCCACATCTGCAAAGAACAATGATCCATCAGATCTCTTAATCTGTGAAGTGGGAGTCAATGACACTGAAGACTTGTGTGAAATATTATGCTCACATTAGAGGCTTGGAAAAAACCTGAGGAAAAACTCTTTCCCCTAAAAGATCTGATCTGATTTCTACTGTCTTCTTGCATCTGAGACCTCGACTGAATTCATCCAAGTTGGTTGCAAATCTGGCACTAATCTCTGTTAAGAATGAGGCCAGAGTGAAGTCAACAACATAAACAATGTCTCCAGGAATAAATGCAAAGGGAACAGGAAAATGGCCTAAATGTCTGTCTTCAACCTTAGGAGGATTTCCAGTGCTGTTTACTGGAAAGCAGTGAGAGCCTTTTTCCTGCCTACTTCACCATGAGAAAGGAAGGGTTGAAGTAAAAAACCAAAAGTTTTGACTTCTAGCTTTTCTGCTAACTTGTTGTGTATCTTTGATCAAGAGACTGGTAATTTTTTTTAGCTTTGTTCGTTCTTTCTTGCCAAATGAGGAAGCTCTTTTTGTTAACTTCATGCATGTGATTCTTCTTATCTAGCTCTAGCCATCACTAAACCCCTAAAAGACTGAAAAAATTAACTTTTTTGTCTGAGTTAATCTCTTCCTAGAGAGCAAAGGGAGATGAGCACCCACCTCCCATCCCAGAACATTTTGTTAGGCCAGTTTTACCACACATCATTTTGCAGATAATTTGCACCTCTGTGTGCGAATTTCAACTCAGGCCAGGCCCATTTCCATTTCTGGGCTGAAATTATATCAAGTACATGGTTTGGCAGTGGTCAGACTGGAAGGATGACATGGGTAATGGAGTGCTGCTCATGCCTTGTAGGTTTAGGATGAATAGACCTGCTCTTTTCAGAAGAGACCTCTTGCCTAAGGGTAGTAATGAAAGAGAAAAGCCCTCAGCCTTGCTTGAAATAATAGGAATTTGACCATAAAGTCACCATCAGCAGCTTGGTGACACAATGGGCCTGCAGAATTCCCAACACCCCGTGCTTAGTGGGCCAGCATTTCACCCACCCCAGATAGCATAGCTGCAATAGTGAGATTTGTTTATGATTGGAAGAGCAGAAATCTTAAAAACAAAACAAAAAACCCCCCAAACTCCAAGCTGGGATTTTCCTCTGTGTGTGTATGTGTATTATTTCTGGCTACCATGGCATTTTTCCTCTGAAGTTTGGCTTTGTGCAGTTGATAGGATCACTTTGGTCAAACCAACTACATTTCCAGACCTGGGCTGCACAGCCCATTACTGAGGTGAACAGAGGGGTTTTTAACCAGTAAGCTCATTAAGGTTTTTGCTCAGCAAGAAGATGTTCAGCGTGCAGTGTCACAGTTCTTTGGGCTCCTCAAACCAAGTGGAATGTGCCCACCTTTCCATGAGGTGCTTTTTTTCCCCTCTCTTGTCACATGTTCTGTGCTGTTTGCCACGCGAGTTACAGATGGGAATTTTAATTTAAAAACCCAAATGTAATAAATTCAACAGAT
This sequence comes from Myiotriccus ornatus, assembly GCA_036023395.1. Lineage (NCBI taxonomy): Eukaryota > Metazoa > Chordata > Aves > Passeriformes > Tyrannidae > Myiotriccus > Myiotriccus ornatus. The sequence goes on from JAYRBT010000114.1 coordinate 1,437,041, forward strand.
TAGTATTTGGCCAGGATTGAGTGCTGAGATTGTTCAATTGACTATTATGGAAAACACATCAGCCAACCTCCTCCCTGACCGGAGAGCAGTGGTTCCATCCCCTTACAAACAAAGCCTTTGTTATGTCCTCCTTGCACTGTGACTCTGGTCTCTGCTGTGCATTTGTTTCCAAAGCAAAACAAAGAATTCATAATCTTTGGCAGTTGAAACATTTCAGCTTGGCTTTTCCTGTTATACAACTCACCTACTAGGACTGGGTGGATGAGCTCACTGCTGAGGAACAGTATTTTTTCAGATGCCTTCAGCCCTGTTTGTCTCTAGTCCAGCTTGAACCAAAAGTCAACCCCAAAGCCGGGTCTAAGGCTTTATGTGCTGCTGTGGAAGGACTCCAGCCTGTCCATTTGGTCTGGTTTGTGAACATGAACACACACACACACACACACACAAACACGTGCATTATTCACATTCCCTGTGATGAAATGTTGTTTGACTGTTTTACCTGCGTTCTGCCTATTCCTTCCTGCTGTTTATTTATAATATGTCTACACTTCTGTGGGACTTCATGGGAGAAGTCATAATGGCAACAAAGATTTCACTGGTCCTCCCAGTGTGCACCAAAGTGCCTCTGCCTTGGAGTGCAGGAGTTCTGTCCTTGCAGGGTATGGGCTGGGGACAGATTGGAGCTTTTTGGTGTAACCCTCACGAAACTGAATTTTCCGGTGAGTCATGTGATATCATTTCCTTAGTGTTTTGGCTCTTCAGGTTTTAAGTGCTTCATTTTTTATTCCCAGGCATTGAAACCAAGAGCCAAAGAAGCCCAGCAGAGGAAAGGAGGAGAAGAACACTTAAAAGGCTGTAAGGTACTGGACTGCTTTCTCATTTTATTTTTTATTGTACTTCATCAGTATAAACTGCACAATTTATTAACCACTGGGCATAATGGGGTCTTCAAAAAAGCAGCTATTAATTTAGAAAGTGAGTAGACTACCTGAGAAAGGACTGCACACATATTAGGCCTGAAAGATGAGCAATGAATGACTCTTCCTTCTTGGATGAATATTTGTAGGATTACATACAAATTTGAAGGTTGAACAAGAGAGAGGAAGTGAAAATGGAAAAAATGACACTTCTCTACAAACTGCTCTGCCAACCATTTGAGTTCTCCGAGAGTGCATTTTTTGACATTTAGTAACAATTATTTGATGTATTTTCGTATTTGAGGATGTTGAGGCCCTTGGCCAATGTGGGGGATTTGTGATGCATTACCCACATTGCACATGTAGGGACAGCTCTGCTCACAGGACTTGCAAAGTGCAGAAACAAAGACTCACAGAGGTGCTGGTTGTTTCCATGGGGTGATGGAAGAGGTCAAACAGCAGGTCAGGGACATAGCCAAGAGCAAAACTCGAGTGTGCTGACTCCTGGTTTTGTGTCCTGCTTACTGAACTCTGCCTCCTTTAGCAGGAAAATGGCAGCCAAAATACTGCAATCATCTGGGGTGGGAACAGGAGAGGGAAAGATTCTCAGAAAAAAACATGTTTAGCTTTTTATGCATCTGCCACTATCAGGATTTGTCACTTGCAGCGACAAAACTGCCTGTGCAGTTTTTTTCTATTGACTTCTGCTCCTCACCCAAATTTGTTAGTGGGTTCTGACTTCTCATGTTCCCTCTATTCCAGCATTGCTCTCTGCATAGTGCCTGTAAAGTCAGAGGCTTTATTTGGTAGTTTTATAACTTTCCAGTGGTGAATAGCATTATACAACCAATAGCAATACATGGAATTAGGCATCTCTGAGTGGGGAAGGGTGGAAATTTGAAGCCTGGCAAACCATCTTTACAGGAGGAGTTGGACAAACGCTCTGTCCGTTCTCCTGAAGCCTTTACACGCTGGCACACGACACGGCCGGTGGTTGCCATAACCTTTTATTGGGAGTGTTTTTCCATTCCTGGGAGCGAACAATGCTGTGGGATCTGCGGCACTCGTTGTGTTCAGTGTAGGAAATGGATAAAGCACACGGAGCACACGGGAACAAAGCACAGTGCCTGCCAGCTCCCAAGATGGATCTGATAAGCACTGCATGGGTAAGAATCAACATGCCCAGAGCATGATAGGAGTGTTGTCATTCTGCTGAACAGCCAGTTGATTTAAGTGCTACCACTTACCGCTGAGACCTGGATTTATGTGTTTGTAGTCATTTCTCTGTCAATACGTCAGTGCCTAATGCAGGTCAGTGCTCTCTCAAGTAGGATGATCAAATTTCCTCTTCGCTGATGGGGGAACTGGAGCCACAGAAAGACTTCATGATTTGTTCACACAGCCAGCCAAGATGGAATAAGGGATTCCCAATTCTCAGTTTGTTGTTCTAGTGATTGGTGGAGCCTGTTTCCATTCCCAAGCAGTAATGTCTATCCTAAACCCATTAAGAACACTCCTTCCTATTCCATATTCCAAACTAGAACAAACTGTACTGATGTGACCCCAGTTGTGAAGCTATAAATTTAATTTACAAGGTCATTTATATGGGAGGAGAAGTAGTGTCAAAATACAAGAATCTATGCAAGGAGAAAACAGAAGAGGCATGGATAACATAACCCCTATAAAATGTCTCCACATGTGATTTGTGTGGAAACAGTCGCTCTGAGATCAGAAGGAAATCTGTTGCTTTTGGCAAACCTGGTAATTCTACAGCTCAGGAGTTACTGGGGCCTCTGTGTGAGACTTTCTGAGCTATGGACTTATCTTAAAGACTTCCTGTTTTGTAGCTCTGGGTCCTGCCAAGACGTGTGTCTTAGCATGATTCAGTTCTGTTGTTACAGTGATAGCAAGATTTAAAGTGAACTGGGAAAAGATTAGAAGATAATTCAGCAGCAGGCAGAAAGATGAACACAGTCCAGAATGGAAGGTAGAAAAGTTGAGAAGAAAATTTCAGGCTGGTTGTTATTTAGCAGCATTTTAGTAGCTTTCTGTAGCTCCATCAGTGCAGTGAGCCTGTCCTCACTGTAACACTTGTTTGCCCTAAACCCCTTTCCTTCCCCTGCCAGCAGCGTGGTCAGGAGCAGCTTCAAAAGGAGGTAGAAAAGACCAAATTAAATTTATTTGATTTCAAAAATATTAACTAAGCCATTACCAAAGCAACTAGAGGATATGATCTCTAAAACTCTTCTCTACCAGGTGCTGACACAGGGTGGTCAGTTCTTTGGCAGCTACTCTAAGTGATGGTAATCAAAATAGGGAACAAACCATCTCTGGTTTGAGTTGTGGACACACAGGTCTCGTTTTGGAGCTAATAAAGGCAATTATAGCTGCATTTCTGTCAACTGGGGAAGGACAGATGAAAAATAAAGCATTATTTGGCAAAAGGATCTGACCACACAAGGTCTTCCAAAAGCAGTAAAGGGTCTGACCATCAGTGGGAAACACTGCAAAATCTTCCTCTTTGGAAAACTTGTGGCCCTAATCCCGTACTGTGTCTTACCTCAAGACTCCAACCCTGCCAGAACCCAATCTACCCCATACTAAATAACAACAAAACCCCAGGAAATCAATTTATCTTAAAATCACAAATCAATACACTTGAGGAAATGTTATGTCAAAGCAGAGTTAATAACTCCCAAAGACAGGGCAGATAGAAACCCATCTTGTGTGGACAGGGTCAGTGCTCTCAGTTTGGGTCAGTCTTATGCATCAGGGCAGCACTCAGGGGCTACCAAAATGTGGTATCATAAAATAGAGAGAGCAGGAAAATAGAATTAAAAAGCACAACAGAAACAGGCATTTTACCAGCAGTGCTTGCAGTGCTGGGCAGCACTTTGTCTCCAGGTTCAGCTTTCTTTCCCTGGTAGCATCCCAAGGAAATGGATCCGGGAGTGGAGCTCCCATCTGAGCTTTAGCCACACTCGAAAGAAAATACTAGCAAGCTTGGGAGAGAATGTAGATAGAAAGAACCCCCAAACTACTCAGAGGCTTTTTTAGCTAGGACATATGAGGAGGGAAATCTTGGTTCTGATGAAATAAGTGGGAATTTTTCTTTTCTCTGCCAAGGGACCAAGATTTTACCAGGCCTCAAGAGCAGGCAAGTCTGAAAAGGAGGCTGAAGTGCCTCTTGTTCAACTGTGTAGGCAATCACTGGGCTGAGCTGGGTGATCTGAGCATAATTCAGTATTTCTTTTCCAGCCACTGGAAAGATGAGGGAGCTTTTGGAAAGTGGATTCTGACTTAAATGTCAGAATTAAAAAATAAAAAAGTGTGACTGGATGAATGGACAGACTGAGATGATGGATTAGCTCATATATTTGCAGTTACTCACCTGGTCTCCTCCACAGTATAAAGTCACCTCCCTCCTTTCAGTGGCAGCTTTCCTTGTCACCTGTAGTTAATATTGTAATTAAATAAACATAGATTTGGCATGAAATATATGCTGGGCTCCCTCTCCCATTCATGGAGTAAGGAAAGAGATACCTCTCTGACCTGGCCCTGTGACACGTGGGACCCATCAGTCAAAGGCTTGGCTTTCCAGAACAGTTGTTTAGATAGCAATTCCCAAGATTTACAGAGGAGATAAATTAGACTGGACTCCAAACCACACCATCTCCCTCGCTTGTCTTAAGGTCAGAAGGGGAAAAAAACATTTACAAACGGATAGAGGGACAGGATGGGAGCTGAGCTCTCGCTCCCACTCCCTCACAGCCATGTATAGCTGGATTAGATATATATAGGAATTATAGCTGCATCTATATATATGGGAATCAGACTGAATCAGCTGCTGAATTTGATGCAAGCATGGGCACTCAGAAGGTGCTGATTTAATAGCTCTTGAACTCTGTAGAGGCTCTTCAAGAGATGTTGAAGCAGCTTTGGAAAAAACCACTTCATTTCTGTTGGTTTTGGGAGAAGAAAGCTTCAATGGCAGCAAACATTCTGTAATAGAGTGGATTTTTTATTGTGTTGAAGAGAAAAAAAGAAAAACCTCTGTTTTGAGCTGTTATTAATTGTAACTGTGCAATTGAAAGGTCAAACCTGATGTTCTTGAGCGAGCAAAATGCTTTGCAAAGCCAATGGAGTTTTGCCTGAGAAAATACTGGATAGAAGCATGCCCAAATGTCAGCATTGGGACTGGATTTGAACTGGATTCAGGCATTAGTTAAGAGACTTCCAGAATAAGCTCTAAATGGAGAAGGAGTGCTCTCTCTAAAGGGTACTTCTACATGAGAAATATGGGCTGATACCCTCAATTTATAAACTCTCAGGAAGGAGAACCAAGTGGCTGCAATTCATGGCCCTGTTCCCTCAGTCCTCAAGGTGCCAGTCACCAAGGTGGCATTAAATAAGTCTAAGCTCAGCCTAAATGCTGCTCCTAAAAGTGCCAGCTGACCCCACATCCCGAGCCTCCTGAGCAGGTGAGAGAAGGCTGATTTCAACTCAGGCCAGTTCAGAATGTCTTTGCATCCATTTTTCATGAATGTGCATGAGGCAGCAAGAGTATTTACAGTGTAATAACTGTCTGTGTGCAGGAACGAGAAAGGGGCTGGAAGAAGTGGGATTTTATTTGTTTCTTTTCATCCTGAGCTTTTAATTTTCAAACGGGATGGGTTATAAAGTATTAAGTAGACTGTGTGTATTCCTGCATTGAGTGATGTCTCCTGGAAGTAGATTCAGGTGTTTGCCAGTCTCATATCACTCTGCTATTGATGAATGAGACCTTCACACTGCTGGGTTCTTAACTCCTACAATAATAGTAATTAAATATAATATTAAAGGCTGCAAACACTAAACCAGATATCAGCTATCCTCAAGCTAAAGCTTGACCCAGTCTCTGTCAAGGGACTATATCCACACACTATTTAAAGAGCAAGATAAACCAGAGTAAATAAGTAACTCCTTTGAGTCAAGAGATGAACACAGTTCAAGCTCTTCACTTTAAGAAGTGCTTTGGTCACAGTGAACAGCTTTGTCACAGTCAGAAGATTGTGACTGTGGAATTTGCTTTGACAGATGAAGGTATAACTGGAGCCAGCAAACAGAAGGAGGAGGATCCATTCAAAGCAGGAGGAAGGCTGCCTTTTGAACAATGAGCTTATTTAACAGGCTTGGAAAAAATCATCCGGGAACACTGTGGATCTCCATCACCGGAGGTCTTTAAATCAGGGGGGGATGGCTTTCTGATATCTGTGCTTGTTGCTGTAGCAGGAGTTACAGGCTTTGAAATTCCATGGCTTGTGTCATCCAGGAAGCCAGGGCCGAGGACTGCAGTTGCTCTCCAGTGGCCTTCCTGTCCTTCCAAAGCACTCAGCTGGATTGCTGCTTGCAGCAGGTCTGGAAGAGGAAAAGTAACATTTCTCATCTCTGGACAATAGATGACTAGAGGTTTCCACTGGAGTTACAGATCAGGTTTTCTTGAATTTTTCAGGCAGTGCACTAATTTTTCAGGGAATAAGGAAACTGCCAAAGGACCTTTTGGTTTTTTTAAATTTCATTATAGCAGCCTTTCCACTCCTCCCACTCGTCCTCCCCTCCAAACTCAGTGTAGAGGTGAACAATGCATAGAAGTGGGGCACTGGTCCAAATATGAAAACACTGGCCATAAATAACTGTTTTTGCACTGGGCACCCCCTTTAAATGACACTGATAAGAAGCTGACAGAATTTTTCTGAAATGAGTTTTGAAAGAAAACAGTTTTCAGCATTTTGAAAAAAAAAAATTCCTATATTTAATTTGCAAATGGCATATATTGACTGAGGCTGGCCATAATGTTCATGAATAATCGTGGGCACATGAGGAACAGGATCTACACGGTTACTTCCAAACCTCATTCCAGAATCAGCATATTCCTATAACACTCCTAACCTGATATACCAGGTAATGGTAAATATAGTGCACACAAAAGAGAAGAAACAAGAGACCATTGCTTAGTGCTGTTCTGCAAATAAACCAACATTGTGCACACGCTTGCTGCCAATTAATTAAACCACAGAATATCTGCAAATATTTACCTGGTGGACGGGGTTTGAAAAAGCTATAACACAAATAGTTTGGTGCACAGAATAGGTTTGCTTTGCATCTCAACAGACCCGCCGGTGAGAGTGATTGGGGGGGGGGAAGAGGAAAAAGCCCAAATGAAAACAAATAGATTATGTTTCTAAAATCCTACCAAATATGTGATGCACTGAAATGATCAGACTCTTAACTGCTTGTAAATCTGCCTAGGCTGGGCTTGGGAAATGGTGTTTAGTATGCCAGCAGAACCCTTTCTCCTGCTACCATTGTGGCACCGTGTCAGCCCAGCAAGAGGCAGCAACAAGGGCATAAAAGTCAAGTGGGCAACCTGAGAAGGAGGCAGTTCAGCAGGACAAGGTTTTCTGTCCAAGCAGAGGAAGTAATTGTATTTATAACCTGTGAACTCCTGAAAGCCTAGGGAGAGGACATCTGAGGACAGTGCTGTGGCTTGCCATAGTCCAAGCAGCAGCTGTGTCATTTTTTGAGGAAAAGCGTCAGGAATTCTTGCTCAGCTGCTTAATAGAGTGTGTTGGAGCTCTGCTGTCCTTTGTGGAAGGGGGTCCTTCCCAGCACAACAGTTTTGTGTCCACTCTTGCCAACCTCAATATCCCCCCGAGTCGTATCTTGTGCTTCTATAAATCTTAAACTTGGTCTGAACTGAAAGAGCTTCAAATAAATGTCTTTCGGTTATTTTTATTTCCTATCTGGTTTGAGAGTTTGGCATTGGTAGGGAATAAGGTTTTTGTGGGTTTGGAAGCAAACCTTCTGCTGTTGGACACTTTGCATACCCTGTGCATCAGGCTGGGGCATGGTGGCAGAAAGGAGGACTTTGGAAGAGGAACGAGGCAGAAGGAGCAGTTGTGGAGGTGTTCTGGAGATTAGAGGAGTTGTACAGACAGATTGTGGGTACATATCGGGATTTTTTTTTATTATTATATTTTTTATGGCACTGAGGAAAAAAACAGGAGAGTGCAGAAGCTCAACTGAGCATTCCTGCTGACATCCTCAGCTGGGGAAGTGTTAACAGTGTTGACACACACTGTCAACTTCTGGTTTCAGATTTACTCCACCGGGATGAGAGACAGGAGTTCATCTCTCTCAGACATTGGTTCAAGCTGTCTGGGGGTTGGAGAAGATAACACTGCATCAGCTTACATTTTTTATGGGTTTACTTGTAATTACAGGAAAGGAAGATTGAGTTTTTGAGTGCTCATTTCAGTGGGAACAGAAATGCAGAGGTACTTCTGAAAACCTTGCCTGCAACTTATTTTAAAAGCAGAACTTTCAGCTTTTAACCTCAGTTCTGTGTAAAAATGTCAAAGACGGAAAAAGGTATTGGGCCCTGCACGTGTGCAGAAATAGGTATGACAGTCCTAGCTGATTAATTCTGAAGAAAACCAGCACAGCTTTATGCAGATGAAAATTTAAACTGAGGGAGGTGAAAACCGGCTCTTGAACATCAGATTCCACAGAACTTCTTAACTAACTTTGTAAATTGTAACAATTCTGTTTCTCCAGCAACCCAAACAAATTGAGCTTTGTCTCCCAGGCCAGTGGAAGTCTATTGTACAGTGCTGCTGCAAAGTGAAATGGCTCCAGTGACTCTGGAAAGGGAGGGAAGGTTCCCAGGCTGTCTGTTCCCAACCCAGTTTAATTTCAAGTCCCGTGCTCGGTTTCACTTGCAGAGTGCCCTAAGAGAAAATGTAATTTAGACTAGAGCTGCACTCACAACTTAATGGCACTGACTGTAATCCCTCAAAATGATGGATGCTGGAATTTCCCCTCCTTCCCAGGGGGAATTGCATTTCTCAATGTCACGTAAGGAAAAGAAACAAACATGCAGAAACAGCAACTGGCCCTCAAATCTTTGAAGATACACGTGTGCTTCCAAAGCTGAAGCAATTTTCCTGCCAGAAATCATTGTGACCTAAACTTAGAACTCCTGTATCAGTGCCCTTTGTATTGTGCTGACCTTGTTAAAGATTCTATTCTATGCATTGTAAAACCAAAAAAAAAAGGAAATTGTGGGGGTAGCAAAGAGGTCATCAAGCAGGCAAGGGTTTGCCCCTTGAGGTAAAGACACAAAGCCCAGCTTCTGGTGTCTGCCTCTTACGTTCTGTGTGTCATGAGTTCTCAGCAAATGTTTGAACAGGAGTATTTATTTGATTGGTTTGGGCTGCTTTTACAGTATTATATCTGCTTTTGCTTTATTTTGCGTGGGTTGATTTACTGCTGTTGCTTTGCTACGCATTCCCACCTGTGCTGTGCACATGAGGAGGCTCTTGCTGAATGGTGATGTCCTCAGAATGTTCCTCAGAAACCTTTGAGGGTGAGAAATCGATGGTTTTGCCTGAAAGAGGTGGGTGGAAGGATCACACAGAGCCACTCTGATCTCTTCCTCCAGTGGTATGGACACTAGTGGTGAGAAAGGAAGCCTAAGAGGGATCTTTTTTACACGAACAATACAGGGAGGGTTATATTTCACCCACAGAACTACAGATCCAAACTCTGCATCCTGGGAGCAGCACAGAGGTGGTTTTGTGTCACTCTAAGAGTGTCCTGTGGCTCCAGAGTTGAAACCTTGGTGCTGACCGTTACACTGTTGCCTCTCGGAGAGAAGAACAAGGTGTCACTGCTATGATGTGGTAGGTGCAGTATCCAAAAGCATCTGGGCAAGAATACCGAGTGGAATAATGTGTGATATGTGGGTAATGTATGATGTGGAGGGGACAGAGGGGGTGGAATAATCAGGTGAATTTCCTGAGCAGTAGCAGGCAGGGGTCCTGATGGGTATTTGTGTTTTCTGCTCTTCTCAGGTGCCCCCCCTCCAGAAAAACTGCCTTACCAGTAGGTTTGTTTCCTTTAAACAGGCAGGGAATAATACCAGGAAAAAAAAAAACAAAACAACATAATAAAAGCAAGACCATTCTTTATTGGTGTTTTGTGGAACATTTCTGTGCAAAGACTTTTAAAATTTGGTTTTTTTGCAAAGAGATACCTCAAAACACTGACAATTGACAAACAAGCTGGAGTAGGGAACTGGGTCATATCAAGACTGTTTGGTGATGCATTGACATTTGCTGTCGGGACTCCATTAATCAAACCTATTTTGGAGGAGATTCTTCCTGGTTCATTCATCCCCAAATAATTTACACTGGGAGCAGTGGGTCTAAACCTCTTTGGCAGACTGGAATGGAGGAGCATGATGAACAGCTAGCCTGGCTCCTGAGTGACCAGACACTCGCTGCTTACCGGGGCTCTCCTTTTTTTCCAGGCGTGCGCTGAGTCTGTTGTGCCTGGAGGGAGCTCACAGTAGATATTTGTGAATGATCAAATAAAAGGGGGCTGAGGGCCCAGAGACTCAGCAGAGGATCTCAGGTGAAAGAAAGCACAGTTGTTAACCTTGCCATGCCTGATACGTGGTTTGTCAATTAGGCAGCAGGAGCTGAGTTGGTTGTATGTTGACCTACAAGCATTAATTGGCTGGGAGCCATATCCTGTGAGGACTGTGCTGTCCTTCTGATTTGAAAAGCAGCACCACAGTTGTGGTTCCACTCTGGGTTTTTGAAACACAGGCTTTAGTAAAAGAAAAAAAAAAAAAAAAAAAAAGGAGAAAAAGGAAAGTATCTTTAACCAGGTGCACTTTGACTATTTATTTGGAAAAAAATAAAAAGGGTTTTGCACAGAAGTATCCATAGTTTTCCAAGGGTTATTAACATGCATAGCCATGCCTGGCTTGACCGTGCAGTGTGCTCCTAGACAGAATGACAAAGCTGGAAAAATGAAGTCAAGGAAATATGAGCTGATTTATTTTTTATATGTAACAAGCTAAACCTTGATCCAGTGCATCTGTGGAGCAAAAAGAATATTTATCCAGTTCCACCATTGAAAACACTGAGAAACACATGAGGTGAGTGTGAATTGTCTCAGTGGAACTCGTGTATTCTCCAGACATAATTAAACACTGGCCCAATTTTTAATGCTGGCTACTTAATTGGATGTCAGAAATTCCACATTTGGAGCTTCAGTTTGACCTTTAGTTACATAAAAGAAGCATTTAAGAGTCTCCAGTGAGTGTCAATGTCTGAATGCAGATGCCTTATTTGAAAGCTGTGCTCCTTTACAATGGTGCATTCCAGGAGGAGAAAGCCCTGATCCTGCAGAGAGTTTGAAGCAGGCTCCAGCTTGCTGCCACTGACACCAGCTTGCTGGAATCCACTCATTCCAGGGAATGGTACACTAATAAAGACAAGCAGATGTGAAAACAGTTGCAGGGTGCAGGTCCAAATTAGCATGAGATTTTTTTCCCATCTAAATACTTATAAATTTGAGAATATACTTTAATTTCAAGGTGGAGCTTCAGAAGGGAAAGCTCAGATAACCATCTTTCTCAAATGCCAGAGGATTTAGAGAGAACACCAAATCAATTACAGTGAGACTTCTAGGAAGTGGTAGAGCCTGTTAAAGCTGGTGTGACGAGGTGAAAAATGGGACTCTGATACACACACGGGGTCACTTTTAATCCAGCCAGCCTGGAGGAGATAATAGCACTGAAACCTGGCAAGATCACCTGTAGCTCACACCATCCACCTAGGAAAGAAGCAGGGGACATACATAGCTATTGGAGATGTTGGTGATCCCTAGTGAGGTGTCCTGAAGGAACACTTCTGCAACAAGGAAGTCCTAAAGCTTGAGACTTCACAAGCTGCAAGAGTGTCTCCAGGTCTTGGGACATAGATAAAGCCTCATTGAGCAAACAGCTTCTGATGCTTTAGGACTTCCTTGTTCCAGACACGTTCCACCAGACCAGGTTGCTCCCAAGCCCTGTCCAACCTGGCCTTGAACGCTTCCAGGGATGGGACAGCAGCAGCTTCTCTGGGCAACCTGTGCCAGGGCCTCCCCACCCTCACAGTAAAGAATTTCTTCCTGATATCTCATCTAAATCTACTCTTTCACTCTGAAGCCATTCCCCCTTGTCCTGTCACTCCAGGCCCTTGTAAAAGGTCTCTCCCCGTATTTCCCGTTGGCCCCCTTCAGGTACTGGAAGGTCACCCCAAAGCCTTCTCTTGTCCAGGCTGGACAATCCCAGTTCTCTCAGCCTTTCCTCCCAGCAGAGCTGCTCCATCCCTGGGATTTGCTCTAACTCAGGTGCAGCACTTTGCATTCGGTCTTGTTAGACCTCATGAGATTCCCATGGGTCCACTTCTCAAGCTTATCCAGGTCCCTCTGGATGTCATCCCATCCTTCAGGTGTGTCAATCCCACCACTCAGCTCGGTGACATCTGCACAGTCATCTTATTACAACAGCAGGAAATGAACTCATCAAGGGAAATGTTCTGCTCACTCGTTTTTAACTGCTGTGAGCTGCTTACAAGAGTTAGGAATGAAGTGAGAGCCTCCAGACTTAGCTTTGGTTTCTGATGGATCTGCGTGTGCAGGTCCCTGTGCACTGTCATGTTATGCTGAAATGCACAAACTGATGTTCTTGTTCCCAAAAGGATTTGTTTGGTCAACTAAAGTAGTGTAAAAAGTGTAGCTTTAAGGGTAAAAATGTCATCAGTGAAAGGCTCTGCTCACTGAAGTGTGTTCCTCACTTGCCAACTACTACTTGGCAGGAACAAGCAGGCAAGGTCACGAGTTTGGTACTTTCTGGAGAAGGATGCAATGTACTTCCTACAAACTGCAAAATCCAGGGGATGCCAGACTGCCAGCACAGAGTCATTCTGTTTGCTGAGCCACAGGGGATGTTCAGAACCTGCAGATAATTTCTCTACTTTAAACAAGTGTTCTTTCTGTGTATGGCTTGCAATTCACACGGGGCAAATGGCCATGAGGAAACAAAACCAAATGAAAACTGGACTGTCAGCACTGAGTGAGCTTCTCTAACTCAAATTACATCCACATTATTTGCTGATGCAACTGCATATATGTAAAACAATTTAAGCTGGCTGGTTTAAGTGTATAAAGTCCTGGAGCAAACACAGAATTCCCCAGGAGAATTATGGTTGTCTTTAGAAGTAATTCTTTCTCTCATTGTATCAGTTTTTTAAAAAATAGTGTCGCAGATAAAGATCTGGAGGTTCTTTCCAGGCACAAAAGAATATTGCATAAAAAACAACACATGGGTTGGTTAAATGTAGTGTTCTGTTGATAACCTATGGAATATGCAGGGGAGCAAACTACAATCTTGTTATTACTGATGGTTCTTAAATCACAAGTTGCTGCCTGCAATATTATGACCGAGGCTTCAGAAGTAAAGACAGCCATATAATAAAATAGTTTTAAGCAAAAATAACTCAGTTCACATTTCCAGGTTTTCCTCTGTAATTCTGTGAACTAGAAGCTAAAAGAACAGGAACACTGAAGTTCTCAGGATTCCAGGAGCTGGGGCTTTCTTGCCTCATTATTATTATTTTTAAATGCCCTCCCTGTATCAGAATTAAGTAGCAAAACCCCTGAGTGTGACAATCCTCTTGTCACACCCAATTTCCTGCACTTATGTTTTTTAAACAGATGATGGCCCTGGTGAGAGGGTGAGACTGTGTACAAATGTTTGTGGTTCGGAGCCCAGTTTTCCAAGGAGAAGTCCAGGATACACAATACGTCACCTGTTTGTACTCCAGCTCCGTGAGGCAACGAAGACAGAATTATGCGGCCTTTCCAGCTCAGCTCTCCCGTGGGGCTTTAGAGCTGAGTTCTGGTCTTTGCAACACACAAAAATGTTTCCCCACATGAATTCAAATATTGCTTCTTGGCTGTACAGCTTGCTACAGGCTTTATCCACTGGTGTTACACTCCTCTGCTGTTTAACCATTCCCAAACTAAGGTGGGGAGATGGGTTTGCCAGCTTAGCATTAGTCTGCCTTTGGCTAAGGAAGTATTTACATTTCTTGTTATTATTGCTAAGCAGATTATTCACTGTTTATGTGAAAAAAATTCATAATGTTTTTTAAGGTTGTAATATACTTAATGAGGGACACAGGGGATTTTGCCAAGTGGGGTTCCTCTGCCTCCAGTGTGATCCATTTGTATGACTGGCTTTGGGAGCAGGAGAAATCAGAGCCAGGGTGGATGCTTTTATTTGATTTTACGTGAGTTTTGAGCCCAAGTGACTACCTGGGCATGGCAAAAGAAGGATTGCCACTCTCTTCAGTAGCACTGGAGGATGTCCAGTGAGTAGCACCAACAAAGACTTCACTCAGATTAGGACTGATGCTGGCATGGAGCTCTTCCTCTGTGCCTTCCTCCTACAACTTCCTTCCAGGCTGTGAAAGGAAAATTTACCCAGTGAGAGTGAACAACTTTAGGATGGTTCACAGGTTCTGTGTGCTGCCAGTCCGCAGGAGAACCAACCAGTGTCAGACATTCCTGGGGGAATGTTTATTCTGCCCCATGGTCGTCCATTCTGGGCTATCCATTGCCTCCTTTCCCACCTGTGCTCCCTGGCCCTGCTCTGAGGACATTCCTGACACGTAGGCTGGGTGCTGGCTCCCAAGACATGGAGCAAGGCCAGCAAAGGTAGACCTGAGCAACCCTTCTCCCGTGTCAGATTGCTGGACACAGGCGTGGAAGGAGCACAGAGTGTGACTACTGCACCCTGAAGTGAAGGAGCTGGCAGTAGAGAGCTCAGGATTCTGTTCCAGCTCCTACTTCCTTATGTATTGTGCAGTTCCATTGATTATTATTAACATTTTTAGCATTTACAACTCTTCCTAGTTCTTTAGCACTAAGAGGTCCTTGGCCAGGTGGCTTCCAGCCAGGTGGCTTTCAGCTCTCAAGTGATATTTATATGAGAGACAAGCTGTGGTCATATTTTCAGACATGTTGTGGTCACATTCTCAGTCAGGAATTAGGGCAAGAATAAGACCATTCTTTCCCCCTGCCTGGTTAGAAATGTTGGACAGAGGCATCTTTCTGGTGTCATTTCACGTCTGTACGTTTTGGAGTGGACAATGGCTGGTGTCAATCCCCCAGAAAGACCAGACAAGGAGGGGGATTGATGTGCGAGCTCAGCCTCAAGGGAGAACACGCAGTGCAAGGAAACGGAGAAGGCAGGATGCTTGGAGCCACTGAGTGTGCCCTTTGTGCATCACATTGTGATTTTTGGCTTTTGAAGGCAAGTAGGTGGGCAAAACGGAGCAGAGGAGAGATTTTTCACTAGCCAGCTCCAGGCTTGCCTTTGCCAAGAAAATAACTTTAAGTGCAAACGGAAACCCAATCATATACAACTGCATGTGGAATGTCAAGGGATGGAAATGTTGTGGGAGATTCAGAGCCCATGTTTGCTTTCTTGGTGTGGTTTTTTTGTTTCCGTGCTCTCTTGAAGAGGAAAATGGAATTTTGAGTGGGGAAAAGAAAGATCTGGCAGAACTGATAAAGCAAAACATACATTGACACTACCTGACAATAATACGCATTTAGCTGCCAACAAAGGGAATGCTAAATAAATATGGATCTCTTACCAAGTGCTGCTGGTTAGATTTATTTTGCTTTTGAGTTTTTTTTTCCTTCCCTCAGTGTTTTTGCTAATTGTAAGCTGCAGCACCAAGAATATTTAATTTTGCTGAAAGGATGTGTGGTTTTCTGGGTGGTGGGAGTGAAGCAGCCAGGCTTACTACAGAGGGGAAACGTCCTAAAGCAAAGGTTTCCAAGCATTTTCTATCCATCTGAGCAGGCACCTCGTGCTGTTGGGACTTACATCTAGTTTTACTACTGAGCTCAGCTTTAGGGTGTTCTCTGCACTTGCACTTAGAGTTTCAGTGATACGACTCTGCAGTCCAGCAAGGTGGATCCAGTTTCAGATGGATTTGAGGGGACAGGACTTGGATGTGTCAGTTCAGGAGAGGATTCGTGGCATGTGGGGAGCACAGTACTGTGAATGCCAGAAGTGCTCCCATGAGGCTTATTTTTGTCAAGTTCTTCTATTGATTTGCTGTGTCTTTCTTGCAGGTTTCAGTACCACAAGAGCTGCAGAGAAACTCCTGCTGTAACATTTGCTGCCAGGAAATACCACCACTGTGGAACTCCTGAAGTTGCTGCTGTATTTACAATAATGATCTGCTGCTGGTGAGTGGTGAGCTGTGGTTCTAGAGCCGAACCAGCTGAGCCATGATCCCTGGAGTCTAAGAATTTTTCTGTGGTCACAGAGTTCAGTATCTACAGAGCATATCTCAGGCAGGAGATGTTGTCTGTCTTCCTGCTGAATACAGAGGTGTAGGATGCTCCAAACTCAAGCTCCCTCAACTTTCTGACTGTAGATATCATGAAGCTGGAAATAGGGATTTTTTTTTTTCATTTTCTTTTTTCCCCCCTTTTTAATGTAAAAAAGGTTTAAAAAATTAGAAAGTGCTTTTACAATTAGCAGCCAAAATAGCATTTTCTTCTTCCTCCTGCCAATGTGACGATGAACACAGTTAATTTTTCTTCTCACACTGGACCTGAAGCTGAAGCAAACATTAAGTTCAGAGTAACTATAGCTGGAACATGTAAAAACCAAAGTCATGCTGGTCTTTGGGGTTCAGATTTGGAAGGAAAAACTGGTGACACCAGTCACAGCCTTGGCATTTCAGCCTCAAAGCTGTGTTCTCTCAGGGTCATTTTACTCAAATGATCTTCAACTAGCATGTTAACAGCAGTTATTTGTATTTTCCAGGTTGATTCTACCACTGATGGTCTGTTTTTCTCTGCCTGGACACCCAGGAAAAGACAGCCCTGCATCACTTCAGATTCGGTAAGTTCTCTTTGGGACAGGAAAACCCCAAAGCCTTAAACTGAAAACTCACACCTAGCCATGGGCCTGTACCAGTCCAAAGAAATGCTCTGAGACAGCTGCCCATCTGTATCCTGATATCTCTGAAGGGTGGCAAAAAACATGGAATATCTTAGTTACAGCACTCCAGTGAGCCTGTTTTATATGGTTGGCTTTGTGGTGTCTTGGTTCCTTTTGCAGTTGCCACAGATCTGCTCAAAGATAACGTTGGCGTTAAAAAACCACCACAACAACAACAAAACCCAAACAAAGACAAAACCTAAAATGATGATGCACAGCATAATGTTTATTCTGCCTGTGTTTTATCAACGTGAAGGTCCCCAAAACTCTAGGCCTGGAAATAGATGTTTCTTTCCCGTTGGCAGCAGGAAAGGTGGGTTTGACTCCTGATCCTTTGTTGTCTGTTATTGAAGATCAGTGTGTAAAGGTGAGTGGTCACAAAACTGAAGAACTGGAGCTTGCACTTCATACACTGCACTGGTTTATAGTACTTTTAGCTTCCCTACATAATTACTACTAGTTTACATGTGCAATATTTAATGATTTGAGCTGCTGGAACCTCGTCTTCAAAGTTAAAGGGCAAAGCAAAACTGGTAAGTTGTTGTTATTGTTCTGTCAGCGCTAAAGAAAGCTGTCATCACTTTTAGAGCTGGGGACTACACTTTGCATGGTTACAAAGGCTGCTGGTGGTCAAAGAAATGGGACAATACTTATGGGAAGAACTGGAAAATCCCAGAAGTGGAGTAGTGGTGCTTTTTTCCGGGTTTTCAGCAGAACTGTTCTCTTGCTATTCCCACTGCAAATCTGCCCCCTGCCTCCCTAAACTAGGTACCTAATAGAATTTAATTACTGAACCAGTTTTTAGTTTTAAATCTTCAGTAATCAGGAAAAATGTGAAGTGCTAGGCATGTTTTTGCCCAATGCATAGGTTTGAGCTGAAAAATCCTAAAGGCAGGTGCTTTTGTGATTTTTATTTTTTATCCTAATAGCAAGTATAGCAGACCAGCAAGGTCAGGGCTGAAAATATAAGTGTAGTGGGACAATCCAAGCTTTTATCACCACATTCCACAGCATTAAGGCATAGTGGAAGAAGGGATCCCTAGGTGTATATTAGATAGAAACATAATTTTGCCAAAGCAGAATCATCTGAAGGGCTGGAATTGATCCGAAGAAGGGAATGTTTTCCCATAAAGCCTGCTGAAAGTTGTCTCACATCAGTTGTCATGACAATAGGTGGCACCCTCATGCCAAGGAATATCATCGTGTTTGTCTGCACTGGGCTCCCTCAGAGTTACCTACTGCAATTCCTTTAACCACAATTATTGGACTTGAAAGCAAAAGCAAGTCATCAGGGGAGAATACTCATTAGGGAAAGGGGTAGGGGGAATAAAAATATAAACTCCATTCTGAACTGTTGATTTTAGCATAAAATTAAAGTATTGGTTTAGTATAAAACTAAACTACTGCTGTGTCAAGGCACTTGAGAATTTGGAGTGTGGGCCTGTCCTGAGTGATGCACACGAACTGTGTCATCATGTCCTTTCTAGCCGAGGATTTTAACCCCTCTGGGATCACTTCAGAGTGCAGGAGAAACAAGGTGTGTGTTGTTTCATTTATTACACAAACCTTCGGGTGGATGGGACATCCAGGCAATCTGAAACTCCCACCTGTGCAAAATCAGGGCACTTTAAAGAAAGGACTTCTCTCACTAAGAGGTTTTGTCACTTTTACTTCCAGTGTGAGTCAAAACCTGGAAAAAAGTATTAAGCAGACTTTGTCAAGCCACAGGCATTTTGGCTTGTGGTTTGGATAAATGTTCAGGTCATTTCTTACTGTACCCTGAGCAGACCTTATTCACAGCTCCTCTGCTGAGGCTGAGGGGAGGTCAGGGAGAGGCAGAGAAATGGATAACCAAACAAAATACCATATATATAAAATACCTGAACGCACTGTAGAACAATGAAAGGACACCACCTATTAGGAAGTGCACCTGCTTTTGTTGATTTTGCTGATACAATTTGGTATGAGAAGCTTTGCTAAGCATAAATTTTGTGCTTTTTTTTTTTTTTAATTTTCATGCAAATGGACTTTAAAAATCTGATGTAATTCTGAGGACATAAATTGTCTTAGGCCTGCAGATGGCCCATAAAATTTGCAAAGCTGTGGCCATTTACAAGCTGGAATTGGATCAGAAAAAAGCTTCAGGATTCGCTGAACTTTGCTAGTCTTGGCAACGTCTCAGTTACACTTTTACTGGCATTTTGTTTCATCCTTACATTGCAAAAGTAACATCCTATGGTGGCAAAGCCAAACTGAAGGGGAATAAGAATTGATGGAGTGAATGAGGTTCCATTCTAATTTGAGTCCTAACACAGCTGGTCCTCTTAGCTACAATTCTGCTGAAGTAGCTGTGATGTTGTGGGGAAAATTAAAATTTCCAAAACTCTCCCAGTGAGGTTGTCTCTTCAGAGAACTATGTTCTGCTTTTTTTAATGGGCAAATAATTGAAAATTAATAAGAAAACCTCAATTCTCTTTTTATCTTTCATGAAGTAACTTTGATTTTTTTTTTTTTTGGAGAACATAAAATGTTATTCATTCACAGTGTTTGAAACAAAAAGGGAAAAAAAATTAGTCTGTATTTTGAGGGAACTGTGGGATGGAACTGTGTGGAAAACCACTTCCCTATTGCATTTTGCTTTCACAAAGTTTCGTTTATCTGGCTTTAATTAGTGTATTTGACATCTAAAACCCACTCCTATCTCACAGAAGCTGTCAGATTCCTGAAGAGCAGTGGCAAAACCTGAGCGCTGACCTTGGGCCTTTAAATTTAAATTTCCATTTTAAATGTTGGGTCTTCAAAGAACACTTTTCCTGAAGAAGCTGTCTCTCCATACTGATGCTGGACGAGAAGTGCACCAACCATGCACTTGTTTTAAATTCCCTGTAGTTTCTTTGGCAGAAGGATGCCAAAATGGTGGTGACAAAGTCATCAGCTTGTGGAATACTTCGCCTTGTTAGCGAGTCACTTGTTGTGTGGTCCAGGAACTTGTCCCGCTTCCGCTGGAAAAATGAGCTTCTCCTGGCAGCAGATGCCAACTGAGGGCAGTGTGACTTCAGCTCTGCCAGCTGGGGGTGATGAGCTGGAGCTTTAAGTTTAGACTTCGCTGGTCCTGAGTGAGAGGGAGATTGAGACTGACTTTGGTTTATTCATTCAGAGAGTTCCCTGAGGCCGGCAATGAGACGTGGCTAATCTGTCCTGGGAATGCTCTGATGGATGTGCTGTAGCATCCCCCTGGGACCTGAGCTACATTTTGGCTTCCTTAGCTCCTGAACATGATTAGTTTAGTTTGTTTACATGCTGTGTGCAAAGC
>JAYRBT010000114.1:1457277-1470452 GCA_036023395.1 Myiotriccus ornatus
GGGACCTGAGCTACATTTTGGCTTCCTTAGCTCCTGAACATGATTAGTTTAGTTTGTTTACATGCTGTGTGCAAAGCCAAATAGAAGTGTATTTAGAATGCAGGTTTTGACTCCTGTTTCACGTCTCCTAATCCCATGTTCAGTTCCCAAGGGTACAGTTCCTGTCTCAAAAAATCAAGAGAATTTGGACAACTTTTTGTCCCACATCTCTGTCTTAGGTTGTGGCAGTGAAGTGCAGCCCTTCAGAGCAGCAGGATTGTATTTTGGAGCCTCCCTGGGAATGAGGAGGAGGATTCCAGTTCCAAAAAGTGTTATCAAAATGCCACCAGCCTTCCCTTCCTGTGAGCAGCAAATCTCCAGAGGGACTCAGGAACTGCAGAGAGCACATTCAGCTCTTAGAGGGAAGAGGGAACACTGGCTCTTTCCTATTTCTGGTCTCCCCTTGTGTAAAGACCAAGTTACATGGTGAGATTTCTGGTCTAAGTGTCCCTTACTGTGAGCTCCCAACAGACTATTCCTGGGCAGCAAATATTACTGGAAAACTCACCAGAGGGAATAAGGAAATGAGGTTCAGTACATCAGAGAGAACGAGAGGGGTTTATCTGCATGTTTCTGTGGTTCTCGTGTCACTGGCAGCAACCTAAAGGGGTAGAAAAGCCTTTTGGTTTCCTCTCTTCAGTTGTCAGTGAAGCAGAATTTTTCTTCCATTTTTTCCCTTTATCTTTTACAAACCTGTAAGTGCATCGTCAACTACAGTTGCTAGTAATGCATGCTATTATTTACAATTTGCCTTAAGCTGGCTTTAATTAGTGACTGATTTCAAGCCAGCTCAGTACTGAGGGGTTCCTTGCCACAGGGGTGGCAGATCTGTACTGGAAGATTCCTCAACAAGGCCCAGCTTCCCACCACATTCACCAGACTATTCAAGGGATAACAGAGATTACTTGTGCTCTCTTATTTCTTTGTGGGAGAGAATTTAATATGTCTAGAGCATCCTGCACTGGTGCTGCACATTCCTCTGCCATTTTCACATTTTCACAGTTTTCTTTCAAGATACGTTGCTGAGATTTTTCACAATGTGTCACTTTTATAGTTTTGTCTTTCCTATCTGAATATAGAGTGAGACATTAATTTTATTGGTTACTGTGAGAAGATGATTCTAACTTACAGAGTCCAAAGTTTAGGATTTATAAATATTTGCAGAATTAAATCCATGGTGTATCAAGCACTTGAAGAACCCTCCTTCAAAAGAAAGAAAGGGCCTATTGACAGCTCATCTGTGCACACACAATGTATTAAATATCCTGCCTCGCTGATCACTGGGCCAAATGTTGTATTACAAACCCCAAACAGATTGTGTGGTTTGCAGGGAGTTGCAAAACTCAATGAAGCACATTCAAAATACATTTTTGGTCTAATTCCATTTTTCAAATCCTTGCATTAAACACTAATATAATATAATAGCCCAGGTTTCAGACCCAACAACATTCTCCACAGAAATCAGAGTTTGCACAGGAGTTTCCATGAGTTACTCAGAGCACACAGGGGTGGGTGTGGGTAGGGGGGTCCTGGCCTTCGTGGAGCACGGAGAGCTCAGGGAATTTAGAGCACTGTGAAGGTCAGAGGTGATGTCCAGGTTTGCAACCTTCATTACAAATGTCTCAAGCTGAGTTTCTCAGCTGGGGGCTCACATTTAAATCCCAGGCTGCAGGTATGTAAATATTTTTCTAGAAGTGGCTCTCAGTGTCTCATTTGTTGATGCCATGGGACATGTCACTGCTTTGGATCTTCCTCTTCTGTTACCTCCACATTTACCAGCAAATGGTTAAATAAGGCACAGTAGGGTCACTGATCTTCAGACATTCTGAGTCCCTTCATGCCTCTGACATTTCCAAGGACCTGCGGGGACACAGCAGTTGGATTGGCCACTAAAATGTGCTATTTTATTGGACATGGGCACACAAATAAGGTTTTGGTCAAAGTGGTTAACAAAGACCAAAGTGACATGCTGTTCTGGAAGTCTTGGGAGTGCTAGGGAGCTTTGGGCTCAGCTGGAAACCTGGGATGTCATTCCTGTGCTTTTGGAGCCTTCAGAGTAAGGTTGAAAGGTGAAAGAAGGAAACCCCAGAGCTGCAGAATACACATATTTCTCCTGCACAGATCTCTGGAAGAGTCCCCCACCAAGCTGACACTAACCCTGACAGCCAGATGTGCAGCTGGGATAAGAGCAGCAACCAAAATAGACTGTGGTTTACAACTGCTTGCAACAATAAACAAAGCATATCAAAGGAGCCCCCAAAACACACTTTCTCTGGAGAAACCTACATGGTTTTATTATTCTGGTCTCCAGCTTTAAAGCATTTTTGTCATTTTTGTAGAAGGAGAACTAAATAGTTGCAGATTCCAACCAGGGACAATTGTCAGGGACTGGACTGGGCTTGCTGGTCAACCACATCCATCCCGAAGAGCCTGTGCACAGTCAGCAGAAGCTTCCTTAAGGAGGAGGTTACTTGCCAAAATCTACTTCCTTATGCATTTTTAGAGGGGCATTAGTTATATAAGGCTCTCCCCACTGCCCCATGCAAATGGTTACAGATGCCATTTTATGGAGCTGCATTTGGATTGTGCAATATTCAGTCTTTCACCAAACTGCTGGTGAGGTCTGTGCTGATGATGGGGTGAACTTCCTGTGTCCATCCCCTCCAAGCAGATATTGATTGCTTAGACCCAAATACCGCAATATGGATGACAAAATGCCACATGAGGTCTTCGAGACACGTTTCAATACTTGACCATGCAAAATCTGTCCTTATAGATTTCAGTTGGAAGTGTTGCCCTGCAGAAAAATTAATTCAGCTTTGCAAACGGGTCTGGAAGAACTGACCTGGGTAGGGGAAAGTGAGAAAAGCAGTTTTAATAGGAGAACAAGCAAAGCTTCTGTTTCAAGTCGTTTTTCTTCCTGAATCTACTTTAAATCTTTAGCATTCTTTTAACCTCCAGATTTCTATAAAGTTGAAAGATGCCTTGTTCTGCAAGACTGGTATCACCTTACTAGGAAAGCCATGGAGGAGGGCTCATAATGTCTTCTATTGTACAGGTCTATCTCTACTTCATGTTGACATGGAATTCTTCGCTGAAGTTCTGGCAATAAAATTACAGGAACTTATTCTCTAAATCGTTTCAGCTGATCAAGCAAAATTTGGAATTCTCTCTGTGTCCTGGAACTTCAGGAAGTTAATAGTTGTGTTATCCTGACTCAGTCAAACTCTTGTCACTTTCCTGGAATCTTTGTGGGTTGAAATACTTGGGTATTTTTACTTTTGCAGACATCTGCACTCTCCTGTGGAATTGATCGTGAGAAAATTGTAGTTGTATTTTATTACTGCAGAAAGAACAGACAAAATAATTGTTCTTGGACTAATTTCTTCTATCCTGGCCCTCCCCTTTTTACCTTGGTGGATTGCTTTTGCAGAGTTCTGGATTTTCCTGAATCAAGCTAGGAATAATCATCAGGCAACAAAATACACAGGTGCTAATTTGCCCCTTGCATGTCAGACCTCCAGGGTTCAAATGGCCATGCACGATGTCACCATTTCATTGCTTCTCAGAGGTCACAATTTAGGAAGCCAGTTGCTAAGGGAGGATATCAGGAAAGGAATTCCTGCAAAGAAATGACAGTAGCAGCCTCTGTCTCAGGTGGATGTTACTCCAGGCAGCCAAGTGGACCTGCTCCTGTTTAACAGGAAGATGAAGCTCTCTAAGAAAGTGAAATGCAGGAAAAAAGCGTATTTATTGTTACTGCTCTAGGTAAGCCAGTAGCTGTCCCACTGTGGCACTCTGTTCCCAGTATTCCTGACAGACTGTGGAGTTGTCAATGAATGGAAGCAGGCTGGAAGCAGGAGTGCTTTCCTAACTCACTGCCTAGTCTTTCCATGCTGCAGCAGACGAGCTCTTGTGGTCATGGCATTAAAATATTACAAGCTTTGTTTTGAAACAATGACACAGAAATGTTTGCAATGACTCCTTGTGCAGTGGTTTGGGATTTAGCTCATGTCTGGAAACCACAGTTTCTAGATTGCAGGACAGCTCACGGCTTGAGAATTTCCAAAGTGACTATTAACTGGAATGCTGGTTTATATAACTGTGTCTGTGTGAGTTCAAGGTTTGTCCCCTTGCAGGTGGCAGTGGTGCTGGGCAGGGAAGGGGAACAGGAGGAAACCTCTTCCCATTCATTTTGCGTGGGTGCGGTGGAAATCCAAATTTTGACTCTAACCCACCATGTCTGGAATTAATCTCTCTGGCAAACCAAGTGCAATCATGGCAAGAAATTATGTTTGCTGTGCTGAAGCCTTTCCTATGGGGCTGCTCCAGCTCCTTATGAGGTCAATGGAAAAGCCTTCGTAGGCTTCACTGGGCGAAGGTGGCTCTGTAGGTTCTTAAGTCTTACGTGGATGCTGAAGACACCACGGGCTGCAAGCAAACATGTCCATTCCCCCAAACCCTCTTCCAAATTCAGAACAGTCTGAGCTGACTGCCCAGACACTGTGGAGTGAGAAAAACCCTTAGGAAGGAATGACAGGCTGTTCGGAACATGAGTTGTTTGTTTGTTTGGTCTGTCTCCAGGAATGAAGATGAAGGAATCTTCAGGCACTCAAAGCCCTGTGCTCTTCTGCTTTCATTGCCACTTTTTGGTCCTGCCAGGAGGGGTGGCTGCTGCAGATCTGGTGCCTCGGGAATGCACTAGGAAGGTCAGGAACAGGCTCAGCCCTGTGGCACACTCAGATCAGGGGAGTGTAAGGAACCTGGGGAGGAGCTGCTTCCAGAGCAGCAAACTCAGTGACCTGGGGAGGTCTCACCTCTGGACAAACATAATAAGATAAGAATGGTTACCCTGAATTTTTCAAAAATTGTCTTTTCAGGTTCTCAAAATAGCAACAGCACCCTAAATATTAAGAAACAGAAAACCATACTATTACCACTGAATCATTTTCATTTGCCTTCTCAACCAGTTCACTTGATGTTTGAATCCTTTTGGAAGTGGATGCACTTCAGATCCCTCATAAGAGGAACACCTGGCTTTCTCCAGTGCCTAATTAGAGCCTTTGCCTTTAGTTCCCAATGATTTTTTTTGAATTTTCCTCCTATCATAGCTAGAAATCTTCGCTTTTAAGGGGAAAGGTCTGATTGCAGTTTAGTGTCTTTGGCAGAGCCAAATCTTTTCAGCAAGGACTACAAATACTGCAGGATTCCTGACACAGTGGTGAGAGATGTAAAGGGGAAAGTGGCCCAAAGGGAGTCAAGTGAAAGCTGATGGACCCTGCTGCAGAAAGTTAAAGCTGCGTTCATAGCTGAGCCCCTCCTGTCAGGAAATGTGGTGACACGTTTTCTTCATAACCACGAGTTAGCAGAATTTACAGCAACCTGTCCCGGATCTTTTCCAGAGCTGAGCTGCTGCTCAGACTCTGAACCTAGAGATTAATGGACAAAGAGGGACAGCAAGCCTTCCTTCTAGGAGATCTTGGATTCCTTTGTAAAGTGCAGAACTGTGCTAATGCCTTCAGTGTAGGAAAACAAAACAAATGAAAGGGTTTGGAGGTGGATTTTATCCCAACAAGTGAGTGATGCATTTTAATGCACCATGAACATGTAACCCTCACCTCTTCTGCATTACAAGGTAACATTAACATATTGTTTTGTTTTCAGTTTACCTCCCACCTTCCAACTGTTGTTCTGTTTTCCATTACTGCAGCTTGCAGTGTAACAACAGAATCATTGAATCATATGAGAAGGGTCCAGCAAATCTTATTTGTTCCACCAAAATTCCTTCCATGTGTGGAAGCTTCCTTTTTTTTCTCCTTTTGCTAATTTTTCTCATGTGCTTAATTTTAGTCATTTCTCCCACACATTGGAGGCCAGCATCCTCCCCTCACCACTGACAGGTTTTGAGGCCTTACGAGGAGTAACCAAAGCCTGCTGGACTTACCACATCCTTGGAGGAACGTAACCATGTGCAGAACTAAAAGCTGCCCTCAAAAAGAGGGGAGAGGAGGAGAGCAAAGCAGAATAACAGAAAAATAAATAGGGCTTGGATGGGAGACTGTAAATGGTGGTTCAAATTAGAGTTGCTAAATTATGGGAGCAGAAAGCAAGACCAAGGTACACTTCTATCACTGGAGGAACATGGAATTTCAAAATGGCTGAGACATAAAATCAATTAATTGGAGTCAAAGGAGGGAAAATGCTGCACCTCCAAGGTAAACTGAGCAATCTGCTGTGGGACAGTGCAAGGCAGTGTGGGATTTAGAGCATGTTTGTGCTGTAGGGCCTTTGAAGTCCCTCATCTAGAGCTCAGGATCACACAGGGTTTCGTCAGGAGCTACCGTGCGCTTCATTTGCTCGTGTATGTTTGGGGGCAGACTTCCAAACTTGGAGTGCCTCTTTCCTTTGGGAAAGGATAATTTGGGCCATTGGTCTTTGAAGGACTTTTTCCAGCAAGGGTTTGATTTGCTCAAGGAAAGTGAATGGGAATTCTATTAGAAGCAAATGCATAGCAGAGACATCTACTGCTGCCCTTTAACTGCTGGAGACTTTGCTCTTGTGTGTTTTATTCATCTCATAAAAAACAGCTTAGAACCTTGTAAAAAAAATATATCACAGAAAAGATGTGAGACTTAGCACAAATATATACCACACACATAGGGTGGGCTTTCCTTTGCATGTATCCAATAAACTTCCCTCTTTTTTTAATTCATGTTGTTTTTGCCAACTTCCCATTGTTTCCTCATATATGAATTTCCCTTGGCTTGGGCTCCTCCACTACCCCCATTGTTGTTGTAGCTTTTTTCTCTCTCTACAAATTTATAGCTACCCCATAAAAAATAAAAAAAAAAAAGAGAGTGAGGATACACTTTATTAGCAGAGCCAAAGTATGTAAATGTTTATGGGAAGTGATGCTTACATTAGTCTTAAGTAAACTGTAAGAACATATAAAACTTAAATACTTAATACTTTCTGGACACAACATTTTGGTACAGGATTAGACCTCTTGCTAGCCAAAATGGTAAGGATTAGGGAGCTGGAGCCGAGATCCAGTGCTGTCCCACACGAGTTTAGAATATGGATGGCTTTTAAAACACTATTTGCGAAAGTCTTTGCAAATGTTTGGGTGATATTTACAGCCAGGCCCCAGAGGGATCTGTGCATTCTTCCACTGGGTCAAAGGCCTGAATTTAGGGAGGTGGAGTAACTCAATGGGCTCCTCGCAGCCAGTCATCCATCAGTACAGCCACTGTCACAGTTGCCTCTGCAGTGGCTGTTCCTCATTCAGATCCTCACTGGAGAAGCCAAAGACTCTGGAATGGGGATGCTGGAGCATGGTCTAAATTATCTTTCTTTTGCAAAGCAGAAGTTTGCTTTTCAACACAGTCTTTAATTGCACAGAAGTAGTTAGGCAGAGTATTTGCACCAGCACGCTACTTATTATCAACATGGTTTTCATTTGAGGACTTTTTTTTTTTTTTTTCTCCAATCTGTTTGAGAGTACTCTCCTTTCTAGGATGTTGGACTTTATTTTCTTAATCTTAGGATCACTCAGGTTTCCTGTAGAGGAATAATTTATCCATGAGCCTCCTCTCTCTGTTTTACTGTTCTATTTCTCATATGAGATGAATAGTGCTGCCTGTTAGTACAGATGAAAGCTTCCAAGGCTTAGAAAAACCCATGAAAATCACTATTTTGGTGTACTGGGTATTTACTGGTCTTTAAAAATCAGACCTGTAGCCCTTTCTGAGAGCAATGGCTATAGCTAGACTAAAATATTCTAGAAAAAATTATATTTTGACCAATAAGTCTACATTGCCACTCCTTGAAAACCCTGCAGCATCTTCTGTAAGTTGATTTTTCCTTTCTGTTTCATAATATGAAATCTGGAGTTCTGTTTCTACATGTAGAAATGGGTATTCCAAAAGAAAAGTGCATTTCTTCCTTCTCTCACCTGTGTGAGCATGACTGTGCCTTGCACCAAAACACAAATCAATCCCGGGGAGCTTTTGAAGGAAGGTGGTAAACTGTGGTTTTCAAAAGCATTTATTGTATCCGCTTCAGGAGTCGTGATTTCAATAGCAACTCCATGGGCACTTTGAACACACTGCTGATGATGCTGGGAGATCTGGAAAATGTACCTCCATCTCCTGACAGCTTCCAGGCATCTGAAATTCCTCTTCATTCTGCCTTGGAATGAAGGCAAGTCCATGCAAACCAAGGGCTCTTTCACCAAAAGCAACGACTTGTGTTTCAAATTGAAAACCTGAAGTTTTTGATCAAACTCAAAGGGATTAGAGAGCCCTCCTCCATGTCAGGAACACTGCTGTCAAAATCTCTTCCCGTGGAACATTTAACACAATTGTGTTCTGTCATGAAGAAAAGCTCTGTGAAAAATACTCTGGCCATCCCCTACAAATGTTTCACAAACATTTTTGAAGCATCTTATTCGGATTTGCACTCTCTTCTGGCAGGATTATGTGTCTGAAATGTGTTGTTATTCCCTTGGACAGTTCCTGTTTCTCTGTTGAGACTGAAATGGGACCATCTGTACCTCTTTTGTGCATCTTCTCACCTCTTTCAACCCAAGACTTTCCCCAGTGCCACCAAGGAAGTCTCTCCAATGAAACCTGTCAGTCTCTACCCTTTGCAATTTACTTGTTCTGCTGACTTTCCACACTTTTCCAGTGTAGGGACCGTCCCTTACCTGGGATTTTTCCCAGTGATCGCGTCTGTCCCAGATGCAACCGAGGCAAACTTGCTTTTATTGAAGCTGCACTTTGAAATCTCCATTCCTTAAGTAGGTTTGATACTGGTTTACAGTCAGACCAAAGGAAAAGGACTTCACAAATGTCCACTAATAATATTTCTTTTTCACTGGGCTCCAGCTGTAGTCGTGTCTCTTTTACAGCCTTGTTTCTCTTTGGTGGTCTTAAACCCAGAAGACTCCTTCCAGAGCTCTGCTGCTCATGCCAGATGCCTGCAGTGAAATTCAAGGGTGGTAGGAATGGGCTCCAGCCATTATACAACCACAAAAATCTCCTGATGATTCAGAAATTTCATTTAAACAATAAAATGCAGGGTACAGATAACAGAGAAAAGAAGGGGAAAAAAAAATAAGATGCAAGTGTGTCTCCTTTACATTTCATAGCTGACATCTGGTGTAACTAAAGATCTCATTAGTGCAGCTGTTGTCTTGCGCTCTCTGATTTATACTTGGTTCTTCCTATGAAAAAGTAATTCACTAAATATGGGCTGAGTGTATTAAATGTCCTGTTCTTAAGATTCTTGGGTGACTGGGGGGGATGCTCTCACTTTATAGATCAGGCTATTATCTGGCTAGAGCTTTATAGGATATCTAGCAAAAAAAAAAGGGATAGTGGTGAAGTTTCTTGAGTCAGCAGCTGGGGGAAAAAAGGAATAAAATATTGGAACATTTCTTTTTATATGCTTGGCAATAAAGTTGAGACCAAAGGCCAAACTAGCAGCTGCTCATTCTTGCTGAGGTGGAGATGTTTCTGGACGGGGATCCTGAGTCCCATTTTGCCCTTGTGACACCAACACTGATCCACTGATTCCAGCAGAGGAGATGTCTGACCTTGTGCCTTTTCATCAGTGATTGTGTGGCCACAGAAAGGCAAGAACTGCTCCTGGAGAGCAGGAATTCTCTCCTGGGTGCTTCTGATGTGCAAAACTTTGCTGCTGGTGCCTGTGATATCGACTCTCATTTCCCACTCCATCACAGCAGAAATGGGAGACAGCAGGTGAGGCAGCAGGTGACCTGTCAAAGATGTGGGCCTGCTGCTCAAACTAACAGACTGAAGGGAACCAGCTCAAAACTTTCTCTCCTCCCAGCTTGTTTTGTGCACATCTGTTGACGGGAAAGAAAGTCTTCGTGGCGGGAAAGGGAAAATGAAGCACAGGAAAACTGTAGGAACTTCAGGGCAGTAACTGGATGATAGATACTGTGCTGCACAGACAGAAGGAGGCAGGTCTGATGATAAAAATAACCAGCTTTTTCTGCATTAGGAGAGCGAGTTTGGTCTTTTGAGTCCTGTACCAACCGTGCCCTCTTCTTTGGTGTCCCTGTTTCAGGTGTGGCTGTTAAAGCCTCTCTGGTTGCATCTCTCAGTGTGTGTCCCGGTGTCAGCGGAGAGCGAGATGTCCTGGGTCACTGTCGTGGCTGTTCACAGCTGGCAACAAGTATCTGGACACACAAAGAAGCTGTAACGGGGTGTTACAAACCTGCAGAATGAGCTGTCATCTCACCATGGATTTTGACCCAAAATTTAGGTCAAATGCAAGTTAATCGCCTACATCCTTTTTCTGGTTCTAGCCTTGCTCCCCCTGCTCCAACTGAATTGCTTGTGTTCCTTTGAAAAGCCAAGCTGAAGACAGTTAAAAGCCTTGGAAATGTTCTGCCTTTGCAGGGAAAAAAAAAAAAGGAATAATCTGGATCCTAACTTTGAGCTTTGTGTACTGTGATCAGGAATGTTATCACGTAATAATTCAGGGGAATTATCTCCACTCAAAGCATCTTCAACTGACCACAGATATGCTCTATCACATTCTTTGATACATCTTTAATGTGTTAGAGGACTTTTATATCCCATTCCATTTTTGTGCCTTTTCCCTTGGCCTGTCATGAGATTGTTTTTGTCTAATCTTATTCTCCAGCTAACAAACAGGGTTATAAGAACAAGATTGTTAAAATTATTTGCTGTTGGGAAGTAATTTTTAATCAATCAAATGTCTTGCATTTTTGACAATTGTTTAAAAAAAAAAAAGCAAAAAATTTATGGGGAAAAATCCACAGACACAATAATGCTGGGCTTTAGTTTATGTTCCTTATTCAATTGAAAATGCCATTGATGTCACTCAGATTTTTGCAGGAGTGAGAACACAGAGCATCAAACTTTTGATTCTTTTAAATATGGCTTTGTACTGCATTGACAGGAAGGTGTCTTTGATAGTTAGGTTCTGATGAAGCTGGAACAACTGGCAGCAATGTAATGAAGGAAAAGCCAGGGTGACATGAAGGGGAGAGAGCTTGTGTCTGTTTTCCTTATCCTTAAAACCTCAGTGCTAATTAAAAGAAAAATAGCTGAAAAAAACCCTAATCAGTCTAGGACAAGGCAGGAATTTTGGAGGAAAATATAATATGGAAATGCTGGTTTTTTACCTATACAGAACAGCTTCCACTGGTTCAATCAGTTTCTGATTTTTACACTTAATTTTGAGCAAAACCAGCAAGAAGTTGCACTTTCGGCATCCTTTACGTGAAATGTTTTGTTTTCCAGAGCTTCGTGATGCAAATGCCTGTTAAACCCCAAAGTTCAAAGGTTGACGTTAGAAATATCACATATCCTATAGAAGTTCTTTGAGTGAAAATTGTGGAGAACATTCCTTCAGATCTAGGAAGGAGCAAATGGAGAAATGGAAGTCATGTACCAATAGATGGCAACAAGTTGTATCTTGCTGCCATAATTGCTCCCATTCTACAGATGGGAAAATTGAGGCAAAAGAGAAAAAATAATGTTTTTTCCTCATGCCTAAAGGAGTACAACCCAAAAGGTGTGGCAGCAGGTTCATGTCGTTCATGCTGTAGCCTGACCATGGTCTGTGTAACTGCTCTGAGAGGCTATAACTGGAGCACAGGCAGGGGAGTTTGCATCTGCTTGTCCAGATGTAGATAGAATTGTTCTGTGGAAGCTGCACTGTCACCCACAGGAGGAAAGTTCTGTCGCCTTTTCCAGCCTGCTGCTCCAGAATGGTGCATTTGCTTGGGAGCAAAAATAGAGATGAGGGTTGCAACTTAACCCCTGTTTGTTTAGACCGTGGAATAAGATTGACTGCGGGGGGACCTCTGGAACTCATCGGGTCTAATCTCCTGCTCTGAGCAGCTCAGCTTCAAAGTGGGATCTGTTTCAGAGGAGGCTGCTCAGGAACCAGACAGTGATTCGTGGGATTTGGGTGATGTTTTGAGTGGATTTGTGTTCCAGCTCTGTGCTCTGGGAGAGAAGCCATTTCGCAATGACTGAGTGGGACCAGCTGCCCTCTAGAGCGTCTGCTCATCTTTTCTGCAGTCTGTGAAGCTGTGCCCTCCTGTTCAGGCTGGCCATACTCCACTGCCTTGACCTGACCAAAGGGATGGCCTGACAGCGATTCCAGGAATGAGACAGCTCCCTGGGGAAGGTGGTTGTCCATAATGGCCTGTGACCTCTGGCTGTGGTTGCAGCTGCAGTGTCGTGGCGGGGTGTGGGTTGCAGAGCTCGTGCTGGTGGAACAATCTGCTCCTGCAGCCCTGGCAAGGGATGGGCGTTTGGCACTGAGGCACCATGTGGAGATGATAACTGGCTCCTGGGGAACTGTGCAAGGCTGTGGCAGCATCTGGATTGCCTTGAGAAGAGTCCCAGGGAGCTTGGGAGGGGTGAGATGATTTTTCATTTGCCCCTGGCTGTGCCAGTCTCTGCTGGGGGAGCCTGACAGGCTCGTGCCATCTGTGCTGACAGCAGCAGTAGCCCCGTGGCTACCTAAGCAGCTACCTCTCCTGCCACCTCCCACTTGCAGGGAAGGCCAGCAAGGAGTAGTGAGGAGCAGATGCAGCCCAGAGCTGGATGCAGGAATGGGAAGGCTGTGGGGAAGCAATCCACCAGGAGTCCAGGATGTGGGTTTGTGTGTTGGCATGGAGGGCTTATCTGTTGCAAAGAGCCTCTGCAGGGAGTGCTGCCGTGGAGATCAGGCCATGCCCCTGTGACTGTGGTGGAGCTAAAACAGAGGAGCTGAATATTTCCCTCTTAGGAATGTCCTGGAGGTGTAGTTTAGTTTATGGAGACAACAATGTAAGAATTCAGAGCCAACTGCTGGCAGAAGGGAAGTGGATGTGGCCCAAAGCATTAGGAGTTTCTTCTTGGGCAGAAAACTCATACTTTCAGTGATCTTGAGACTGTAAGTAAGGGACTGCAGGTACTAAATGTAAATTGGATAATTAATGTATCTGCAGCCTCTGAGAAAGACCAGGGCAAAAAAATTAACTCATGAAACACTGAATGGCAAAGGAGAGAAGAGAAGAGAAGAGAAGAGAAGAGAAGAGAAGAGAAGAGAAGAGACGAGAAGAGAAGAGAAGAGAAGAGAAG
>JAYRBT010000114.1:1470941-1551416 GCA_036023395.1 Myiotriccus ornatus
AAGAGAAGAGAAGAGAGAAGAGAAGAAGAGAAGAGAAGAAGAGAAGAGAAGAAGAGAAGAGAAGAGAAGAGAAGAAGAGAAGAGAAGAGAAGAGAAGAAGAGAAGAGAAGAGAAGAAGAGAAGAGAAGAGAAGAAGAGAAGAGAAGAGAAGAGGAAGAGAAGAGAAAGAGAAGAGAAGAGAGGAGAAAGAGAAGAAGGAAAAGAAAAAGCCAAATTTCCCTCCTTGCTTGGATCTGGGAGCATCTGCCCCAAAGCTGTCAAAACCTGGTAAGGGTGGAGCATCTTGTGAAACGTGATAGTGTTCTTTGGTGGGATGGGATCATGTTTTCACAGGGTTATGTGAAGTATATCCTGCATTTTTCATGTGAAATCTTTGGCTTGGAGCTATTTAGGGCACCAGGAAGATCTAGGAAAAAATAGTGACATCTAATCAGTGTCACTGGTTATGCCAGGAGATTGTCCTGCTGCTGTGTGTGTTCCATGGAAATGGCTGGGACATCTGTGACTGAAGGATAAATACTCAGGAGCCTTCTGCCTGGGAAAATGGCATCATCAGAGCATGTGAAAATTGAAGTAAGTGTGTTAAAGGTTTCACTTTGGAAAAACTCACCCATTTCTCACCAGCCACGGGCGGGACACTTGCTGAGCAAAAATGAAATTAAATCTATTCCAAATTTCCGTGTCATCCAGGTTCACATTACCAAGGAGGGATAATCTTTACAGTAGAGATGAAAAATAAGTGATTTATAGGAGCTTGGAAGTGATTTATTTGGAAGGCTGTGAGCCCAGCCCAGATTTTGATAGGAAGGAACATTAGGTTCTCAGCATGCAAGTGGGTGTGTAAAGGAAATAATCCTTCGAAAAATAGTCCTGGGACGTACAGCAGAGACCAGAAGTTATTTCTGAAGCTGGGTCAGTCACTCGTAGCAAGGCAGTTTTCAGGCTGGATGCTGGAAGGGCCTGGATTGCTGGTTCTGAGGGATGAATTGATACCAGGATTCCTTGTGAATTACATGGAAACAGCACTTGGATAGTGGCAGGAACAGAGGCCAGGATGAGATGAGGTTATTTTGCTCCTTTCTTTCAACACAGATGAATTTCTCATTGCAGTTGTGGAACTGTCAGTGTGTATGGCAGGCACAGGGCAAGGTGCAGGGGACCCTGACAGATACACTGTGCTGTGTGGACATTCTGGGAATGGTTCTCCTTCACTGAATCCCAGGGAAAAACAGCCCGTTGTTTCCCCTAAGGATGCACAGCATGGACTGATCAAACCTTCCCTGTGCTTTTTAACAAAGGAAGCCTCTTCACAAAGTGTTGCAGATAATCCATCAAGAAAATCTGTGAGAAATACGTGATGACTCCTCGTGATGTTCAGGCAGGGCAGTACAGACAGACAAGCAGCTTCTGCAGCTGTTCATAAATAAATAACTGGAAAAGCATGTTGTTTACTGTAAAATAAATGAACGAATTACAGAGGCTGTGACCTGCGTGTCACCACCTTGGCCTCTCTCCTCTCCAGCCCTCTGGAGCTGTCCAGCAGAAGTCACAAAGGTGCTTCGTGGCAGTGTGTGGTGGGAGGACAATCCTGAAGCTGATCCCAGCCCATGCACCCAGGAGGAAGGCCTGGCATACCTCTGCTTAGACAATCATTTATCTTCCAAGACAGCTGACTTTCCTCGGAATTCCCATCTTGAAGAAATCCTGACAAGCTGTTGTTTGTCTCAGTTCCAAATCTGAATGAAAAGATAATATAATGGAAGGGGGTTTTTTTGTGGGTTGAAAAGCTCAGAGGAGTTTTTCCTGAGAAATAACTCTTTGGCAGAGTGAGGCAGTTTAGTCCAACCTGGTCTGTCCTTCCACACACTGTGCACAAGTCATGGAGAGCTGTGGTTTCAGGGCTGTTAACTTATTATTTTGCTTTTCAAGTCATGGTCTTGATTTCGTTGATGTGTCTTTTCATGCCAATCATTTCCACCTCTGACCCCATTTCCAAACAGAAGTCTTGTTGGTCTGCAATTTTCTTATGAGCTTGGCACAAATCAAGGCTTGATACTTTATTGACAATAGAAAAAGTGTTCTTAAACACATGAAAGGAAATCAGACCCATAGCACTTCGCCTTTTGCTTCTGGTATTAAAACAAATTAATGCAACCCCTCCTGTAGCTTTGCACTAAAACAATAAATGAGTCCAGGAAAAGACAACTCAGACCAAATCTTTCCCCGTCAAAAAAATGGGATTTTGTTAAAACAGAAATAAATCTCTGCATCTGTTTTGTGGCGTTGTCCCGTGGGACTCATAGTTCCAAGCCTCTCCTGTTTTATTCTCTCCCCCAGGACCCAAATGGTATCTGAATTACCCTGCAGGGGCTGCTCTGATGCTGCCCTGGTTTATGAGTGATGAAGTCTGGCAAGAAAAGCAGGTTTTAGCAGTGCAGATGCTGTAAGACACCCAGAGCTATTCACCTTCAGCCATAGAAGGGACTGATTTATTCACCGAGATGGAGACTGACATCCAAAAAAAAGTAATTTTTTTTTTATCTGGTGAAAATTCTGGGGCAATCAGTGTTTTCCTTCAGAATAATAAGAATGTAATTACTGCTTGTTTTTCAAGGGGAAAAAGAATTCTTTGGGGTGGTTTCTAAGTGGTTATTCTTTGGATTGCACTCACTCTCATGGCTCCCACCTGTGTTTGGGACTCATTGCAACAAGGATGTTCTAATGTGCCTGCAGGGGAAGGGTGAGGAGGTGGTTTAGGTTTAGGAAAGAACACTAAAATCTCTACATGCTAAGCTACACTTTTCCAAGCCTTGAAGCCTTACAGAGCTTACCTTTTACTCTTCATCCCTCACCATCACATGGGACCTGCCTGTTTTCTGGATGGACATGGTGGAACTCTTGATAGCAGGCAAGGTGCTGGACATTGCAGGGCTCCTCTCGAGTTTCCTCTCCTCTGGGATGTTTGCAGGCGTGGCTCGGTATTGAACCTATTTAGAAAGTGGTTTTGTGGCTTGGACGTGTGATTGGGTGATATTGCTAATTTCATATGTGCTGTAAGGGGGAGAGGGAAATAATTGCCTGCCCTGTTATTTCTTGAGGCATTGGAAATGAAGTGGCTTTGACTTCTGCCTAAAATAGCTCGGACCTGGTTTCCCGAAATGCTGTTAAAATATCAAAATGCCTCTGTTAAAATCAGCACTTCAGAATGCTCACATGAAAGGCAACCTGTGGGTAACCAGTTTTAAGTACATAAGGTGTGAGCAATTTCTGAAGGCAGATGAGTAACTTAAATGTCATAGTACTCCTTATTCTGAGCTGTTATCAAATTCTCCTCAGTTGTGGTTTCCGTGGAAAGCTGATTTTCTCCATCCCCCTGCTCCAAGAAGTTTCTATTTTCATTCACCCTAAGAAAATAAACTCACTGGAAGTATATATAAACATTTGCTTCAAGCTACTCCAGTAGAACCCAATCCAACACGTACAGAAGTCTTTCCAGTGACTGCAGTTTGATCACTTCCATTCAGTCCTGTAGTGAATGACAGTTTAGTTTAAAAAGAAAAAAAGAACAAGCGGGAGGCTTTGGTGAAAAATAACATTTGGTGTTTGCAAAATGAATCCAAGTGGGGCCGGTTTTGTGCTGGGTTACTCAGTTGTGTTGTGTGTTGGACTTTCAGCAGTTCACAGATACTGATCTGCAGTGAATCCATTTGATCTTTCGCTCCTGATGCTTATTAATTACATACCTATGAAATTCTTCACAAGAATGATTTAATTTAAACGATTCCTAGGGAATTTCTGTTTTCTCTGACTGTATCGGGTACTTGCTGTTCTGCAAGTGCCAATGCAAAGACAGTGGAAAAAAAATCCCACCCTGTACGATAAAAGCAGTTCTGAAGAGCCCTGGCTGGGGCTGCTGGGTTCAGAGGGCACAGTTCTTCCCTGCCTGGCACTGTGGAACTCGGGGCCACGTGGCATGGTACTGATTCTGAATTAGTGCAGTGAAAAGCCAGATCAGACTCCTCAGCTGTGGAAGGACTGGCTTTGCAGGTCATGGTCATACTTGGATTTGTAACCTTCTGAATTTCGGTGACATCACTGTGCAATGATTTGAATGCGGCACCAGGAGGGACAAACTGCTTCAGGAGTTATCAGAAATATCAGCAGACTTGCCCTCCATCCCAGGATGAACAAATCCCACGTGTCCCCATGGGATGAGATCCCTCAGCCCCTCATTTCCTGCTCTTCAGCTGGAGCCTGGGCAGGATTTTGTGCTGCAGCTTGTGGGCAGGGGAGCACCAAGGTGCCCCTTGAGGTGCCAGGGTATTTCAGCCGTGCTTGCTGTGCAGATTGTCGCTTCAGCAAAGGCCCAAGGAGCCGCAAAGGACACCAGATGTAGGACTGCTCCCATTCCATTAGACATCTGCTTTATCCTCCTGCCTTCACATTAATCTCACAGGGCTGTTTCTCTGCATGTCAAATGGTTCGATTCCCATCTCCTCCTTTACCAGGCAAACCAAATTCCTTGTCTGGGCAGGTTTTCTCTTGATGATGTGTCATGCAGCGTGTCCCTTCGCTCTAGCCAAGCTCAGATCGTATGTCAATCATAGGAAGTAAAAAAAAAAAAAAAAAGTGTGGTCAAACCACAAGACCAGTTTCCAAGACAGGAAATCAAAAATAGAGATGTTGCAGTGTGGGATGCCAAAGTATCATTGCAGCTGGGAAGAGACCACTGGCTAAATTAAATAGAATTTTTCTGGGGAGATGTTATCAAATGCAAAGCCTGCAAGAGTCTCTGTAGTCCTTGGTTTGGGTGAGTGGTAGACCGGACTTTGATTGGCTGCGTGATATCAAATTATTTCTGGTAGAGGAATCAGCTGATTGCTGATGCTTGGCCCTCTCTTGAGGTGATGTGATTGTTATTCACTGCAGTGTGCCCATATCCAGAGAAGTGCTCCAAACAAACCAGCCAACCATTCCAGAAGTTAATTCCTTGTAGCTTGTCCCCTGCCTAGCAGAAGTGTGCGATGCTGGTTTTCACTGCCTGGCCTGGGGCAGTGGCTGTGGCAGCCTGGTTTTTAAGAGGGTACAGCCTAAGGAAAATGACTCCTTGGGATAAATCCTTCCACTGATTTCAAAGTGAGGGAATCATTTGCAGGACTTAGAGTCTCTGTCCTCTCACACGTACTCAGTGCAGAGGTACAAACACTGCAGCCTAACTACTCTGGGTTAATTATTATGTTTATTGCAATTTCTGAAGATAGGGATGTACCCAAGTAGACACAGGCACAACTGCAGATTGAGCAAAGTATCCCAAGATTACTGACCAAGGAAAGGCTGTAGAAATCCTGGACTCTCAGTTTAGAAAAGAAATAACAGAGGGTTTGGTTCACTTACATGTCTTTGCTGAGGGGGAAATGGACTTGAACATTAAGTCGTGCCGAGGCTTCCTTACTTTTTCTTCCTCCACCTGGAGCCTTGGGATGGGTGTTTTAAAATGTTGTGGCAGCTCTGCTCTGAACCCCTGCACTGGGAATGTTTTCTGGCTGGAAACAACTCATGAGACTAAGCTCATGTACATGAGGGAGACCTCACCCCTAAACACACAATTCCAAAATGCTGAGTTTTTTTTTTCCCCCCCTTAGCATTCAGGACATCTGAGAGGGAAGGGGAAGGTGTTATTTCTCACCAAGAGAACAGAGCTCTCAGCAGTATTGCTTTTTTCATCTGAAGAAGCCCAGAGTAAGATGAGCACCAAGTTAAAGGAAACAATGGGAGTGTAAATGTCATTTAAACATGTACATCTGCAAGCCATTCTCTCCTGAATGCTTGGAAGGTTCTCTGTCTAAATATTGCTTTTTCTTACTCTTTGCCTGCTCTGCCTCGCTCTGATGGCCCCCAGCCTGGGGACAGGAGGTGGGTGCAGCGCTCAGCACCACGCAGGCCGTGGCTGCAGAGTGCTCCAAGCCCAGGTATCAGTTGGAAAGCTCTGCCATTAAACAGGCAGGTGGAAGCCTTGGCAGGGAGCCCAGTGCAGCAACTAAACCATTGCAGGCATGGCCCCATTAAAGTACCTTTCAGTCTGGAAATGAGAAAAATGCCTTAGGCAGACCATTCTCAAAATAGCATTGCAGACACAAAGCCAATATAAACATTAGATGCTCTTAAAGTGCATTTGTTTGAGTCGTGGGCTTGAATTGACTCCTTCAGCACTGACAGACAGTGCATATATCTCACTAGCAGCTCTCCAGAGGCTTCTCAGCTGTTTGCCTGGAGAGACACAGGCTGTTCTTCAGGGAGGTTTCTGTAGCGTGGCTGTTTCTAGAAGGTAAAAGGTCAACAGCGAAGTTCTAGAAACCCAGTAAATAAATACCGTGACAGCCCTGCCCATCATCTGTGTTGACAGAATTCTCCTGGAGTTATGGGTGTTATTTATTTGTTTTTACAACAGCAGCACTAATTTATTTGTAATTAGGAGCCCCAGCTGCGGTTGGGGTTCCATTGTTAGGATCAGTGGAGGGGCATGTCATAACAGGCAGGTCCTCTCTGAAATATTAGTGCTTTATTCTGAGCAGCAAGGCTGTGCATGGGAGGTAAGGAGGAGTCTCCTTCCTACTCTGCAAATGGTGGCATGCAAAATTTCGCAAGTTGGCCAAGGCCAAGGCCACCCACAGTCCAGAAACTGTAAGCTGGGGGTTGTAAATCTGTCAGCTTTAATGAGGTGTCTGGCTGGGGAGAGTCTCGTACGAGTCCAGTTTGAAAGCTAAACAGCAAAAGCCCTGCAAATGTCCCGTAGGCAGCACGCTGTGCGTGTGGGCAGCCCTGCCGGGGCGGTGCAGCCTGTCCCCACGAGCTCGGGGGGCACTGCCTTGGCCTGGATCGCAGCAGAAAAGTGGAAGGCTTCAGAAGAGAGAACAAATTTTGGTGAAAAGGCAGACCAGATGGTTCTGAAACTACACATCACCTCCTCAAAAACCAAGCAGATATAACCACCATCACAACCACAGGCAGCATCTCGGACGTGTCCCTCTACCGCTGCGGTAACAACGAGCACGGACTGCTTTTTCTGGCGGTTAGTATTGTAAATCGGCATATAATTCCTTGACCCACTGAATTAGGTGTTTCCCCTCACACCTGCAGCCGTGCAGGTGCTCACAATTAGTTAGATGATGTTTCCTGACTTTCACCAGGAGGTCAAATGCAAAGTGCAACAAGAGGGAAAACGGTCTCACACGTGGTGGGAACGGGGGCGAAAAGGAGTGGGAAGGGAAATTATTTCCATTCTGACGCAAAGAACTTTCAGAAATTCGTTGGGTGAACTCTTAATATTTCCTGTCCTCCCTCATTCTGTATTTTCTGAAACACGAAGACAGGATGTTCCAGATGGAACGAAGTGGCCAGGATGACGGAAGGTTGTTTGTGCCAACTGAAAACCTTGAATGTTTTCCTTGCTTGGGTTTGGGAAGATGGTATTCACAGGTACCATTTGTGTTGCCATGACTCCTAAAAGCCTAAGTTTCGAAAGGCACACAAATAATCATGGATGCTGTCCTGCTTTAGGCACTGGTGAGCCAGTTGGAGCTATTTTTTGGCAAAAAGCAGCTATAGGAGAAAGTCTGTGCTCCTTGAGGAAGAGGGCAGAAAGCTACAGAGAGGGTCTGTGTTATGGAAGATACAGAAAGTTTGATTTCTTCTGTCATCTTTCATCCTTTACATTTCTTTAATGGCAGCACGAATCCATCCTGTTGGGGTAAAGGTATTACCACAGATTTCCCAGCCCAGGATTCTAATGCTGTAAGGCTGCTAAGGAATCTGAGGGGAAAACAAGGAACTCTTCGAAGGATGAGCCTGATTCACTGTCAAGTAAAGGCAATGAAAAGACTTCCATAAATTCCAGTTAGCCTTGGGTTTGAGTGTCATAACTGAACATATATTACAGTTCTGCCTTCCTGATTTACCTTCCAGCAGAAAATCATCCCTCAAGGTCACAAGCATTCCCTTCACTGCTGTTGTTGAGTGGGATGGGAGCTGCAGGCTTGGGCACCTGACAACTGGGAAGAGGCTTTAGGGCAGCCTGCCATGACTTTGCCACTCCTCTTGTCTGTGCAAAGACCTTTTTGGTGAGAGACAAAACTTCCTGGAAAGAGGCAGACTGGCTTGAACAATTCCTGGCTGTCAGCATCCCAGAACCCTCGGGATACAGCAGTGCAGACGAGGAGCAGCACTGGCAGCCCAGCCCAGGCCTGCAGCTCATGGATTATCCCCCTCTGATGCCACCCATCAAAAACCCTCGGCACAAAATTAGGAAACTCAATATTCTTCCATCTTGTCTGTAAATGCCATAGTAACAGTTCACTTTGCAAGGACAGAAAGATACTCCTTTAATTAGGTGCTAAAACAGGCTAATTCAGCCCAGCCCCATGGAATTGAAAACACCTTGTCCATCACTACCTAATTTTCCCTCAACTGCTTATGCTTGTTCTTGATTCTTTGCTGCTGTTAAATAAAGGAACTCCTCGATTTCAGATAAGGAACATCCTACAAACAACATTGATTCTTGTGAATCGAAAGGCTGCCCAAAGCATTCCCAAAGAGACATTTTCTTTTCCTTCTCCTTGTTGCAGCTGAGTTTGTGAAATCTGAAAGCAAATCCCCCTGTAGTCACTGGCAGGACGTGGGAGGTGTTTGCACCTTTTCAGCTGTGGCCAGCCCTGCTCAGTCGGCCACACCTGCACGAGGTTTTGGAGCAAGGAAGGAGCGGGGCTTGTAGGGAAAGGCTGGTTTTCAGAAGGAGTGCGTTGATGCTGCTTTTATGGAGAGCTGTAAGCTGAGGAAATGCTTAATTGGGAATATACTGCTCTATAAGAGTGAGCTGTAGCAGTTCAGAGCTTGAGGTAC
The DNA here is from genome assembly GCA_036023395.1 of Myiotriccus ornatus. Lineage (NCBI taxonomy): Eukaryota > Metazoa > Chordata > Aves > Passeriformes > Tyrannidae > Myiotriccus > Myiotriccus ornatus. Next base: position 1,479,837 of record JAYRBT010000114.1, read on the forward strand.
AGCCTTTTTATAGGGTGATGATGTTGAATTGAGGAACGCTGCCTGGAGGAAAGCTGCTGCTGTGAAGGTGCCTCCTGAGGAAGAGGAAATAGCGTGGGGAAGCAGCAAGGAATGGAGCTCAGCTGCTCTGCACAAGGTTTCCTGATATCTCAGAACTTTTGCCCCTTGGAAAAGGAGAGAATACTGAGAGCAAGGAGTAAGAATGAAAGACATGGCAACGTGGTCACAGCCCTGGTCCTGCAGGGAGTCCCTGAAGGCAGAGGAACGAGGCCTGGCACTGCACTGCCTGCTGCAGCTGGAAGGCAGCAGCAAAGAGTGAAGCCCAACCCTGCTGAGCTGGGCTGGGTGAGAGAGCCTTTTTCCTCAAGAAAATTCTCCTTTGACGGTCTGGGGACTTGATTTACCCATTTGCTGTTACCTGTCTACAAATGGCTGGCAGAGGAGATCCACGTCAAGCACAGGCCACCTGTGGAAGTGATGCAGGCAATTCAGAATGGTGAGTGTGTCCTATGGGATCTGTGCTGGCTCTGACAGTGCAAAGGCTTGTTTGGGATAATATCACAGCCTACAAAACCCTTGGTGGAGATGCCGGGCACTGGATGGTTTTATTTGATGTATATCTGTGCAAGCAGGTACGTGCCAAGCCCTGCAGGGCTGTGGTGAGGCTGCCAACCTGCTCTGCAGGGCTGTGTGTGCCCTCTGCCTGCTGCTCACCAGAGTTCCCTGCAGCTGGGGAGGGACAAAACATGATGCTGAGCCTTGTGATGCAGCCTGATACTTGAGCCTTTTGTTAGAGTGATGGCATGTTGCTGGGGTAATGTCTGTGAAGTTAAAGCTTTAATCAGAACGAGCCCTGGTGCTTTGATTTCGGTACAAGGAGGATGTTGTAAATCCCGGGCTATTGCAGGTTCAGGGAAAGGGTGACATCACTTAGACATGCTTTTTAAGCAGGTTCACCATAATCTGCAGACATTTATTGGGCCAGATGAGACTGCAAGTGGCTAATGCCTGACCTTCATTTCTGTTGCACTTTGAAGAATTAAGACAGATGTTGAGATGTGCTGTTATTGACCGGAAGGAACAGCTTGAAATCCTTTGCTCGAGGATGTAAAACTTCATTTCTCTTTAGTTACCAAGACTAGTTAAGATCCACTTAACTCCTGGAGCGTTTACCATGGCTTGTCATAATCATGTGCAAAGTGATGGTCGCTGTTATTCCCCAGAAAAATCTGTGATTTGCCTTGCAAAGTCTCTTCTCTCTGATAGTTGATTAAACAAACTAGTGATGGGGGTGGCTGTAGCGCTGATGAACTCGTTAGCATCCCCTGTCTCCGCTTGGGGAGGCACCAGAATGTTTCCCTGCCTTTCACCACTGAACTGATACATCTCCCTCACCTGACTCTTTGTTGCAATGCTGTAATGAGTTGCTACACTAATTTGGGTTGTTGCTTTAGAGTTGTAAGAAGGAGAGGTGTGAGTCTCAGGAAACTACAGGGGGCAATTTAAAGCTGTGGGATCTTCTTTCTCTTTGTTCCACTTAACTGTTGCTGGCTACTGGGGTTCAGCCATCCCTCCCCACCAGTGGGGAATGCAGAGGGATGAGGAGCACAGTCGAAGGAGTCCTAGGAATTATGTTGGGCAGTCAAATGTCTAGGACAGTGAAAACACTAGTCGTGCTTTGCCTGCTCTGAGTGATGCCTGATGCAGTTAACCCCTCCTTTTTGAAACGCCATGGTTTGGGCAGGACAAGAAGGTAGAAAGTGTTCATCAAACCCAGCACTTTTTAAAGTTATTCGTTTCCCTTATGTTTTAACAGGGAAGCTTATTATCCAAAGTGTATCACTTCCTGGCTGGTCTGGAGTTCTGGAGTGTCCAGGATTTCTTGAGGGACTTTGGTTTTTTGGTTTCGCTTTCATTCACAATCATGTTGTGGTTTGTTAAGACTGAGTCCTGCAGACCTCTAACTGGAGCAGGATACCATTTTGGAACCTACTCCTAAAAGGAAAGTGAGGTCAGGTAACAACATCTCAATAGGGGTCTCAGGAACTTCCAGTGTGGGGTCCCTCACATGGGAGAAGTTTGTGCAGAACTGTCTCCCATGGCAGTTCTTCCAGATCTGCTCCAGCTTTGGGTCCATTCCACAGGGTGCAATCCTTCGGGATCAGACTGTCCCAGTGTGGGTCCCCACAGGGCTCACAAACCTACTGGAAAACTTGCTCCAGTGTGGGCTTACCACAGGCTCACAGCCTCCTGTGGGCATTCACCTGCTCCAGAGTGGGCTCTGACCCACTGGATCTCTGCTCCCCCAGGACCTCCATGGGTTTTTTCCCCACTCCTAAATCTGTTATCCCAGAGGCGCTGCCACTTTCACTCATGGTCCCGGCCTTGGCCAGGGGTGGGTGTGCCTTGGAGCCAGCTGGCACTGGCTGTGTTGGACACAGGGAAACCTTCCAGGGGCTTCTCCCAGCAGCCAGCCCTGCAGACACAACCCTTTACAGGAGGCCCTTTGTTACCCAGTTGTCTGGATCTCACGTGGAAGTCCTGCAGAGGAGATGATTTAGGAGCCCTGTAGGATCTGCGTGGGCTGCAGTCCAGGTTCAGGCTATCTTGTAGCTGCCTCTTCCTGTGCCCCTCCAGAGCAATGGTGCTGTATCCCTAGACCTGCAATCCATTAGGAAGTTCTGAACCCTCCACTGGAAATGTATGTGCACCTCCTGTCTCGTTCATGCCTTTTCTAACCAACGCTTTGGCTCAAGTGAGGAATGGTGTGGTGGGAACCTGTCCTTCCCCCTTTCATATCGACTCCAGAAGCTGAGGGAGGCCTCTGCAAAGAATTTCTTCATCAAATAGTTCTTTGGAGTCTCGGCAGAACAGCAATAAGGAACAGAAATGGTGGGAAGTAGTAAATTTAAAGTGCACATTGTAACGGGGGAATGATGGAGTTTGACAGTCGCAGCTCAAAAGGAATGGTTTTTCTAACATCATGACTTAAATTTTGTGGAATTTCTGGCCTTGGAAATGTTCAGGACTCAACTAGACAAGTCCCTGAGAGCAGCCTGGTCTAATTACACCTGCTCTGAACTGGAGGTTGGAGTAGATGACTTCCAGAGGTCCCTTCTTAGTTAAAATATTCTGTGATTTTAGTAAGAGTATCCCAAACCTTGGTACCTTTCTCTCTGTGTGGTGTGTGATATACGTTACACTATTTTGGCAGGGATTTTCTGAGCCATTGAGGTCATTCATACTGAAATAATCCCTGAAAAGATTAATAAACATTAAACCACACAATATCATCTTACTGTGTGTGCTACTCTTCATATCAGTGCTTGGCTGAATTCATGGCTGCTGTAAATCACTTCAGCTATGTGGACAGTTGGTTGCAACACTTTAATTTAATTTCTTTTATATATTCACATCTGATACTTGGTTTTCTTAGTACCATGGCCAATGTGTGGTGCTTAGAAGGAGATGAATGTTGAGGGGTTATCTCTTAGCTTTTAAATTTGTAATAAAACCTCTTTCTAACTTGGGCTAAGGCTCCTTGGGGGCAGCCAAATAAAATTCAGGATTGCTTCTAATCTTTTCCTTATTGCTTCTATGATTTAGAGATCCTCTGTGGACATGAGAACTGGGCCCTAGGATGCTCTCACTTTGAGACAGGGCTCCAAAGTACTTATATAATGTTAACAGCTTTAAAGCTGGTGAAATGTCACTGATTCCTTTGCTGGCAGAGAACTCGGCCTGTTCTGCAGCGTTTCAGGGTTGATAGATCGAAAGTCCAACCCCTGCCAGTTGGCTGGGAGGGAACACCAAGCCTTGGATGCACATAATCTTGTGGGAACAGTCTGCTTCTGGAAATCAGGAAAGATTTCCTTAAACTGCTGATTGCTGGGAGACTGGACCACAAGAAGGATAATTCCCTCACTTTGCTTCTGTTCCTAAACAGCTGTTTCCTGGACGTGGCTGGACATGGTGCTGGGCTGGGAGGGCCTTTGGTTTAGCTCAGTGTGGTTGCTGTTATTCCTCTGTCAGTGATATCTGGCTGGAGCTGAGCCTAATAATGGTTGGTGAAGGAGGGCCCAGACAAATCATACAGCTGGGGACTGAGGGGAGGTTGTGTTGAGGAAGAGTGATGGAGGTGGTCATCCCTGACTCTTGAAATGAGGCTTAATTGCTGCTCTTCGGCAAATACTGCTGCTGTTCGACACATGTTGCTGGCTAAAATCTCCCTGGATTTTAAGGTCTTAATCATATTGCCCTGACAATCAGCAAAAAAGGGACACATTCTGTGGACCACAAGATGTCAACAAGACACACCCACTGTCCACAGTTGGCAGCTTTGTTTGAAAAGTGAAATAACAAGCTCCAAGAGAGCCAAACCAAACCTAAAATGAAGACAAAACCAGAAGGACCATCCAGATGGGTGTGTGTCTATTTGAAACAGACCTTTTTTCAACAGGTCTCATGACACACTTGTCCCAAACTGGAGTCCAAGTCATCAGGTTTATGGTAACGAATGATTCAAAGTGAGCAACTCCCTCCCCTTCTCCCTGTCCAGGTTTCTTGGGATTTCTCTGGTGACATGAAGGGAGGAAGAAATCTGTGGCTGTCTAACCTCAAACCTCCAAGGCACAGTTCCATTCCTGGTGGTGGATGGAGTGCTGTGGGCACAGCAACTGCAGATGATATCGATTATTGTTGCTGGTACGTGCCTTGATTCAGGGTTGTCTCAGGCATCCTTGGGGAGCCCAGGCCGCTCCTCTAAAGGGCTTAATGGAGGCTTTAAAGCCTGAGAATCTCCCTGTGCCCCAAAATAGAAGGACTGAGATGATCAGGGAGCCCTCTGAAAATATGCTGAACACTACTCACTTTTTCACCTACTTCATGACTCTGAAGATGTACAGGAAGTTAATCCTTTATAACCTTTAATTTTGTGCACCGTTACTTATGGAGAACTGATAACTTTGAATTAAACCTCATTGTTTATTGAAGATGCTATTACAAAGTATTCCAGAGTTGAAATCAATAGTTTAGTTGCCCATAAGCAGAATTTATTTTTAAATGTTATAAAAGGAGGAGCTCTCAATTTTTCCCTCTGTTTTGAAATCTTAGCTAGAACAAAAAAAAAAAAGAGTCTGCTTAACATTTTTGGTTCAGTCTGACTGTTGTAGTACTCCAGCTTTCCAAATCTGCCGTGGTCAATTAAGGTTCACAGCACTTGCCATTTTAACTGAAATTTTGGAGCTGTGTGTTATTAAAATGTGTGGGTGTTTTCTCTCTGATATATTGATGGCTTGGAAGTCGCTGCTGTGGGCTCTGCACCTTCGGTCATGGAGAAGAGAAGGGGGGGAAAGCAAAACTTTCCATCAGTTTATGACGTGCGGTCACAGTTGCATTTCAGAGTGCACTAAACAGATCTTATTCTGTTTGGGTTGGTTGACATTCAGGGATGGAAATGAAATTATAGAAATCATCCTTTATTCATAGAATCACGGAATGGTTTGGACTGGAAGAGGCCCTAAAGATCATCTTGTTTCAAACCTCCTGCCATGGGCAGGGACACCTTCCACCAGCCCAGGCTCCAAGCGCCGTCCAACCTGTCCCTGAACACTGCCAGGGATGAGGTATCCACAGCTTCTCCCAGCAACCTGTGCCAGGGCCTCACCACCCTCACGAGGAAGAATTTCTTGCTAATAGCTGATCTAAACCTACCCTTTCTCAGTTTAGAGCCCCTTGTCCCTAGTCCCTCTCCAGCTCTCTTGGAGCCCCTTTAGGTACTGGAAGGCACTCCAAGGTCTCTCCAGAGTGAACAACCCCAACTCTCTCAGCCTGTCCCCACAGGAGAGGTTTTTCTTTTGCCCTCCTTACCTTTGGTGGATGAGGATGTATTTCCTTAGGAAGATGCTCTGTACTTGCAGACTAGTGTGTTTGCCAAGTGCTGCTGCACTTAGAATAGTAAATGTTTGTTTTTATTGAAAACCCGGTAAATATTTGTGTATAACCCATATAAATGGCATTTTACAGCTGAGCAGACACAGCCCTGCAAAAAGATTTCCCCTTTTGCAGGGGACTAAGTCATATAGTTAGACCCAAAAATAGCTGCTGCTCTCTTCACCTTCCAGGAACTAAAGATAGGGGCAATGAAAAATCACACGAATAAAAATGATCCCCAGATATTCAAGCTTGCATGCACTTCAGTATTGAGGGAAGGAGTCCCGATCCAAGGCTCTGCTCCCCAGGCCCATCTCTAATTGTAGGGTTGGTTTGCACAGTACAGCTGGAAAATGTTGCCTGGTTCTCTGCCTCCACAGCGTGCCTGCCTTGGAAGGTTTTATTCCATGACCCCGGACTTGCAGTTCAGCAGTGCACAGTTAATGACATTTGTCCCTCCTGGGTCACTTGCTGGATGAGAGCAGCTGTGTTTGGTGCTTGGAAAAAAACTTGCCTGCCTGTAAGTATGGAGATGTATCTCTCCATCACTGATTTAGTAACTGTGATATGGTTATTTATGTGTTTATCCTTCAGAATAACACCCAGGGGAATTATTAGGTATTTAAGCTTAGCAAGAGTTTTCACATATTCAGATGAATGACTATCCTGGTAAAAAAAATTCAAGCTCTTTGTTCAGACTTGGCTCTTTGGATCCAACTAAGTGGAGTCTTTTGTTTAGAGCTGGAATTGGCAGCGTGAGGAAAATGTCCAACCTCTGTATCACAGGACTTGAATTTTCCTGAAAAACTTCTATTAAGGGTGTTACAGAATCACTAATCCTATGGATTCATCAGCCAGTTCTGAGTGCAGCTCGAGTTTCTGCAGTGTTCATTGCTGTGGAGTCACTACAGCAAAACATTTAATGTGACCATTAAAAATAAAGGTTCTGGATACAATGGATGTCTCCAATCATCTTATGTATCAAACTTGATCGAAAGGTAAATTCTGTTTTCTCAGCATTTAAGAACATTATTATATTATTTTGGAATAAGTGGGTGGAAGGTGTAATGCAGCAACCAAACACCTTCCTTGAACACGCTCGGGGGGAAACTCTTCCTCAAAACTGAGGGTCTGCAACCAGACCTGATGAAAAGCCCCTCCCTGAGAGTTTTCAGGTACACTCACTTGATGAATATTTCCGTGCTGTGGACTCTGCAGATCAGCATCTCTTCAGAAATGAAAGAATAATTAAAAAATGCAGCTGAGAGGGATACAGTTCTTCTAGGGCATCCTCTGACTGTGAGCAGGATCAAACCAAACTGTCACTCCTTGGAGATTTTTTCTTTTAACCTGTCCTTAATTCTCCTAATGGTGGACGTTCTGTCCAAGAAAAACATTCCTGTTCTTCACTGCTCCTTTACTCCCAATGTTTTCCTGAATATGTGTAACTTAATCATATTTCTATTTGTTCTGACCACCATGGATTAATTCTTTTCCCCCTTTTTCAGCAGCCCATTTCTCTTCTCTTTAAGCAACCCCAGTTTCTCAGTCTTTTTTGGCAGCTCATGATTTCTGAACTCCAGACCGTTCCCATGACTCTTCTCTGGAATTTCTCTAAATGGCCCAAATCAGGGCATAATTATTCAGCTGAGGTCTTGCAAAAGCTGAATGAAGTGGGCACTTGATATGGCTCACAGTTTTTACTCCTGGTTGTGTGTTCCAGGATGATGGTTACAGCTTTATTTATTCAAAAGTCTGGTTCCCTTCATACATCCAGCACTTCTGCACAGCTCTTACCTCTTCTTCGAGCCGTAAATGAGTATTCCCACTTCAGGGTAAAAATGTTGCACTTACTGAATTTTCTCTGATATTGTTTTTTACCACATAATTTTTAAATTTAATTTGGAACTCCAGTCGTGTCCTCTGAGGCAGATTCCCTTGAGGGTGCAATGCTACCCGTGTAAGTTATGTTGTGTCGGCCACAGAATCCACCCAAGTCAATGCCAGCTTAAGAGCTGGGAACTAGGGTTGAAACGCAACTTAAAAGTCCCGTTTTGGCTTCAATTCCTGGTGAGTCCCTACAGGAGAGGTGAAAAAGCTGAGGCCCAGAGGAAGTAGCAACTTGTTCAAGCTCACGGAGAGCCACGGCAGGGGAGCAGGGTCTGGTCCCAGCTGTGTCAGCTCCCAGACCAGGAGCCTCGGCCACAAGCCCATCTCCGTGCCCAGCTGAGTCTGTCTGTCTGCCTTCTGGGCAGAGCCAAGGCCTGGGTGAAAGATCAGGCTACAGTGTAAGCAAAGCTGTGTTTATTTTAGCATGTGGTGCTGTGCAGGCCCTGGGCTGGTGGGCACGGCTGCCGAGCCGCTGGAGATGCCTCGGAATGTGCAGAAAGCCCGGCACAAACACCAGGGTAGCCAGGGCAGGCTTTGGGAGGCAGGAGGCACCTCAGCTGCAGTTGATTACCACTTGTGTATATCCTGTTGGCTTGGGGAAAATCTGGCAAATACGTGTTGGGAAGAGCGCATAGTCAGAATAGGAAGGAATTAGTGGTCATGGCGAGGTCAGAGTGAGTGGCACAGCTTGTTGATATCAGTCCTGAAGGCAGAGGTGCTTGTAGGATATACTGACTTTGGGAAAGGTGATGCAGTGCTCCATTTGGATTCCTGTCCTGGGAATTCACTGGGTGGTTTGGCTGGACCAGCTCTGTAGCCATCCCAGCTGTAACATGTGCCTTGGGAGCAGAGAGGTGATTATGCCTTTTGGTTTTTGGCTAGTTATCCCGGGAAGTGGATGCCTACTTCACTGGTTGCCTGTCTTGCAAGATTTGCAGAAGGGCTGGGCCATAGAAGGATCAAGCAGATGTGGGTGAAGGGCAGAGTTTCTGACTAAGATAGGCCAGTCCTGTTATCAGGGATTTATCCTAGAGAAAAAGGGATACTAATTCAAAGAATATCACCTGGTTTAACCTCCTTGGATATAAATGCATAGAAAGAAAGAAGGTCATCTTTAAGAAGGAATGTCTAGTAGTGAAATGACTCCCAGGAGAGATCCTTTTCTAGTCCACTTAGTCATGGGTCAGACATCTCTAGTTGCCTAACTTATAAAATGCTGGGCTTAAACTTGTGCCACGCGAGCCCTGAGCGACACTGGAGTGTTCAAAATGGTGGGAACGAGGGGTAATGATGTCTGTGGGATGTGCAGTGATGCCTGGGAGAAGTATCTGTGCTCAAAGATCCTCTGAATAGGGGAGAGGAGGAAAGAAGGGGTTAATGCAGCTTGTGGGGAGACAGGAAATGTCCCTGCTGGAAGTGATTACATGTGCTGTGTAGCCCAAGCTGCTCAGATGGGAGACACATGGCTGAGGGAGATGTGTTGCTGAGCTCCAATGGATGTGTTATCAGCAAGTGGGCCTTTTGCTTTAGTTGGAAGTCTCCCTCCACGCTTAGGGATGGATCTCCTGGGCTATCAGCACGATGTCAAATCACATTTAACCTTTTCCACCCAAAAACTTCACGTGCCCAAGAACGATGTGAACTGAAAGTGCGTGTTTTCCTGCATCTGGCCACCAAGCCATGAGCCAGGTTTTAGAGCTGTCTGATGCCTCAGTGTTCCTGCCCTCGAGGTAAAACCCTGAGGCAGCGGGGACCGTTTGGAGGTGGGAGCACGACCAGGTTGTCAAACAGACTCTTAGAACTTGACAAGTGTCAGGGCTGTGTGAATTGTGGCTCTATCTCACTAGCAGGGCCTGTGACTTCTGCACAAAGTCCTAGTGCATAAACAGATGCAATTTGTTCCAATTTCTTCGGAGCCCTTATGGCAGATTCTACACCAGCCACATAATCCCATGTCCGGCAGTGGTTGGAACCAGGCTCTGCGTGCAGTGCTTCCTGACCAACAGCTGTGGGACCAACCATCTCCAGAATTCTTGTCTGTGGCCATTTGAGTTTTTAAAAAAGCATTTGTTACAGAATGCATCTGTATTTTTAAAAACTTTGAACGTTGTTTTTTTTTTCCCCGTACTGTTTTTCCGTGCTGTAGTGCTGAGGCAGGAGTTTCTAGAAACATTCCACACTAGGCACCTGCTTGGCTAATTTTCTCCATCTTTACAAGGTGTCTTGCAACCTCTGTCAGATCCTGGAGTTTTTCCTTGGGCTCTGTGTGGAGCAGCTGGGGTGCATCAAGGCTCATGCACTAAGGCAAGGCTTTGATGTTGCTCCAGTGATTCTGTTGATAACACCTGATTGTTTTCCATCTAGATCTCCTCCGAAATTGATCTTGATCGGACACATGTTAGGCCCTGTAAAACTAGACAAAAGCTTCTCCACTGGGGCTAAAACAGCAGTTGCACAGCTTTGGGTTTGTTTTCTTTAATAAAGTATTTTTCCTTTTTTCTCTCTTTCACTGGGGGCTGGGAGAAGCAGCAGATGTGGGGAGAGACAGCTCATGCTGGGCAGAGAACCGAGCACATTCCTGCTGATTAGAACTGCAATAAAGTGAGGGGGTTTTGCCTTGGAGTAGGAACTCTGGTATCACTATGAGAAAAATGCAGAAAACACTACTGAGTGGCCTGGACAGGTTCAGCTCCAGTACCTTTTGCAGTAGAAGGGCTCTTTGCCCAAATTGTTTCCTTGTTCCTTAAAGAGTTGTGTCCCTAATGACAGCCTTTGTGTGGCAATCTGGAGGACAAGGAAGATTTCCATTTTGAGCACATCCCCTGAACTTCTGACACTGAATGGATTTGAGCAGGTACAGTTTTTCCCCAGTTCTAGGAAACAAAATGAACACCTATTTTTGCCAAAGGAATGTGGGCATTTGTCCCTCAGCTTTAATAACTGCAATAGCCAGACTGTTTTCCCAGCTCCTGCTGGGGATTTGATGAGGAGAAGGGCTCCAAGCCTGCCACAGGCAAGTGTAGTGATTTAGTGGCTCCCCCTGCCACATAAAGGTCTCTGAGTGGATGTCCTGCTCCCAAACCAAACCCACTGTGAGGGTGAAATCGTCTCCTGAGCACGTAGACAACTTGCCACTTAAAAGGGCTGGTTTGAGGCAGAAGTGATCCATAGGCTCTGCTGCTGCAGGGTGGAGGATTCCTATGGAATGGTACTGCTCAGGATAATTAGAGGTGGCAGTGCTGGCTCTGGCTGGCTTTCATCTCCCCAGGCACTTAAGGACATGGGCTGCTTCAAACCCTGCCCTGGTTCCATTGCCCTGATCCTGCACCCACCTTGCCTTCCATTCCTACAGGATCAGCACCTGCAGGAGCCCTCCTGGATGTGAACTGCAGTGAGGGCTGTCAGTGGGAATTACTCCTGTATTTGTGAAATGCAGACATCTCCACCACAGTGTGAGCCTGATGCTAAAGTTTCCCATTTGCTGTTCTGACCAAGAATTCCCATTAGTTTTGAAATGCATGGGAAGATCTCTGGCAGCCCAGGGGAGAGTGTCTGTTCTGCTCTGTTCATTTTCTACTCTGCAGTAAAGCCTTTTTTTGCCCCGGTGGAGTTTGCCTTGGCTTGGTGACTGGACAATTCCTTCTCTTCTTCCCTGCAAGTTTTATCTGGGTTCCAACACTCTGGCAAATGTATCTTCAATATTGGAGACCCTTGATGTTTTTCTTAGATTTGTTTAAGTGTGATGACACAAAAGATGTAAAAGCTTTTGCTGGATAATTATTTGGGCTTTAACATCTCTAAGTGTTTTCTGATGTTCTGCAGCTCAGCATGGAACTTGATTTTGGTTTGGGTTTTTTTTCCATGATCTGGTTTTGTGGAGATCTTGACATCCTCTGCTTGATGAAACAAATCTGGAGGCAGAACTTGAATCTTTACAGAAAACATCTTTGGTTGCCTTAATGACAATGATTTAAATACCACTGATAATTAGATTTTAAGTGACTCAGAGCAGATTTTCAAAAGACCAGCGGGCTAATGATGGAATGGCTGTTTGTGCTGGAATAATTTTCAAAAAGTGTGCTGGTTAATCAGAGATTGTGAGAAAGCACCTGAAACTTTTTTTTTTTTTAATGGGTTTTGGGACTTGGTCCAGGATGAGCACATACCTGAAATACATTTGATGTGGTGATGCTTTGCAGAGCTGTGCTGGGGAGGTGATAGGAGCTGGGATGGGGAGAAGCAAAGGTGGTGGGACCCCCTGGCTCAACCAGATCAAGGAGGGAAGGTGTGATCTGGAGTACTGGGTAATTTTCCTTCCCTTTCCCCCAGTTCTGTCTCTTCTGCTGCAGTAGCATTTTATTAACAAGGACTTGCTGCTGAAACCAGATGAGACTGTAACCCCCTGGGAGGGGAAGAAGGCGAATAATTCCATTTTGAGTTTTTCCATGCTGTTAGTGCCACACAACGGGAGGGAGTGGGTGCTGCTTGGTGTAGCTTTACCTAATGCTGTGGGTCATGGAACTGAGGTGCTCAGTGGCCTGGCCAACTGGAATGGGAAGAAAAATATTATGAGATTCTTAGCTGATCCTACCCCCCAGTTGAGAATAAAGTCCCTTTCTTTACAGATGAGCAAACCCTGCTAGTGTAAAACAGGGAATGCATTTCTGCATAAATGTGGCTGAATGGATAAGAGAATGTAACATTTTATGTGTGATTCAGCACTCTGGCTCCCAAAAGGTTCTGCAGCTAGTCTAAAATATAATATGCTTGGAACAATGACAGCACCCCCTCTGTTATATTGTAGATACTTTTGCTGTATTTTGTTAGGGATCAGTGACAAATGAAACATTACTCCCTAATCCCCGAAGAGTCATCTAGCAGAGCAGTTGAAATGAACAAGGAATAGCTATGAAGGAGAAAATAATGGACTGGCTGTTTGGTCCAGCAGAGAGTTTTAGGTGGCAACTCCTGTTTTGCTGTGAATAGCAATTCCTCTGCAGAAATTCTATTTGGCGTTGATTGGGGTCAGTAAAGCAGCAAGAATTCACCCCCAGCCAGAAGTCAAACTGATGGTTAGTTATGGACGTGGGCAGAAAAGGTTGGATTTCCACCTCTGCCCTTGTAAATGATGAAGTGTTTGCACTGAGAGGATGAGCCTCGGTGCAGGGAAGCAGAAGAGCTGTTTTTCTGCAGGCTATCCTCTGGGAAAGGAAAGGCATCGTGGACACTCGTGGATTTTTCTTTGGGATTCGATGGAAGGAGCTAAGCAGATACCACGGGGCTTTGGCCCTTATAGGGTGTGGATGTTGCACCTGGGGCAAAAATGTTCTCATCTGCATAAAGCAATAGGGTAGATGGTTCCTGATAGGATTGCCTTGGGGCTTGGCATGCCTGGTTCTCCACATGGCTCTGGAAGTTGTGCCCTAACCTGCAAAGAAGGCAAAAAGCCTCCTTTCAAAAACTGCTGAGATCCGCAGTGCACCCTGAGGTACTCCCAGAGGCAGGATACGAGGATGGCTTGCATTTCAGGAATACATTAGAAACAGAAGATGTAGTGATTTATTTCTCCCCACTCACCCAGCGCTAGCATTCCTAAATCACTTATGTGCTCAAAATTCTCATTATCAACCCACATGTGGGGTTAAAACACTGCTGTGCCTTATGCTGCTTCCCCAGTCTCCAAACCTCAGGACGGAGGGGGAAGTGGACATTGAACACTGGCTTGGTGTTCCTCTTGGGAAAAGCCACTGCTAGTGCAGGACAGTGTGCAGAGGAGCTGTCACCAGCTTAATAAATTGATTAATTGGTTAATGCTACCTTTTGGCTTGGGAGGACTGGGATCTGGAGAATCCAGGCCATGATTAAAAGTTAATTTTGAGCCAATGCCAGATAGTTAGCATTCAAGAGGCAATACCTCACAAACTGAGAGTATCACATGTTGTTCTGCCACTTTTTTGCTAATATTGTGGGTCTCATTAAAAGGTAAACCAATCTCAAACCATAGCCTATATGTAGAGTGGATGCCACAGGATGGTATTTGTGCTGTACCCTGGCCAATGTTTACTTTTAACGATGCCATCTGTGCTTCAGTGCTGTGCTCTTAAATTGGGAAAAGAAATTCAAAGGTGGAATAGAAACTCTAGAGAGTTCACTCTGTTGAAGGAGACTCTGGCAAGAAGATAACAAAAATAAGTAATATAACAAAAATAAGTAATCAACGGTGGGGTTTTTGCTTTTAAACAGAAAAGGAAACCCACAAAACTTTCCTGCCCCAAAGGGAATAAAAATCATTGCAAAACAATCAATCACAAAAATGAAATGCTTGGAAAGGATTTTAGACAGCAAAGAGGGGAGAGAGAGCTCCACATTTTGGACCTCAGGTGTAAAGGCATGGTCTCCTGGCTGAATGCATCCTTTAAGGAATCTTCCTTTCAGATGAGCAGCGTCTGTCACTCGGGGAATTGTGCTGCTGTTTTAGCAAAGCAATGCCTGAACACTGGAGGGCAGATGGACCTTGCAGCTTCATGATTCTGGGAAAAGCAGCTCTTGAGGCACCAAAGGATTGTCTCCAAGTAATGCCTCTGAGGAAGATAGTGCATGTAAACTCCCCCATGTCACCCTGGATGCTATTCCAAGTCTGTTCTTTCCTTTGGCTGAGTTGAGAGAATGGCCAGCAGGTGAAAAACCTGAAGGGGCCTCTTCTAGTTCCCACAGCACGAAGTTTTGCAAACTCTTCCAAGAAGGAAATGCAGCATTCCCGAGGCTGCCAGGATCTGAGTGCCTTGATGAACGTTTGCAAAGTGCTTCTGGGTATAGAGCTGTTCACAGGTCACAGTCAGAGGCCACTTTCCAAACACTTGGAGCTGACAAGTCGTGGAAGACCAGGGCTCGCTCCTAATGAGAGTATTGGTTAAAACACTAATTGTTATTGTGATGATTCCTCCATGAAGCTCCTGCTGAACTTTATGTATGATGCTGGTTTGGATGCTGCAGTTTTTTAGTGCTTTGATCCAAAACTATAAATAGATAGATTTGGAAACGTGAGTTTAAGTCCTTTTGGTTTTGTGAATATCCAGATCGATTAAAATATCATGACTCTTCAGATGGATGATAAATAAGCAAGCTGATCGGGTTGGCCACCATTTTAGAACAAGACAGAACTCCAGAGAGGAAACATCTCCAGAGGCTCCTCCAGCTGCCTGCTCAAGTGTTCAATGGTGCATGGAAACTGCAAATAATACTTAAGGCTGATACTTTTTGCAGGCACTGGAGGCCTCCCAGGAGCTGCGTTCCAGGGAGGAGAAACCTTACCCTGACAGGATCCTGATACAGATGGAGTTACACTGGGCCAGCCTGGGCCATTCTTCAGCTGTTTGTGCTCTTCCTGGGCTTTCCAGGTGGTCCAGATCTACAGTCAGTGTGGCACAATGGCAGCAATTATGATATTTTGTCATGTAGGCCTTGACATAGGTGGGGAGACCAAAAGAAATGGACTGGTAATGCTTGATAGCAAACTAATGTGGTTATACAGCTTAGCACTGGAAAATAGACATGTGCTAAAGACAAAGGGGTGGAAAATGCTAATCAAAGATCGGGAATGTTCTCAGCTGGTTAACCAGAAATATACTTTTTAGTTGCTTTTATTAATTAGTTTGTTGAATGGAGTGAATAACTGCAAATATAAGGAGAATCTCTCAAAAATCAGAATTAAACTTCCTTTTGCTTCTTATTTCTAACACTGACCTTTTTGTTGTGCCAGTGGGTTTGGTCAGTCCAGGGCACAGGAAGGTTAAAGGACCCCCTGTGGTCCCTTCCAAGCTTTCCCATCGTGTGACTCTGTGAAATGCTTGAATCTCCACGTGGAACAATATGGAATTCCCAGCAACTGGCTAAGGCTCACTTAAAATGTGCTCGAGGTGGAGTTAGGCTGACTAGCTTGGACCATGTGAAATGGTAAATTGTACTGTGCTCTGCTAGGAAATGAAAACTAATGGAATTGATAAAATTGGGAAAGGATGTGGGATACCACCACCGAGCGAGCGCTTCCTGTTGTTTGATATCCTATTAGTGGTGAAATACAAGTTGCTGCTTGAAAAGGAATGTATCAGATCCCAGGGAGCTACTGCTGATAGACTCAGTGCTGCTGAACAGCCCATGACTGGGAAAAGGGAACTCCAGAAAACCCCTTTGGTTCCTTTCCTGAGCATTTAGACACCCCAGTTCCTGGACCCTTCCTAGAGGCTGGCTGTGCATCAGGCCCAAGAGAGGGGGGATGGAAAATGATTTCTTCCCGTTGCTTCCAAGAAACTACCCACTTTGCGTGGCTCTTTCTGTATCAGGGCATTGTGAACCAGGTTTGGGTTAACTGTGCTGATGGTATTTAAATCCTGAGGTGTCCTGTTGGGTTCAGTGGGCAACTGGAGCAATGGCACTGATGGGAATTTTCCTCTGAGAGGGGTCTGAGGCTTTCAAACCCAAGGGACTCTTGGCAGGACATCCAGTGCATGGCTTCAAGGGCTTCTGAGTTTCTTGAGAGCTAAGGAAAGAATTGAGCCCAGGAACAGCCCCAAGGGCTCTGACACTTAACCGGATTTGATTTGCCAGAAAATAAAGTTAGAAGTGTTGATCCCGGGTCCACATGTGAGAAAGTATGTTTGGTGGAGAGAGGAGACAGTGAGGGCTCAGCCCAGGTGATTTGGCTCTGGGTGGAACTGGGAGATGCTGGTGGTTGTGCACAAATCCATTTCTGGTGGCCAGCAATCCAGGGATGGAGCAATGAGTGTGCTTCCCATTAGTGTCTGTTGTTACACAAGAAGACAAATTACTTCTTTGACAAATGACATGGGTCCTCTGCCAACGACAGAAGTTTTGTTCTGTGTCAAAACTGAGTCATTATGTCTTTTTTTTTTTCCCTTTCATATGTAAAAAATAATAATTCCTGATTTTTCTTTGCTACATGGTCATTTGTAGCCCTGGGCTTTGGCATGGAAGGCCAAAACCATATTTGTATGACAAATGACAGGGACTGACAAAGTGAAGTCAAACATAAACAATAATATAAATAATAATATAAATATAAACAATATGTTGTCTGCTGCTGACTGCTGTTCTCTAGGTCTGCCATTCCAAACAGGTCTTTTTCCTTCCCTAAGGAGCCAGTTCTGAAGAAAAGACACTAATAGAACTTTTTAGCATCTCTTGCATCTAATTCCCTTTGGTCTTGCAGCAATGTCAGAGTTGGTCAGCCAATTCTTGCCTGAATCTGGCAGCAAAACATCCACCAGCCTGCTAAAATCAAGTGTTATCAGCTGCCTTATCAGTCAGGTCATCTGCCTTCCCACGGGCTGTAAGGGCTGAGATTTGCTGTGGCTCTTCATGCAGCTTGTGGGAAGCTGTGGTTGATACCTCAGTGCCCTCATCTTGCGGCTGTCGCTGAGGCAACAGGGTGGAAAAGGTGGAGTCAGCCATCATTAACCCTTTTCCAGAGGGAATGCTGCTTTTTCAGTGCTGATACTGGGAGGGGGAGAAGATGGGAGTGCCTGGCAGCTCCTGTAGTCTGTGGGCAAACACGCATCTCTGGGAGCAGCTCGGGGGCTGCTGCGTCACAAAAGAAGAGCTCCCAAGGCCTGGAGCACGAGCCACGATGGTGTTTGTGTGCTCCTTTGTCATAGTCCAACCTTGGTGTGAACTGTATGTGCAGTGTTAAGCCTTGTTTTGGTTTTCTCCCCCCCTCAGTTGGTACCAGGATGTCGAGGATGTTTAAGCAGAGTGGGATGTTCTGTCGGTGCACGTTGTGTGAATGTCACTTTCTCCTGCTGATTGCTGTTGAGACTTCTGACCAGCTGCTGATAGACACAGATCTCGGCATGATTTGTTACAATGGCTGCGCTTAATTCACAGCAGAAATAGATCTCAAGGAATTGCTGTTTCCCCTTGTTCTGAGCAAAGTGTGCGTAGAGCTTCAGATGCCCGAGAGCACGTAAGGCTGCTCGGCAAACAACATCCTGCTCGGATCCATCCTCCTCGCCATTGATCCCAAATTCTGTGGCTGCTGCTACTGTGGTTTGTTTCCTCCCCACTCCACCCACACCAGGCTGCTGCTGGTGGTCTCCAGCTCCATCCTTCCTTCATCAAAGCCCCAAATGTCCATGTCGCAGATGGTGTTAATAATAACAATTGTGTCTCCAACAGTGCTAATGGCCACGGGCTTCCTTTCATCCATCTCAAATGTTTGAAATCCTCCTCTAGCACCGACCACCCCTTTTTTCAGGCAGCTCAGTGGGGTGGTTTTGGCTTGTGTCAGGAATGCCAGCAGGCTCACTGATGATGAAACAAAATCTTGATTGCCGTGCCCTGCGGGTTCCCTCTTCTAGCTCCTTCCTTGCTGTGGAGCAAAGGAGCAGCAATGAGGCAAGTTCTTGGACTGTGGGTACAGCAGGAACCTGCTGACCACGTTTTCCCATCTAACGTGAGCTCAGAAACTGGTTCTAAAGTTTGGTTTGGAAAATGAGTGTGTTTCTAGGCTTTTTATGTGCTACAAGGAAACCCCTGAAAACGAATGGAAACTTTAAAAATACGGCCTTTTTCAAGTGAAGGTCACATCTTGATTTAGGAGCAAACTTCCATTTTCATCCTTTTTTACTGTTCTTCTGTTTCTCTGACCTTTCCAATCTCTCTGAAGAGTGATTGAAGCCTCTGTTTTTCCAGTGTGTAAGACTGGAAGGATGGGGAAAGTTGTTGGCTCTTTCAGGAACGGCAGCAAGTTTTGAAAGGATAAAACTGCTGTGATAAAGAAGGTCAATACAGCCTCCAAGTCCCTGGATACTCCAGCTAAATCAGTAAATGTGACATTCCTTTGGACTGTGTCTGACTCAGTGTGCAGCACTGCAAGACCTTCCTTTGGGCAACATTTTCATTATGGGAAAACATGAGGTAGTTCTTGGAGTTGTCTCATAGAAAACTGGGCCAGGAGTCAGCTGATCAAGCTCTTAATTTAGGCTTTTCCTCTGCTCTGCTGTGTGTTCATATGGATCATTTTCTCTCTACTCTTGTCCTCACCTCCTGAATCATTTGTGGTTTCACAGTCTCTGGTCTGCTTTGCCTTCCTTCCTCGGGCTGCTGTGGTGGGTGCAGCTCCCTGGCTGTGCAGGTGTTCAGGTGGGACCACGGGGATATCACTGACTGAACAAGACAAACCTGAGAGTACAATGCCCAGAGCACACTGAAAAAAAAACCCCAGCCAAACAAACCCTGTTACATTCTGATTTTCATATTATCATGTCCCTGCTTCAGATCTTATGGGACTTACTTATGTCTCATTGGAGAGGGAACATTTTTGGAAATCAGGCAAGAGAAACACTCTTTGACTGTTTCTTCAGACTTGGAAACTGCTGAAAGTTAAGCATGACAGGTCTCATCCTCAAGGAGGACTTGGATTTAGAAATATATTCAGAAAGGCACCCCCTTTATATTGTTTGAACTGGGCACGGCATTGCACTAAATGTGTATTTTCTTAATATATTTTTTTTTTAAACTTGGAAAATACATTTCAAATGAGGAGGTGCCTTCTGAATGTTAATGGTAGGTGCCAGCCTGAGACTGAAATAATTACAGATTGAGAAGGTTTGTGATTCAAAACAGACAACCCATTCTATCTACAGGAAAAGCTGTAATAATGTGTTCAGGATTCTTTTCTGACCCCAAAACTTAATACAACCAGTAAATATTCTGGTCAAGGTCATTTTTGCAGTGAGTTGAGTTAAGCAAAGTCTCCTTGGAGAAAAGTGGAGGTGGCATAAGGCAGCACCCACGATGGGTTAGAGCAAAGTGTTCAGGGGCACTCAGAGCAATCCTTTCCTTATTGGATGTGTGCAGGGATGCTCCTTGCAATCCCAAGTGTCATTCCCCAATAAACAGGGAGGTGAGGGAGAGGTTGGATAGAGCCTCAGAGAGATGCATGTGAGGGTGTGTCCCTCCAAAGGCCCTGCTGCAGTCCCTGTGCTTACCTGGCCTGCAAAGCCCCTGTGCTCGTCCTTCCCCGTGTTGCTGGAAAGCCTTTATTGCAGCCAAGCGAGCAACAGTTCAGTCCCACCCTCCTCCCTCAACCCCGCTCCCATCTCCAAAAACTCTGCTCTGTCCCACTGGATACAGTGCACATTCCCAACCTTCAGCTGAGCCTCGCTACTCCTGGCATTTCTGGCAGAAGGAATTCTGCACTGGTGTGTGAACGGTTGCCCAAGTTTTAGTGCTACTGAAGGAGGGATGCTCCAAGAGCTGCATCATGAGCAAACATTTCGCAGCAAGGATGGGGAGTTTTCCGAGCCAGATGGCAAAGATTGCGGATCTCTGCAGGGTTTGCCTGGGAGAGGGAATAATGGAGGGATTCCTGTTAACATTCTTGGATATGAAGATTTAATAGAAGAAATAGTGCTATTTCTCTGAGAGCTCCCACATCTTATTGTGGGCGTTGACTCTGCTCCTGCTCAAGTTTTCTGGGTTTTTTAATGGTTTTTGTGGTCCCCAAAACTCTTCCCTTCTGGCCCTTCCTGTTACCCACTACTGTTGGTTTAGTCTTCCTTTGTGTGAGTCAAGAAAGGGGCTACACTTTAACAGCAATATTCCCATTTCCTTCACAGCTTCCCCCAAAGAATACTGGGGGATGAACATCAGCTTTTCCACATGAGTACCTAGGGCTTTCCTCCTCTTTCTATCTTTGGGAATCCCTACAACAATCAACCTCTTTTTAATCAACATCAAGCCCCATCAGCTCTCAGACACAGATTTTGCATTACAGTGACAGGATGGGAGTCCATTAAAACCCTTTATTTTATTATGTCTTGCAAAATCTGTGATAACTGAAAAACGGAGGATCTCTGAGTGCATTGTGAAACTGCATAAACTCAGAACTTAATGAATTGTAATTAGCGGCATCATAATGGGCTCCATATGTTAGTATGTCATTTAGGAAGAAATACAGTTGTTTGCCATTCTGCACAGCACTGACAAATTAGGATCCAAACCATACAGGCCTCTGTCTTTCCCAGATCCCTGATACAATATGTTTGTCAAGGATGTGCTCCTCCGGAACGATGTGCAGGGCAGGATGCAGGAACTATCCGGCCTCGTTTCCGTGTTGCCTCTTTGGGTGTGGGACAATCAGGGATGTGCATTCCTGGCTCTGCGTTGCAGGAGGCTCCGACCATCTTGAGGCTCGGATAAAGGAATGCTCAGGCTGTACGTTACCTTCTAGATTTCAGTACATCCTGCACTTGGAAAAATAACTGCTTCCCAGGGAGGGAAGCATTGTCCAATAGATCTGGTTGCCATGCCTGAAGGTGCTGTATAAATGACAAAAAGACGTATGTTTGTATAATCTTCATTACTTTTAACGCAGCTCAATATAATTTCACAAAATGTTTCATTTATTTTTATTTCAAAGATTGTGACAGTTAGGATTTTGAAGTACAAGTTGCCATCTGCAATCAATTTATGATCTCTCCCTAGTGCAATTGTGGAAAAAAAGAAAAGAAGAGGGGGAAAAAAAGAGAGAATTATTTGGAGTAAAAAGCATTGAAAAACAAGTAGAGTGGAGTAATAGCACATCTGTTTTCGTAAGAAATCATGGAACCTGGACTTTTTTCAGTGTGGTATTTTACTACCACATGGCTTTAATCCTACATCTGGGCCTGTTGTTTTATGAAATATTTCCCACAGATGATGTCAATTATAATTTTTGTCCCGCTCGTCAATTTACGGACTTTTGGAATAAGACAAAATGAAACAACCAGAAAAAGAACAACTTATGTGGTCTACTCTCTGACAAAATTATAGCTGTGTGATACACTTCTAAAATCAATAACTCTGTTAATGATTAGCAGAAAACATTGCTCGGTTTATGAGCAGAGATGTGGCCCACACTCGCCAGATGTTTGGCTCCGAGTTGCATTCTTGTTTGCTGTGTATTTACCAGCAGATGTTCAGCAGTTTATTTAATACCTCTTGTATGAGCCAGTAGTAGGGCTAAGTCTGTGTGACATTTATAAGCCATCTGCCAGCAATACAGGTGGAATGCTTTTATGATTGCTCTCTTTTTTCCAGTGGTGATCTATCAGTGAAATCGTAGATAAGTCCTTATGGATTTATATGGCTGTTAGGAAATAGAATCCTTATCTTTGCAGGAAGATGCATACCTCAGCAGATGCCTCTTCAGCTGGCCTTTAATTACTATTTTTACACTTAACCTGCAGTGCTGTGTGAAAGATCTGATGGAATTCTCCTCCTCGGAGATATTCCAGCTGGTTTTAGGTTTAGACCCTGATTCAGGTATGAGTGTTCTGAAGGCTTATGCTCACTGGAGGCAGAACCTTTCTCAAATTGGCCTTTGAAAGCAAAGTAAACATCCAGCTTGTGTTCCCAGCTTTCCCAGAGCTGAGGAGTGTTTGAGTTTAGGGTTTATGATGAACTAGACTCAAATGGTTTCAATGCAAGGGCATGCACAAATTCCAGCGCTGGTTTGAGTTGGAAATGCTCACGGGGTCTGATCCAAATCCTCTTGAAGTGAAAGACTCTTGCTGACCTCAGTGGGCTTTGGATCAGGTCCATGGAAAAATGTTTCTGTGAGAAGAATGCATTTACCGTGGCCCTGATTCAGCAAGGTATTGGAGCACAGGGTGTTTCACCACGTGCCTGCTGCTGTTGGCACACACGTGGTTATTGTTATGGAGAGTCTCGTGTTGCTCCTTGAATGGCCATCAAGAGCCTCTGTCCTGTCCAAGCTGGGCCAAGATCCTTTTCTCTGGTAGGAGAAGGGTCGAAGTTTAGTCCCCAAGCTCTGCAGGGCTTCAGAAATGTGCTTTCTGCGAGGGCAATCCAGGCAGAAAGCTCGTGTGCCGGGCTCAGGGCTACCCTGGCGAAGCACAGCTTCAGTTAACGGGGTATCATCTTGCTTTTCATGGCATATTGGACTACAGGATGGTCCCACGGGAGAAATGGTCAAAGGAGTGCAGTTGGGCAACAGCAGATACGTAAGCTCTCCGAGGCTGAAGCTACCACTGAACTGCAGAATCACACCCCACAGATTGTATTAGCCCGTGAATTTAATTTCTAGGTTGTGCATTTAATATCATTTGGATGTGTGCATGCTCCTCCTGAGTGTTTGCCACGGTATTTAAACTGGTGCATAAGGAACCACTTTGGTAGGGAGTTAAAGAAATGTTTATTGCTCTGTTAGAGGAAGAAATATCAGAAGTGGAGTGAGTAATATGGGCAACAGGCAGCAATACAGCAGGCACTCAGAAGTGTATGGCAGTGGGAACAGTCAGTGATGTTATCACTGGCCTTTGCATATTCTGGCTGGGGGAAATGTTGCAGTGTTGTCTGAACTTGGCTCCTTCCTTTGCCTTTACCCCCTTTGTGCCAGATCTCTCAACCTTAAACCAGTCTGGTTGGAAATGCAAGTATTCCTGTTCAATAAATAGTTTAATAGTTCAATAGTGTTAGAAACCACCTGCTGGAGGTGGGAAGAGTGGGATCTGTGAAAACAGTGCTAAAATATTATATTTCTTTACTTTTTCTGATTAAAAGTGTCGGCTATGTCAGGTAATTAGTTTCCACTATAGTGAAGACATAACCTTTTTAGCTGTCAAAGCTGAAGTGCCCTGAGCATCCTGCAGATATTTACATGTGAAAGGCTGCTGGGATGGTTCTGGTTTGTTGACATGCAGAATGAGATCTAATAGCTGGTCAAAGTCAAACTGCTTCAGCCTGGGGTGAAGGTGAAGTTTCATAACACTGATGCAACTCAGGTCTGGAACAAATTAAGGGAAGAAAAAACAATCCAAAAAATTGTTTTATCAGCACTCGAGGGCCTTGGTCTGAGATTGAGGACTTGACTCAGTTCCTTGCAGACAGAACATCTCCAAGGCACTGAAAACCCAAGGTCCTGGAGAGATCTGGCTGAGGCTGGTGTGAAATAGGGCTGCGGGTACTCCTGTCCCTCTGCAGGAGCAGGTGCACGAGATCCCACCTTCCTGCCCTTTCCCCAGCACCCAAACCAGCCCAAAATATCTCCATGCAATGGAATAAAATCCACCATGTCTGCATGAAGGACACCACAGAGAGAAATTCTTTGGGATGTGGTAGCCTTTACTCCCTTCTTAGGGACAACAGGAAGATCCTTCCTGCTTTCACTGCGTTCCTGACCCTTTTGAAACGGAAAGCTGTAACCAAATCTTGTGTTTCAGGGTTTCAGCCTGCAGGTTTTGGGAGGGATTTATTGTTTGCTTTCCTCTGAGGCACCGGATTTTTCCCAGCTGGAGACGTGACACTGGAGGGAGGCCAGTGCTTGGATGTGGTGCTTAAAATCCTCTTCTTGCAGAGGACTGGCTGGTCAAACTGATTTGATTACCAGATTCAGGAAGAAAATTTTGTTGTGCATCACTTGGTGAGGCCCAGAACCATAACAAGGCATTTTGGTTGGAAAGGCAAAGCAGAGCAAGCCCCGGGATGGGGCGACTTAAGGAAGCAGCTGAGCCTGCAGACCAAAAGTCTCCGTGGTGGATGGAACTTCAAGGAGAGATGCTCAAATTCCACCCAACCATGAGCTCAGTGAAGGATCTGCTAGTCCTCTCGGCTCTCTGTCCTTAGGAAGGGATCTAAGCTGGGCCTCAAGGAAGGTTTTGTAGCACTAGAATGAACAGCTCACAGAGGGCGTTTCCCCTTGCAGCTCTTGGATGCCCAAGGTTATACTGGCTGGTTTTCCTACTGCTCCGTAAATGCTTGTTCCCCTTCCTTCTTTGGGGATCACGCCCCTTGTAACTTGCCCTGCAGTGGCAGGAAGAGGCAAGAGGCTCTTTAAAGGTGTAAAGTTCTTTTCTTTTACATCCAAAAGCAGTCCCGGGATGCTCCGAGTTCTGCTGGCACAAGGTACAGCAAGGCTGGTGTTTCCTTAAATCCAAAAGCCATTTAGTCACCAATTCCCAAAGGCCCTGCCTCAGTGCCCCGTGAGGTGCCCCTCACCTGCCCTAATGTCCTGTCCAAATGTTGGATGCTACAAATCCTGCAGGATCAGGGGGTTCAGTTCAAAACCTCAGAGAAATGAAGTGCCCAGGTCTTCTGAAAGCTTTGGGCAGTCTGACCGCTCCAGCCAACTGCACTCAGGCTGGATGGGGATCTGGAATAATGCTCAGCAGCAGCATCTGTTCAACCCACTGAAACACAATAGCTGTCCTGAAGCTGCCTGCTGACAGAAATCACAGGTTTTCAATTACAGCTTACCTTGAAAAAGGGGTTGCTTTCCAGGGAAACCTTTTTCTTGAAACCTTTCTTGAAATCCAAAATGTTTCCGTGTGGAGAAGCTGAAGGGGTGGGGTGGGAATTTGTTGGTGTTCTGTGGCCTCAGATCCCCGCTCATTTCTCCGGTGTTTGTCCCACCAGGAATCAGGAAATGCACCTTCGGTGATGCAGCAGCTTTCATCTGGAAAAAGGGAAATCAGCTGTATCGTGGGGCATAAAGGGAAGAGAGAGTATGAGATCTGGAATTCCATCTCCCAGGACACCATGCAGTAGCATTTCCTAATGGAAATATTTTGGGTTTTGGTTGAAATATTTTGGTATTTGGGTTTCAGCCAAAACATTGAAATTTTTCCTTTGAAAAATCGAGATGAAAACTATTTTGTATTTCCATTGAAGTTTTGCCCAGGAAAAATAAAGCACTTTCCAACCAGCCCTACAGAAGATCACAAAAATCCTCCATCCTTTTTTATTGTTATTATTGTTATTTTTGACCATTTAAGCAGCTGTAAGAGGATTAAGATGGATGCTACAGGCAAGAAAAATAATTGAAAAGGCAGTCCATCAAAAAACAACGAGGGCCAATTTTTTTTTTGAGCAGCGTTTCAGCCGTGTCAGGGAATTGTGTGTATAAATGGGCCTCCTAAGTAGGAGGTTTTGCTGTGGCAGGAGTATAGAAGGTGCAGAAGAGGATTCTTTGAGGGGAAAGGTTTAAAAAGAGCTGGTCTTTGTGGGATATGTGAGTGGAACTATAGTCATTTAACCAGCTCTTGTTATCCCAGGCACAGGGGCACTGATGTGGTCTCTGTTACAAGGATGTTACACAAGAGATGGAAGAGTTCAGACAGCTCAACCCAAATCATTTACTGTGATTGACCCCCTGAAGGATCCCCCTTTGCTGTCTGCTCTGCCAGACATCTGTGAGCTTTTCTGTAACTGCTGTGAATGGATTAGGTGACAGGTACATCCCAGCAGCCTGTGCTGTGGATCTGCTGCAGGAATTCAGTTCATATTACAAATAGCAGGATAGCGTATTTGTGGGTCACAAATTCAACCCCTGCTTGGGCTTTGAATCATAGAATGGCTTGTTTTGTGCTTCTTCTCTTAGAAAGGGGACTTATCAGGTAAACCTAATTGCAGTTAGTGGTAGAGTTCTGGCAAAGGAGAAAGGTCCTGGAGATAATTTGAGTAAAGGCATCAGACTTCTTTGATCATTTAGAAATGGCATGTTCACAGCACAATTTCAGGAGCTTCTCCATCAGTGCCGTGCCTTCAAAGCCTGGAACACACGATGGTCACCAGTGGTGACATGTGATACTGCAAGTGAACTTCTGCTACTAGGAGTGACTCAGTGCCACTGAGCAGAGAGTTTTTATTGAAAGAGCTTCACTGCTAAGGGCAGGCACTGCTCCAGATGCCTCTGAGACATTATTTAGACAGAACTCATCATTAACCTCTTGGAATTAATTTGTGGCTGAAAATTTAATTACAGTAATGCATTTGTAACTTTTTGTTCTTTTCCCATTAGGATATGAGGGAAATGTAGACTCGGTCAGAACTGGATGCCACAGCTTTGCCCAGGTCACAGCTCCTCTGGGACACTGCGTTGTGCTTCCAAAACCAAGTGGAGCATGCCTGTGCTCATATTTGCACGTAGATGCACAACAGTACTGCTGTGAATCGTGGCAGCCTGAGCGAACTTTGGTGACTTCAGTGCTGTCTGTGATCTTTCCTCTTGCTCTGGTTGCTTTGTTACTGCTTAGTCTCACTGAAAGTGCCTTTAGCTTTTGGCTCCTCCTTGCTGTTCAAGATCAAGCTGCTTCTGCTTGCCCTTGTTGCCTTCCTTGGACACTCTGCTCTTGGAAGGGTGGTGCTACACCAGATGTTACAAAAGATATCAGGGTGCCTTAAATCCCCCTCTGGGTAATTTTTCCGGGGGGACAAAAAGTCTCTTCAACATCACCTTCCAAGTTTAGTATTTAGTGAACTGCATCCGTGGTTCTTACCATTTTTCTTGCTGTTTTATCCAGTCTTCCAGCAATTTACCCTGTGTTTCTGAACGGATTTGCTTTTCCCCTTGCTTGCTCTTCCTGAACATGTGCGACGTTAATTTTCCAGTCATATGAGTTATTCCATCATATGTCATGCCAACTAACCTATAATTTTGATTATATATCGATGCTCTCAGTTCCTCCTTCTCATTTCCCATCCTACTTGCCCGAACATGCAGAATCAGCAAATGGACCCTGCACTTCCCTTTCTGTCCCTTGTATAACCCTGTTATCACTACCCACATTCCCTTCCCGAGGGTTAGGCTTTTTTCCAGGTCACCACGTTCTCCCTGGTTGCCCTGACATTACTTCAGCAGTCAGGCACCCACTCACAACCCCAGTCCAGGCAACCTCTTCTCAGAAATACCCAGTGAACTGCTTTGCTCTCATAGTTCTTTCCACCCCTGTGCTTTGGAAGGGACTGAAGAAAAAGAAATGAGCCAGAAAGCTGATGAAAAATCCTTGGGGTGGGTGGGAGCCTCTGGGTTTGTGATTTGTTGGTGAGCTGCTGTATTTAGGCTGAGTTATTGGAGTGCCACAGTGAACCATTACCTCTGTGGAGTCTGCTCGGAGGTCCAGGAGGTTTTATGGTCTGTCTTGCTCCGAAATTATTGGGAGTGACATAGAACCCCTTGAAATGGAGCATTTGCTGGAGGAGCAGCACTAATGACATGGGTGGTCTGGGCATTACTGAAGTGACTTTGAGTCATTTTAATTTTCCCTTTTATATCTACCTGTGTGGCCCTACAGGAAGGAGAATAATGAGGGAAGCACTCATTAAATGTGGAAAAGGGATCTAGTTACCCACTTTCAGGTGTGTCCACGTGCGTAGATCCTATATGGAAAAGTCAACGGGTAAAGGAAGGGAAAAAAGATGTTAAATGTGAAAGTTTGAAATTCTGCAAGCCTTGCACCTGCCTTGCAGTGGGACGTGTGACAGGCAAAGAGGGGAAAATTGGCCAAATTATGCCAATAAAATGCTGAAAACCTAAAATAGTAGTGAAAAATGCTATATATCAACAATCCTTCTATTTGCAGCAAACCTGAGGGGTTTGACTGTGGGGGGAGCGGGGCCTTTCGAAAGCAAGGGGTTTCCATGGATCAAATATGTGCATGAGCAGAGAAACTTGGGATGGCATTGCTGACATTCCTCTGTCTTGGCACGGGAGTGCCAGTGTCTTGCCTTCCCTGCTGCAGGGTGAGATGGGAGCAGTGACGTGACTCGTCCGCGTGTGCAGGCGTTGGGAGTTCCTCACATCAGCCGAGATGTGAGGGGCTGGGTCACTGCAATGGCCTCTTTGCTGCCTGATTCAACAGCCCCTGCGGAGCTGTCACTGTCACCCACGTGCGTTTCATCCGCGCTGGGACCTGCTGGTGCTGCTGCAGTGAAGGTATAAGATACTTTACAAGCCAGGGGTGGCAATAGCGTCACATCTCCCATGTGATACGTGTTCCAGTCCATCTACAGTTTCCCCCATATGCAAAAATATTAACATACCTCCATTTTACGAGTCCACCTGCACCATGTGTCCCTTTTGAAGCTCCTATTTTACCCCAGTGGTGCAGGATCAGGCACCCTCTGTGAAGGCTAGGCTGGCTCCACTTTCCATTATGTGGCTCTTCCAGCATGGAAATGCAGCAGCAGGTAACACAATAAGCAACCACATGGTAGGAAAATTGTCCAGTGCACGAAAGAGATCCTGGATGACATTAAACAAATGGCCCAAAGTAGCTTTAGAAATGGTTTCATGCATCTTGGGCTGTTAGCTGTTTTATGTTTCCTGTCTGGAACGAAGAGGGAGACAGGGCAAAAGAGCCGGGGCCTTGTTTATGCTCATGTGTTTATTGTATCAGAGACATTTAAGTAGGAGGATATGACAGGTTTTCAAGGGGACAAGGTATGACTCAAATCCAGGTGCAGCTTATTTTCCATGAAATGCATCACTTGCCTATTAGACACAGATTTACCGGCGGCCAAAACAAACCTTGGCCAAGTTGGCATTCTCCTTCCCATAAATGAATGGCATCCCAGCTTGTTATTGTTATTGTACAAATATAGCAGGTGTTGCTGATTTCTGCTTGATAACCTGCTGTTTAAGGGGGATTATTTAACTTTTACGTACAGATAAGTGGGCTGCTAAACCAAATTCATCCCAGGTGGAACTACAACAAGTTTTTTTGCTTCCTAAGCTGTGTTTTTAGCCTAAATCTTATTTATTAGAACTGGACAGATGTTACTGTGTTCTTCCTGAAGTAATGGATTTTTGAGGTGTGTTTGCTTCAAGGAATTCGGCCTTTTCTTTTTGCTTTTTATTTTGCCTCCTCCGGTCCTTTGAAAAATAGATATTGTGCTGTGGACACGCCAGGAGTCAGGTCACAAATGGGATCTGTGCTCCTGCACTGTCTGAGGTAAAAGAAAGCTTATTGGAGGAATTAATTTGAATCATAAATATGTTTTAAAAATCCTTGTCCTTTGAGAGATTAGATTAACATGGCCTGTTTTAGGAAGCACCCAAGCTACTGTAATGTTTTAAAGCTTAAGCTAATGAAGAACTGTCTGTAGATTTTAGTGATTTTCAGGGATTTTTGGGAGGGTAGGGAGAACCAAACAAACACTTTTATTAGACCGGTAGTTAAATCCGAGGGAATGGTATTTCCAGGTAGGCTGCCAGCGTTGGGTGCTGCATGCAGCACAGCAGATAAGATCTGCCACACAGTTTAAAGATATTTGAACACTCCCAACATTTTTGCATGTTTCCAAAGAGAGAAATACCACAGACCTGAGGTTACTGGTGTCTGTGTTGGGTTTGATGGGAGGGAACAGATTCATCCAGCCACCCCATGGCACTGAATCATTATTTCCAGAAATGTCACCTCCTGAGTCAGTCAGTAATTTGGGGGTATCCACAAGTCCATGCCTGTAGGTGGGTACATAAGTACCCACTCACATCTAATGTAAATAGAACTTGTGCCTGGACTATGGGCTTTAAAACAGATACCAGGCGAGGGGAGCCTTGGTTGGTTTGCTCCGAAGGGTTATTTGTTGCTGCAGACTCCGGCTGATGGGGTGGCCCCTCGTGCTTGGTGCTGTATTTCCGGAACTGAGACTGGTTGCTGCACTCCAGAGCTTTATAAACTCAGCAGACAAGTCAGACTCTATGTTGGAAAACACTATGAGCCTTGGTTGATAAATATACAGAAGCCTTAGAACACAAAGCAAGTGGCCAGGGGGTGGCACAGAGAAGCTGTGGCAGAAGCAGGAACTATCTGGTTTTAGAAATGAGAGGAAATTCAGTCTTACTTAAAGCATGAAACCTGTGATGATTTGTGCTCTGAGTCAATAGTACTTACTGATAGAACATGTTTTCTCTGGTGAACTTCTAAATAGGTCAGCAAAAAAACAGGATGCCCAGCAAGAGCCTTGGGATGAGTGTATGTAGTGATGCTGGATATGCAACATAAAACCAGCCAATGAAGCAGAAACTATTTATTTATTTATTTAAATATATTGGTTTGGGGGGGGGGGTGTTTAATTTATTTTCATTTATTCCCAAGCAGCTCCTGATACACCTGATCCTAAGGCCTTTGGTTTGTTTAGAGGGTTGTTGCACTGTGCTGTGTTTACTGGTGTAGCACTGGAGCACCTCCTTTATTATCAGTGATATCCTATGGGGGCTTTTCAGGGGAATGATGTATGGCTTTGGATCCTACTGTGTGCCAAGTGACTAACTGGGTTTTTTAAATTTATCCCTGATCTCTAACTCATCCCACTGTGTTCTTGCCATTGTTTAATGCCTTTAGGACAGCCAAGAGTGAAGGCAAAAGGATTTGGATGGTTGCTCTGCTCTCTCAGCTTGTTCTCAGTGTGCTCTTTAAGAACAGCAGTTCAAACTCTGCCATTGGACTGGGAGATGTGTGTGTTCCTGTAGGGATCTTGAGCTGCTCCCAGATGGGAGTTCCCACCCAGAGGCAGCTCTGGTGGTGACATTTGTAGCTTTCCAGAAGAGCTGCCTGCGGGCCCAGACACCCAACAAACTCAGCCCGAATGGCAGCACAACCCGATGGGTTGGGTGTCACTGTGAAATGACTTGGCAGTCCAGTTCCTGGCATGCTGTTTTCCTCTCCTGTGTGACTAATTTGTCTGTTTTCCCCTACTCTCCTTGCAAATTTATAATGGCTTCACAAATCTCTTTCTCTTTGTTGCTTCCTACTGCTAAGTCAATTAAACTTGTCTTAACTCTTCTCCTTTATCCTGGCCAGCTTTTTTCGTGCACTCCTTGTCACTGGTGATACACCCACCCCCTTATCCAAAGACTGAGCTATCAAGGCTGATTTCAGGTGCTCTGTCTACTTGGTAAATGCAGGTGTATAAACTTTTTCTTCCCTGGATCATTCTTTGAGGTCTGTGACTTCCTTGGAGACAGCTGTTGTCCTCTTCTGTGCCTTTAATCCAGTTGCTTCTTGCTCCGGGACCTGCCTTTGTCAGACAGGGCGGTTTTGTTTTTTTTTTTTTTTTATTTTGCCTGAACTCAGTGTTCATGTTGCAAAATATGCCTCCATGGGGCACATACTGTGCAGATGGCAAATAATAGCTGTGTCCAGCCAGGGAGGAAATCCATTTGTCACTGTTTCATCATCAGCCCCCATTGTGTTGCCATCAGACAACCCCATTCATCAAGACAAGTTCCAAAGTGCTGGTGTTTACCAGGGATACTGCACAAATCCCATCTTTTTAGATACAAATCCCCCCTCTGTGATTCCTAGCACTGTTCTTTGTTTCTGTTCCGAGGATGTCTAGAAAAGACTACCTGAGCTCAGCAGCCTGTTTGCAGGTGATGTTTGATCCCTGAATGGATTGCTGGCAATAGGGGAACAATCTGGGACCTTTTCCTCACAGCAGGGGCAGGGTTTGGCACTGGGTTGAGCACAGAAGTGTTTTTGGGGACACCAGATGAGTCTGACACAAATCTTTGCTCTTCCAAGCTTTGCTTGTTCTGATTTGAGGCTTTTGCAGCCAGATTTCCACCATTTATGGGGTAGCAAGGAGAAGCTGCCTGCCATGGGGAGGCTCAAAAAGACTAAGAACTGGTTGGAAAAAAAAAAAAAAAAAGAGGTGTTACTGAGGTGGCAACAGCAGCCATAGAAGCAAGGTGGGGTATTGAAAAACATTAGTTCAGAAGTTTGAAGGCATTCAATTTTGGGTGACCTGAAGAATACAGGTAGAAGAGAGAGGCTGGAGAGTCCATGCCCAAAGCCAGGATGTGCTGAGGTGGGAGGGTTAGTCTGGGTGTGGAAGCAGTGGAAGGCAGAGGGTTATCTGAGAACACCCTCCCAGAGGCTCTGAATTCAGGGGGTTCTGGCCAGGGTGTTTGGTGGGGGAGTGTCACAACAGTGAGCAAGCAGATGCTGTTAATCACAACAACACGGAGCAGGGGGGGATATTTTTCCTTTCTTTCCCCCCTCTCCTCTCTCTCCTCACCATGTACTGTATGAGGGCTCAGGGCTTGGCAGTCAGGGAGGAGAGGCTGCATTTCGGGAGCTGAGGACATGGCACATGGAGACTCAATTAGGAAACCTGCAAACGAGTGTCCTGCACCCCCGAGAAATCACGGAAAGGGTTAGCGTTCCCCCAGGAAGCCGACAGCACCACGCTGCACCACAATTAAGACTTTTAAAATATGTCACAGCATTTTTATGACATCAAAGTCCCGCTGCCGCACAAGGCAGCGTTTATGAAAAGATCCCCGCTCTTCACCCTGCAATCATGATGTACATATTGGCAATAAGGAAGTCAGCAATAGCTATTTACTGCTCTCCTGCAGCTGTGGACTTATAACTTAGGTCCCTAATTAAGTAGAAGCAGGGCTAACCACGGAGCACACCACAGTGCCTTCAAATGGCTTTCATACTGCGGAAATCTGGTGTTTGGTTACTCCGGGGAGCAGGGGTTTTTCCCCCTCCCCCCCTTACAAACTATATTTGCACATTCAGAAATAATTATCTGGAGATTAAAAAAAGAAAAGCTGTCTTGATGCACCAGGAGATCTAAAGAGCTTTTCCATGGAAAGCGTTTAAAATAAAAAATAAAAAAAAAGAAATCCCGCTCTATATGGGAGATATTGACACCAGCCCCATGTTTGTCATCGAATGGGAGTGATTGTTAGCAAAGGAACTGGTCATGCTGCACAAAGGAGATCACAGTGTGTGTGTAAATCTGCATAATAACCTAATTGACTGTCTTGGGAACGTGATCTTCAGCTGTAAAACCCCGCTTCTGACGAAACAATAAAGTTAAAAAGGAATGTCCCATCATTATGTTCCTTAAATGTCACAGGAACTGCAGTAAGTGCATCTTGGCACAGGCGAGCCTACATCATTAGTTCCTCTCCTGGTTGCTTTTAGGTTTTTTGTTCCACATGGCCTGACTTGACAGGACAACAAATAGGCCTTTGCATCTGTACGCATTTATTAGTGGATTTTATCGTTGGACATCAAGGAAATTGAGTCTCATCTAAAGGTTTATGACTGTACACATCTGTGGATTTTACTACCCTTCCTTTCAAACAAACAAACAACGGCAGCAGAAAATTATTTTTGGAAAGTACAGTTTAAGATTTAATAATCATTTGATGTTCTCAGAAGTCCTTGGCTGTTTGTCCAAATACTTGCTGGATGTTTGTTGATTGAGCACTTCAGTTTTGGAGGTGGGGGTGGGTTGGGAGCTGGGGGGGTGGAACAGGCTTGGTTCTGCTTTGCATGGAAAGGTGATTTCGTGTAATCACAGCCTCCCTCTGCTCCCAGCAGAGCTGGATTTGGTTGGATCCTGTCTAGAGGGACTTACATTTGGGAATAACCAACTTTGTGCATCCAGCAATCCTGCCTCTAACTGCTAATGTGCAAAGGGATCCTGGGAGGTCAGGCTGGGGAGTGACACTGCCCTGTGCTGCTTTTCTCCTGCCTGTTCAGTGTTTCACTTCAGCTGGCTGGTGAAAGAGCCTGAAACGTGGCTGAGGTAAAGCGGGGCCTGCACAGTCTGAAGCCTTGCTCAGTGAAATTCCTGATGAAATCTGGGGGCTCAAATTTGTTCAAGACTTCCCCAAAGCACTGCACAGTTCCTATGCCAGGAACTGCACACCTGGCTGTGGTCTGAGCTGTCACATTTAAAGAGAATAAAATAAAAAATCGGAATCCTGAAGCAAATTTTGAAAGCAGGACCTGGGTGCGAAATAAAATGGTGCACCCTAAGATTGCAAAGGGACTTAGACAACAATTTTGAGAGAATTGCTGCCTGTTTTTTTTCTTAATGATGTTTTTATGCATAAACTTAAAAATGACACTCTGAAATATTTCACTGGTAATAACTTGAGGTTTGTGCCTCCTGGTGTGTTTCATTGGAAGAAGACTGTCCAAGGTGAAAACTGAGGTCTCAAGTTAATGGAGCCTGTCTTGGTGGATTATGCTTTGTTCATTAATATTTTAATAGCTCCCATAAGGGAAGACTGGAAGCTGATCTTTTATCTTAGTTTATTTAGACTGGGGAGATGCATGCAGGAGGATTTTTGCCTAACAGGAGGTTCTCACTGTCAGTCTTATGCTAAGGATGCTGTTTCATGAAAACATCTTCAACCTTCACTTCAATTTGGAAGTGTTTCAGCTGAGAGTAAGTTTTCAGATGGAGAGACTGATTGGTATAGAAAGCCTGAGAAGATGGTGCTTGTTATTCATTGCTTTCTAGTGAGGAAATAGGGCACACAGTTGACTTTACACGTTGATTTTACTCTGTGTGCTGCTCTCTGCTTTGAGGTACACTTCCATACTCCAGCTCTCGGAGGAAATGCCTGGACAGAGAGATGGGATGCTGGGCTACGTGGCTCTTCCCTGAGGAGAGGACTCTCCTCCCTTCCTGCTGTGCTCGCAGGGGCTCTGTCTGGAGGCCCAGCTGAGGGCAGAAGCCATGTCTGGACTCGCTCCTGGGCGGCCGCCCAGAGGTTGTGCCAGAGCCTGGAGCAGGCCCAGGGCCTCCACACAGATCTCCCAACACCCTGCCCTGCTCCCCACCCTCAGGATTGCACTGGCATTGTTCTGTTCGAGTGGTGGTGACTGAAGAACGACAAAACTGTGCAGGAATAAATTAATATCATCAGCTTAGAGGAACTGAGAGCAGCCCCAAGAGCAAGTGTTCAGGACAGAGGATGGAGCAGCACTTGTGCCTTTTGCTGAGCTCTTGCAGCATTTGGGGGATAAAGGCAGAGTTTAAGGAACAGTTGCTTGCTGGGAAGAATAAATGTAGGTTTTCCCTATACCACACAGTGCAGGTGAAACTTCCACTGAGGCGAGGAAAGCCTGTGGCTGTCCCTCTTCTCAGCTGTTTGTAAAGCTTGGAAGGAGTTCCCAATGGGAACTGTTCCTCCTCCCTGCAGTGGGCTACTTCTTGGCAAGCTCCAGGAAGCCCCAGAAAATATTGCACCCATATGGGCCTCTTCTTTTTTTTTTTCTTTTCTTTTTTACATTCTCATTAAGTTTATAAAACCCACAAATTTAGACCATCTGTCCTATAAATGTTTCTAAACTACAGCAAGATGAAAAAGCTGTTCTTGCTTTTTGATATGAGCGGTCAGCAAACCAAACACAAAACCAGAGCAAAGCAAATATTTTCTTGTCATACACGCTTCCCAACCGTGACGGATGAACTGTTAGTTTTGATGTGTGTTTGGATCCAAATTTTGGAGAGAAATGCCTCCTAGATATGTGCACTTAGCACCAAAGCAGCTTGATACGAAGAATTCTTGTTGGGGAGGGGGAAACAGAGGGAAAGTTGCACCACATGCTGCCCGTGGACTGTATTTAAAGGAGCTGTTTCTTCAATTATTCATCTTCCAGCTATACCCTGCTGACTGCTCTAACAAAGCCATCCCAAGCACGGACTGTGTCAGCCCATTCTCAGGGTCAGGTGTTCACGCTTCTATTCAACCCACCTGCCTCTTGGATGTTAATCCAGGAATATTTATGGCCTCCACGTGAGACTCCAAAGGGGGTTTGGAGCGGGGTAATGAAGAGAGGCTGTTTTCAGCACTTGGCTGACAGGTGGGATTAAGCCCAGGGCCTTGTCTGCAGGCAAACCCAGCAGCAACTCATGTACAGTGAAAAGACGCAGCCAAGCAAGCGGCAGAAAGTGGAAATTCACTTGAAATCCTTTTCCCTGGTGTTTCCACCTGAACCCTTTTAGAATGAGGAGGCACTGTGTGAATTGTACCCCCTGCTTTGGTATTTACAGCCAAGTGGGACAAAATCAATCTGGTCTGACTGTGTCCAGTGGCATTTTGAACTTCCCTTGCTGTTGGCACTCCTTTGGGGGCCAGATCCTCACCCAAATCCTGGGTCAGTGTCAGGATAATAAAGCACAGTAGTTTTTCTCCTCTGGTGAACTGCAATAAGAGATCCAGGTGTTCCAGGCACTGTTGAACTTAGATGGAAGGTTAATACTGTAATATTTAAATATATATTGGTTAATACACCTGGTTGAACTATGGGGTCTGGTGCCAATTTCTTTCCTCATAGTGAGCAAAACTCAGTTCGAATTGTGTGTCATCTTCAGTTACAGTTTTGCCCTTTTCTGTGCTGGAAAAATGGGGATAGAAGATAGAATCCTGTAGCTCGTTCCCTGTGATCCTTGGCCCTCCTGAGCCATCAGGTGCTGTACCCTTGCACTAAATCAAACTTCTGCAGCAGCATTTTAGCTCAGGTACCGC
Source organism: Myiotriccus ornatus (assembly GCA_036023395.1). NCBI lineage: Eukaryota > Metazoa > Chordata > Aves > Passeriformes > Tyrannidae > Myiotriccus > Myiotriccus ornatus. The sequence goes on from JAYRBT010000114.1 coordinate 1,516,747, forward strand.
AGCAAGAGCACTTGTGAATCGTTTGGTTGCTTGGATTTGTCTGTTGTGCCCTCTACCTGTAGTTTCAGGTGAGCAAACGAAAACTTGATTACAAAAAGACAAAATTAGCGGCGTGCAAGTTCTCTGTTGACAGAATAACATCAGTTCACTTATTTCATTTTATTTACTGTGAGCAGGATAAGCAGGGGTGCAAATAAATGTAGTTTTTAAACTGTTTCACTGGACCACAAACCAGGAAATCTCTGACTCCAGTGTGATTTTTCAGCTGCAGAGTAATTGTGGACAGTGGTTTTGGACAAGGTATCCCAGTAACAGCGTTTCCTATGATGAATATTCCACCTTTTAAACTAGGTACTCCTCATGCCTTTGCATGTCAGCAGGGAAAGGAACCAGGTTCTGAGGTGAATGAAGTTCACAGAGAGGTTAATAACTTTCTAATTAGCACTGGTTGGGAGATAAGCAAATCAGCACTCAAATATGCAAAGCAGAGTGGAAAAATGCCTGTTAGATGTTCGGGTTGCCCTCAGCGGGCTTATTTCTTCCCTTTTTTGATGAGGAGCAGCTGGGGATTAGCCTGGGGTAAGCAGAGCCAGTGGAGAACCTGGAAGGGTCGTGGAAGCTGCTCCTTTGAAGTGCCCAAGTTTATGGGGTGTCAGAGCAAGGCGGGTCGTGAACCCGCCGGGCTGAGTCACAACAACGGTCGGGTCCCCAGGGCTGGGCCATCAGCTGTGAGATGAGCACAGCTCTGCACTGCACACAGACCCAGCCATTCCAGCTGGGCATTTGCCCCCCAGAATTCCAGTTTTTATCAGGGAAAAAACTTGGTGTGATCTCGGTTGGGTAACTTGTCGGACTGTTGGTCCTACCACCACCCCAGAGCAGTGTTTCTGTGATGGAGAGGTTTAAAAAGGGGACCACACTGAGCCACAACCTCATTCTTCGAAATAAGCAAAGACTGCTGGCCCTGTGCAGGCTGTGTTTTGAAAAATAACTTCTCTTTTTCCAAAAGTTGAGATACTTTTTGAAAAAGATAATTTCTTTTTTAATTGATGTGTGAAAGCCAAGTGCTGTCTCTTTTGATTTTTATTTTTTTTTCGTTTCTCCAGTTGTATGGCTTTACATTTTCCCTCCCTGTCCACAGGTTGGTCTTCATATATTTTTTAACTACCTAAATTGAAAAAGCATAGTGGGGAAAAAAAATAAAAAGGAAAAAAAAAAAACATGATAGAAGAAGAAAATCAGGGAAAAAAATTTTAGGGGAGGGGGGATCAAAAGAACAAAGTAAAATGGTGAAAAAATATTGAAAAAGTTCAGTGGAAGCTGCGTGAAATAAATTCCTGGGCCAGTATTGAACGTCTCAGCTGAGCACTTTTGGAGGGGAACCAAATTTGTTTAGTGTTTTGCTTCCTCGTGCCAGGTTATGGACTGGAATGTTCCCTCAGATCTTATTCGGGGTTTAGTCGCCAAACACTGCACCTTCAGATCTTGTCTCCTGTAAGACTGGCAGGAAAAGTCACCATAAAACATTGATACTTCATTTATGATCGGTATGATCAGAGGGTAAAACAAACAGGGGAATGATGAGCAGTCTTTTGCATTGTGTGAATTCATCTGAAGTCTCTTTGGGGTGACACCAGCCAAAGGTCTTGTCCGTGGGCACCTTTTGGGCACACCTGAACAGAGTGGTCCATCCTTTCAGGCAGAATTGGGCATTTGGGCAGAGGCATTTGCAGCAGTTGAGTAGATTTGAGCAAGTCTTCTCCACCATCACCTGCTGGAGTCTTTAGGAACCGTATCAAAAGCTGAATTCAACATAACACCACTTCAGAGTCCTGGTCCGATAACAAAAACCTGAATTAGAACCTGTTCACCTTAAACTTCTATTTATTTTTTCCTTGTGTGCATATTCTGTGGGATTCTTACTTTTCAAATTAACCATGGGAATTTACGTGTTCTTGAAACAAAAATGTAAAAAAGAACTGAAATAATCCCAACTATTGTTACCAATGATTTAGGACCCTGCTAATGGAAACATCACTTTTGTCTCCTATAACTAGTCCTGAAGTTTGCTTTTTTTTTTATTTTTTTCCCCTATTGCAAAGCTTGTAGTTTATGCAACCACTGTCAATGGAGCTGTGCTAATTTATGGCAGCTGGTCCAATATTTTTGCTTATGATTTCTGCCTTGGCAAAATATATATATATAAAATATTGTTTTTCCCAGAAGGTTGGCTGAATACTCTAGAAGTCATTATTGACCAGGGCTAGCCAAGTAGGACTAGGATTTCTTTCAGTAGTGGAAACATTGATCATTAGGGTGAAACAGATTGTATTTTGCTGAAAGAAAAGCTACTTCTGTTTATTTGTAGGGCATAAACGTCCCGTGGGGCTGTTCGGAGTTACAACAGTGTAAATCCATTAGAGCCCATCGAGCCCATTATTTTCCAATCACTGATATTCACCTGCTTGCTTAAATGATGCCAGGTGGACACAACCAACTTTTACAACGAATTTAAACTCCTCATAAATAGAGCTTTAAGTTCCCTCTTCTTTGACTTCGTCCTGCAGCCTTGAGAAACCAGGGGGACATTTGTGGGGAGGCCAAAGGAGCAGGGGAAGGGAAAATCACCTGTCCTTTTCCTCACTGCATTGGACAGATTTGCCTGCTCATGAGACCACAGATATCTGAGGGGGAACCGAGTTACACTCAGTTTTGAAGAGTTAACACTTTCTAAAACTTGAAACTCCAAGCCCTTTTGTTTGCAAACAAGTGGCGTCAGGTTCAGCTGGTGAACTGCCCCCTGAGCCCTGCAGGACACGCTGATTTACACCAGTTTGGTCACCTAATGCACGAGCTGCTGTGGATTTGGGCACAGGACCTGCAGCAGATGGGAAACCTGCAAGCAGCAAGATTTGCTGAGGTGTGGATGGTGTTGATGGAGGAGAAACGGAGAGAGGGTGGAGAAAGGTCAGAGAAGGAGAAGCTGTGCCAGTTAGAGACAATCTCAGTCCTGAATTCATCTAGGGGTCCAGAGGAGCAAGGGAAGGTGATTATGAGAGATGCTTTCCCTGTTGATCAGATATTTCAGAACAGCATCTGGCTGGAGTCTGCTGTCAGTATTCCGATTTTGCAGGGGGTGAGTCTGCCTTGTTCTTTAAAGTGCCAGATACTCAGCTCACTGTAAGGCCTTCAGCTTTAGTTTGGGTGAACTGAAGGTTCTGTAAAAATAATTTAAGAGAAAGAATGCAGTAATCCTTCCTGGCTGAGACAGAAACAGGTCCAATCATCTCCAGGTCTGCAGAAGTCTGACAGGATTAAATGTTAGTCAGAGTCCTAAAAACACAGCAAGCTGTTTCAGGACATCTTAGTTCCAGGTTTATGAACAGAGGGTTGTGATTCCAAGGTAAACTCACACATTTCTCACAGATGTGCAGGCAGGTTGTTAGAGTCTTCTCCAGAAATTGCACACAGTGAGCTTTGGGTTAAGCCATATTTTACTAACCTTTCAAGTCGATATTTGAGCACCTCACCTTGCTGTCTGTTTGAAAATCAAATGGAAACTCAAAATGCAAGCATCCAGTCAATGCTGTGATGTGAAGGTCACCCACTCATGCTCAGGAAAGCTCTCCAGTTATGATCTCCTTCCTGTGTAATCGTGGGTTTGGCAGATTTCGTGTGGCTGGAGCTCTACTCTTTTTCAGTGTGCTCTCATTCCTTTAATCTGCATTTTTTAAGGAATTCCTAAATGCCAGGTACACTTCCTTTGTTCCTTCTGTAACCTGGCCAGTGTCTGCAGGTGACAATATGTAACTTAACCTGGTGTGAGCAGTGAGCACTGTCAGCTGAATTCTGGGGGGGAGTTTACCTGTGCCGTGAGTGGAAGTGGAGCAGAGCTGGACATCTCAGAGATCACTCACTGTTGGACCAACAGTTTATCAGCATTTCCTGACACAGCCACAAACTGAGGTATTTCACGAGGAAAGTTTAGTACTGGTGTAAAAGGCAATTCCTTAACAAAGGAATCCTCATCTGCAAATCTGTTGTACTCTGGTACTGTGGGAGAGGAATATGGGATCTGCTGCTGTTGGGAAAACCTGGAGCAGCTGCTCCTCTGGACCTGTCTGAGACTGCTGCTGTGCTCCTGCCTGCAAGGGGACACAAAGGCTGCTCTCTGAGGCTCAGATGAGCCAAAAAAGTGGGGATGAGCAGCCAGCAACCAACCACACATCTTTATTTAGCCTCACAGTCCTGTTTTAGTCCAGGACACGGTGCATTCTTGCCAGTGCCGGGGCATTCTCATTCCACCCGTTGTGGGGACTTGTAGAAAATGTTTTGTTCCAGCCATTGTCAGAAGGTGTCATTACCAGATGTGAATCTCCACTCAGGCAAACCAGTTTGCAACTGGTCTGTCATAAAGCACATTTGACCTTCTTTGAATTCTTCAGATCAAGCTGCTTAAACATCTCTCATTCCTCTTCCTGCCTTCTGGTGGCAAGATATCAGTAACATCCTGTTCTGAACGAGGGAACAAACCCCTCGGTGTCCACATGGAAGATTTTTATGGCTGGTGTGATGCTGTCAGCAGGGCTGACACCAATTCCAGCCAGCCAAGAGTTCCCTCAGCGTGGAGTCGTTCCAGTGTGTCCACGATGACTGTGCCCAGCAGTCAGGTTTACAGGCAGAAGTGGGCAAAGGCTGACCAAGGCCCGACAGCAATCCATGGGAACTGACTCCCAAAGGGAAGCATCCGTCTCCCTTTACTCTGACCTGCTTTCTGTGCTCTGTTCGGGCTCCCGTGTGTGCAGCTGAGGATTGCCCACCACACCTGTAAGCTGTCCTGTGTGTGGAGCCTTGGCAGCCCACGTGCCACCCTGACACGGCGCAGGGATGTGTCTGGAAGCCTCTGGCTCGCTCCTCTTTAGGTTTCTCGGACCCGAGCTTTCCGTAATAAACGCCTTGCTCTAAATTCCTGGCTGACCAAAGAAGTTTGGCTAATCCTGACTTCTGGATGCTTATCAAAACAAAAGCTTGAATTTCACCCACCGTGAATCCTAGGCTATTTTTAATGCTGCTGTTTGCAACCGTGGCTCCATGTGCTCTTAATAAAATAGTGGAAACAACATGCAGCAACTTTGTAAACAAACTTAAAAACTATTATTTTTTGGTTCAGAGAGCCAACTTATTTGTAAATAATCTACACCAGATGTTGGCCACGACATAAATTCCCACTATTAATATCTTTTTATATGACCTTGGACAAGTCAGAAGTCGGTGCCTTGGTTCCCCAGCCAAGAAAAGGTGTGGTAGCTTCTGAGGACATTAAAGCTTCAGGAGCAAGGGTTATTTAAATAACTAAGAGACAACATTTGTTCCTCAGCCATAGCAATGAGTACTGGAACTAGAAGGTCTAAAAAGCATATTTCTAATATTTACAAAAATGGTAATTTGGTAGGACTTGTAGCAAAGGCACAGTCCAGTCCATGAGTTTATATATTTAGTTTGTATTTTGGATAATGCTGCTTGTGGCTGTGTTGAAGTCACTGGCCAAATGGTTAGGGCAGAGCTTTCAGGCTGGCTTTTCTAGAAAGATGCTTGAGATTCACCTGCTTGGAATATCTCCAGGATGTAAATTTGATTTCAGGCTGAGATTTTTTTGGAGCTGAAGTCAGAATGCTGGGTAAGATTTGCAAAGAGCCTTGGATACCCTCCTAAGGAGATGCTGCTGGTTGGCAGATCCCACTCCATGCTGTGTGCACCACCAGCATGTGCCCTTGGTTGCTTTTGCTCTGAATTTCAGGTTTTTGAGACAGGCACAGAGATAGCTGAATTTTTTGACCTGTGTTCCTATTGAAGTGAATAAAGAAAATATCCTGCTTTTCCTAAGGTGTTTAGTCCCATTCACCAGCTCAAAATACGGCAGTAGAAGTTCATGTTGCTTTCTGGGAGACCTGAGCTGGGTTTTCTGTCCACTCCCAAAGCTGAATTCTTGGGTCACAGTCACTCATTTTGGTGTCTAAGTGGGAACTGTTGGGAGCAAAGCTGTTTCAAGGATCTTTGTGCAGTGGTGACGCTGAGACACAACAGTGGGAGGGAAATAGAAATTCCTCTGGTTACAAAATGAGCTAAATGAGATGAGGTTTTGTAAGGTCCCTGCTGTCCCCCCACCAGCGCAGGCAGAGTTGTCTCCTACTTTCTTGCTGAGTTTCAGGTCCTTCCTTTTCCTAATAACAAATAGCAAATATCCCAAATGCTTAGTGCAAGTTCTGCTCCACTCCCAAATGGGATCTGTGAGGCCTAAAGTGAGACATCAGCCAAGTACAAGTCCTGTATCAATGCCCTATTTTAGCAGAAGTGTCAATACTTCTTCATACCACACAGCCCTTGGACTGCTCTTGTTGCTGAGCGTGAAGAAGCTTCTCTGTTTCCTTGTCCTACTGAAAATACCAAACCCTTATTCGAGTCTCTTTTCGGTGCTGACCTGGGTTTGATTTCAGATTAGTTTGTTCTCGTTTGCTTTTCCGACACCGTGTGCAAAGTAAAACGAGGGAGAACAGACCAGATGCTCGGATCAGCTGCAACACAAGGCTTCCCAGTCAGCAGGACCGAATGCATCCCATCGAGCAGCAGCTGAGCAGCTCCCCCCCCGCATCCCTCAAGGAGAGATAAAAGAGCCTCTGGCTTGTTAGGCAGAGTTTAACCCCCCCCTCGTTTTCCTTGATCCCCCACAAAGCAGCGGTGTGGGTTTGTAGCTGCACACCTGCAGCTCCGTTCCAGCCCCACCTCTCCTGTTATTCCTGCCAAAAAATAGGTCTTGACAGTAAATTCAGAAGAAGCTGGTACGGTTTAGAAAACAATCGTGGTGTCTCATTTCTCCTTTATTATTTCCACATCTGAGGGGTGAGTGGGAAAGAGGAAGCAAAGCCCATGTGCAGGTGGAAATGGAATGGGTAAGATTTGGCAGCCTGCACGGTGCAGCAGCTCAGATGCAACTCACTTCATTTCTGAGGACTTTTTCTGCCTGAACTGAGCATCCTTCTTAATAGGGAAAACATTTTGCCTCATAATACGGTCCATGACCATTTTTTTGCTTTAAAACAAAGTGCAGTTTATTGAAAAACTTCCATAATGCTCTTTTTTCACTGTTAACATGAACTTCTTTGTTAAATCATAAAATGCTAATATAGAAGTGTTTCTGGGAGACAAGAAAAGCAACATTTCCTAAGCACTCCTAGGCTGCCATGCTTTCCAGCCTTATTTAAAGTTTCTTGCCAGTTGGATTTTTCCCTTTTGGGGTTGTGTTGGGTGTAGGGGAGAATGGGGCCCAACATTGCTTCAGGTTCAGGATGGGTTTTCCAGAACCGGTACTAGATTGATTGAGTGGTACCTGGGAATATCAGATGGTTGCCAGTAGCACGGGTTCCCCTTGGATAAAGACATGGGAATTACCTCTGTATTTTGCAAACCTGAACTGGTCCTGGTTTGTCATGAAGCATTTCCAACCTGCAAGTAACTTCATGTTTTCAGAAACAAGCCCTTGCTGGATGTGTAGTACTTCAGCCTTAAGTAAAAGCTGGATTCAGATTAGGGCTGTTGGTTAAGTGGTCTGGACTGAAATTTTTCCCCCCCTCTTTGTCAGCTATGCAGCCATGTATTGCTCTGGAGGCGCTGGCTTTGCTGCCATCGAATTCCTCGCTCCTGGATTGAAAGCACTTGGTGATTTTGGTTCACCTTGTGCCTCAGGCTGCTTTCATGGGGAATCACTGAAGGTCTGCATTAGAAACCGTCCAGCAATTCAGCACACAAGTGGCCTTGTTTGAGTCAGTGGAGAGTTACAGCCGAGTTCAGGGAGGAGAAGAATGGGCTGGCTTATCCCATGGACCGACCCCTGCCTTGGGGAGGGAAGTGTTCACCGAGTATTAACAAACTTAGGTATTTTCTTTAATTTTTCAGTGTAATTTGCAGACTTTACCACATTCTGTATCCCAACATTTTCAGGAAATCCAGCCTTTTATTCCAAAACAGAAATGTAGAAAAGACTTCCCGCCTGCCCTCACTTATTTCTACCACCAACCCACCCCCCTTCCAGTTTGGGCAAACAAAAACGTTCAGGGAAAACTTTCCCAAATGAGCTTTGTGACTTGGGGGGGAAAAATGTAATTACTGTGCTCAAGAAAAATAGACATTTTCCTCTAATTAAAAATCCAATTTTCCACAGGGGTGAGGGGAAAGTGAAGTTCAGCATCTCTAGTCGTGTGCTTGAAGTGTGTGGGGAAAATTGCACAGATGGCAGATCTGTGAATGAACAAGCAGAGACAGAAAGCTCAGTCTTAGTAGGCTGCACATACATGGGCTTCTTTTTAGCATCCCTTAGAGATGTTATTATTTGGCTTTTTCCTCGTCTCGTTGTGGAATTTTCCCCTTTTTCCTTTCCTACTCCTCTGTAGGTAATTAAGAAAAAAATGTGAAAAAGGCAGGGAAGGGAAGTGCAGATTAAACTTAATTATTTTTGAACCAAGTTTTTATTTTATCTGGAAACTTTCAGAAAAGACTTCTCCTCTCACCCCTGCGATGGAGATCTATATTGGCCACCTGTAGCTGTGCTAATCCAGCATCTTGCTGCCTTCATAGTCTGCCTGGTGTGAGGTAAAGTTCCAAGTGATTTAAAGGGGTGAATTTGGCTTTGCAATTGTAGAATACAGATAGAGAGTCAGGTGAATGAGGGGAGTGACCACAAGATGTGGGGAATAACCACAGCTTCCCTCCATCCTGCTGTGTGCGTTCATGGCGAAGACCTCGGCTCGGAGGGAAGAGCAACGACACAAAGAAGGTTCTGTGGCTTTCACAGTGGTTGTCCTCTTTCAGGGTGGGTTTTCTTTTGCTGCTTTGAAGGCCTATTTCATGGGACACTTCACAGAATCAATGCAGCTCATCAGCAAATGGGTGCTATGTGCACCAGGCCTGTGAGAGGGCAGGCATTTGTTTTCGCTGCACGTCAGGGGCTTTCAATCCTGCCCCAACACTGAGCGGGTTGTCCTTCCCCAGAGCAGGAGAGGCTTTTGCACAACCTGAATTTTGTGCAGCGAATTGGAGTTTATTCTATAGATGCAGTGGGTGCTTATCTCTGATTAAAATCCTGCCAGAGCGTTTCTGGATTCTGCCAACATTCAGACCACAACTCAATAATAAACATCAGGTGCTACAGTTCAGAGATGAAACTCCATCAATGCCAAGGCTTAAATTAACCTCTCTTCATTTTTTTTTTTGCCTACACATCTGAATGTGTGTAAAAGTCCTGGCAAATGTACCATTTTAGTGTTTGCAGATAATGTTTGTTTAAAATACTTAAACTACCAGCTGCACAGGGGAGGCTTTCCTGTGTAAAATAAACAGCCAAAGGCGTGTGCTCCCCACGCGGTGCCGGCCCTGCCATCGGCACACCGAGAGCTGCTCTGCCACAAGGTGCCCGTGGGAGCTGTGGGACCTGCCTGCCCCTTTCTCCTCCTTCTCTCCTCCTGTCCCTCTGCTTCTCTTTCTTTGCTCTTTTTTTGATGTTCTGGGTAGGTTAAAGCCGGAGGGATTGGATTTGGAGTGGGTGTTGTGGGTTAGTCTGTGCTGGGTGGGTTCTGTGGTGGAGTGCTTTGTCAGGATTCTGTGGTGCCCTTTGGAACTCGTACCATGTTCCCCTGTTTTCTCCCCCTAATTATCAGTACAAGTGCATTTGGGAACAAGAGTGTGGTTTATTCCCTTGACGCTATCTTGAGATAATAAAGAACCCTGTATATATGTATATTTTAAGTTAAAACTCCTGGCTGAGCCCGTGACCTTATGGCTCCAGGGCTGGGGTGTTAGAAAGGCTCACTCTTTCTGTTTGCCTTCTGAGCCTTTTTGTGAGGGCCTGCTTCTGTCTTCTCTGTAGCCTTAAAGGCCAGGGATGCATTTTCATACTTACTGCGATTGGAAAATATTAGAAGGGACAAGAGCCATGACCAGAATATATCTAGGACATTCCTCCAGCAAGAGGAACGGTGAAAAGAATTGCTCTGCTATGTAGCCAGTGGTGTTACCCCAGCTTGCTGCCCCATGGATGATCCACAGGTGGATCACTTGGTTGTGTTTTTGTCTTAAATTTCAACTAATTTTAAAATTATTATTCTTTTTTTTATCTCGCCCTGTATCAGTGCTTCTCTCCAGTTTCACTGACTTAAGCATGTGATAAGCAAAATGAGTATACATTACATATACAGCTTTTTCTCCGTGTCTTGTCTGCTTTAATTTCTAATTGCTTGGAGATCCTCTCAATATGTTTTATTTTGCTGTATTTACTTTTTACGTTGCCTGGTTCAGTAGGAATGTGATATCACTGAGAACCTCTAGGAACTGCTGGAATATAAATATCAGTAAACAGAAATGTGGAAAAGGAACAAAACTGACCTACAGATGGGCCCAGGCTGGAGTTTGAAGCTCATGTGGTTCATGTGGTTTGCTGTCCGTGTTCTATGACTGTGTTCCTCTGTTGTCCCAGCTCTTGGGTCAGATCTGCTCTAGACTTTTCCATGTGACAAATGTGATGGTTTCTTTTTTCCAAATACATTTGTAGTGCTCTAGAAAGAGCTTGCACAGACAGTGACACCAACTAAATACCCATTGGCAGAGTTATGTTGCACAGGGAACTGATATGTTATTTTGCTGGTTTAACTTGTTTCTTCTCTGGGAGGATTTACTTCTGTTGTGTTCTTGGCACAGCTTTTTATTCCTGACTTCTCCTAAATGTAGATAGTGCTGTCTAACTTGATGTCAAGGAAGCCAGACCCCAGCTGATTCCGGGTAGTCAGGGGACTGTATCCTTAATTAATGAACTGATGATCTGGTCTCAGCCAGGTTTAAATACTTTGCTGTAAGTGGCTTATCAAAGATTAAATAACTGGGTAGTTACAGGCTAAGGAGTGCAGTTTGCACACCCCTGATCTTTAGTCCTCTGTTTCTGTCACTCAGCAACACAGTCTGGCTTAAAAGGAGGTTCACAATGCGCTGTCTACAGAGCAAACAGCTACACATGGGCTTTTCAGGCAATATTTCCTAGTACGTCTGCGTATAGAAAGCCAGCAGGGATAACCCTGCCCACATTTACACACGTGCAGCCCCAGTTTGCACTTAACTGACTGCAAACGCTGTCCTGGGTACAAAAATATCTTAGAAAACATGTGTGTTTTATAAGGATCCTACTACTGGTTTTCAGCATGGTTTTACTTAATGAAAGTTACCATGATATATGGTAATTATTTGTGCAGTTAGGAGGCTTTGTTGACGTAAGCATGCAGTCATGAACCCGCTTCTAGCACATGGTTTTAATTTCTTCTTTGTTGCTTTCACGATTTGACACTCTCGGCCAAATAAAATATTTTTTGAGAATTGATTAATGAACATTCCCTGATTTATAACAAGGCTGATTTATAGAGCATTAATAAAGAATAACAAAGTTTAGCCTAAGATGACTTAGGCTTTCATTTCTGGTAGCTCACTGATGTGGCAGGTGGTAGAAGATAGCGAAAACACTGTCATGAAAAAGGCCCAGCAGAATTCCAGATTTGTTCCACAGGAATCCAGGAGCGGGAAAACTCTTGCTGTGTAAAGTAATCTTTGTGCAGCCCTGTCTTTGAGATGAGAGCAGCAGGTCTGGAGCAATCTGCTGTGGAAACAGCAGTTCTCATTCTTTTCATACTATTTCCTACTCCCCGGGCTACCTGGAATTTAATACTCTTTTCTAGCCTAATCAGGTGGGTGAGTTGCACGGTGCCTGTGGTGGAATGGAACTAAACCCGGTGATCTTACGAGCTGCCAGCTTTGTGAAGTGGCTGTGTTGGTGTCTGCACGTGTGCCTTCCCCGGGACGGGGAGAGCTGGGCAAAATGAGACACCTCCTGGCCCTCAGAAATTCAGTGTACTCTCCATCTGGCCCTGCAGCAGCACAAGTTCTAGGCTAACAGCTCTCTGGCACGCTCCCTCTGGAGACATGACGCTGGTGGAAATGCAATTACACTCCATGAAAGGAGCAAGAATTGCAACAGAATGGAAAAGGAACGCCGTCTCGGCTGACACAAATAAAGGAAATGTCCTCAAGGAGGAATAATAACCACGTGAATGACATATTATATGATAATTCACGCCGTAGTTCTGCTGTTTGAGCGTCTCATCAACTTAACCGTGGAAAAATGAAATTACTGTGGGTGACAGATTTGGGGGTTGGTTCTACCTGGTCGATGTGCTCTGGGCTGACGGTGGCAGCTCATGTCACCAGAGCCTCGTGCCAACAGCCCTGTCCCTTCCACTTGGGTTGGATTCAAACCAGTGACCTGCACCTGCACAGCTGTGCACATTTTCTGTGCTCTGGGAGTGAGATTACAGTCTCCTCTTTAAACTCCCTCCCTTCTGTAGCCTCACTTTCTTTCTTTTCTCTTTGGGACAAAATTCTCAAGCAGTTTGTGCTTTGGCGCTTACCACCAGACTGAAAATATCATTAGACATTTCTGCCAGGGTAGCAGTTCTATGACTTGCTGTTGTGCTGATTCTCCCACTTCAAACCATACAGAGGCAAGACATGGTTTTATTTATTTTGTACAAAAATATATATTATACCAAAATATCAGAGTTTCAGCTCTCAGCTGATGCTTTGGACAAGTTTTAGACCAACACTTGATTTCAGCTGCAAATCAGTTCTCTGTGTTCACTCAGTTATAGGGACGAAAAGGGATCCAAGTCTCGCTCAGCTCAGGCTCTTCCTCGGTTTCCTCATGGCCACAGGGAAGACCTAGCCATGAGCTGCCTCTTCAGGGCAGCAGGTGGTTTCTCCAAGCAATCCTGGACCTTACACAGCCCACCTGTGGGAACAGGGATTCGTTCTACAGCTCAGTTACTCATGTGCCAATGGAATATCCAGTTCCATGGCGAAGTGTATTCCTTAACACTGGTTTCCAAGCTTGCCTCTGTTCCTAAGGAGGGATTATTCCAGTAAGACTGCTGGTCTCCTTGTAGTGGCATAACTCTCAGGTGTTGGCCCGCTTCTGTGCCATCAGAAATAGGTTTTCATCTTGGGTTGCTGTGATTTCTGGCTTGTCCACAGAAACCTTTGGAGATGGAAAATCAAATGTCAGGGAGAAACGGAAACATGAAAGAGGACACATTTGGGTCTTTGCTGGAAAGTTTATATGTAAGTAAAGGTGTAAATCAAAGCCACAAAGCCCCTGTGTAGGTTCTGAATGCTCAGAGGGTTAATAGCGATGTGGGGTGAGGTTGTTTTTAGGGCCTGGATCCTGAAGTGGCTTTGCACTGGGATTCATTCGACAGCAGCCATGTCTTTGCAGAGCCCTGGTGGCTCAGGGAAGTGACTGAGGTCAGCTGCTGACCCCAGAGCCACAATAGCCTGCGGTTTCCACAGAAGCAGCTGAGACTCGTGGCCGTGTCACCCAGGGTGTGGAGGGACAAGCCGAGTCACAGCACTGCACGTGGGTGTAGCTCCCCTGCTGCCGTCCAAGGGACTTGTGGCACTGCTTGTCCTGACAAGGATTACACCTGTCAGCACAGCAGAACACCTACTTTTCATCTTAAATTGCAAAACTTTGCTGTAAGGGGCTATTGTCCCCTTGCACATGTTGTCGTGCTCTCTCTGGCGTTAAACTCTCTGAGCAGCAGCAGAATAATAAACTTTTGTGTGTGTATTCTGCATTAGTCCCCATTCTAAGCTTAAGACATAGCCTGGAAATGAGCCAAAAAGAAAAATTAGTTGAACTGAGTAATGTCCAGGTTTTTTGTGTTTTTTTTTTTTTTTTTTTTTTTATTTTTTTTTTTTTTTTTGTTTGTTTGTTTGTTTTTTTTTTAATTTTTTTTTTTTTTAAATAGCTACCCCAAAGAGCTACTTGCTCAAATTTGGGAATGGTCTCTCCCGTCTTGAGTTGGTCTGCTTGGTGTGATTGGCATGTGAGTACGTGCTTAGAGAGCTTGTAAACACTGCAGGGCTAAGAGAAGAACAGAGACACAAGGTGCTAACAGACTTCAAAAATAATGCTTGGGAAAACAGGGTTCAGCTTGACCTACTTCTCATTAGCTTTGGTCTTAAAAAGCAAAACAAAAGACTCAATTATTGTTTAATTTTCTGGAGCGCTTAAAAAAGCTCCTAAAACTTTCCATCTGAAATGGAGACCGGGAGAAAATGCCTGAAAACCTGACAGTGTGATACAGGAAGCAAGCATGAGATGATCATTAGTCAGAACAGGTTAAATAACTGAAAAAAAAAATAAAGCCGGAAAATAAAATTAAGAGATCCTATATAATCAATTTTGCTGATAATAGCTGCAGTCCATGTTAAGGAGCGTCACACTGAAGTTATTTTCACTTGACGTTCACTAACAGTGGAGCAGTAATGTACTAAATAAAGTGATTCTACTATTTAAAAATATGATTCCAGACTCAAAATATCATGTAGTTGACCTCTTAAGGTGTTACCATAGAACGGTCACTGGAAATTCAGAAATGAAGGCAGTGCATCTGCTAGCCCAAGGCAGGCTTACCACCTCACTAAAACTGCAAAAATTTATTGCAAAACTGTAGAAAAGTGTCCAAGTTGCTTATTTAATTTACTGCCTCAAGAAAACCACCCTGGTGACTTATATGCAATGGTATGGGAGAGATCAGAAGTGCGATGGGGACTTTGCTGACGCTGTAATTTTTGAGTGAATGCAGTTGACCTACCAAGGGAGTCAGTAACAGCTGAAAAACCTTAAGTAGGTTGTTTCCAGTGCTGCAGGAGTTTACATCTCCCCCAGAGGCAGAGCTGATCCAAGGGATAGTGGAATCTCCAAGAAAGGCCTGAGTCAGCAGGGCTTTGAGTGGCTGTTGTATCAGAGGACCAACCATATGAAAGCACTTAGGCAAACAGGCAGTTGTTAGCACATGAATAGTTTTGATAAGAAAGACAAATTTCTTTCTGTGCTCTGCTGAGGCCTTGTGAGATCCCAAAAACGTGTTTTAGCGAAGCTGTGTGTTACCTTGGGGTTGGTATTTGAGCTACATCTCTTGAGCCTTTCCTACCTGAGCTTGTCCCTGGCAAACCTGACTGGTACAGGGTTGAGAAAGGCATTTCCAGGCAAGTGCTGGCAGCACATGTCCTGAGAAGGAGGGCAGCAAAGCTGGGGAGCAGAGCTGGACCACAGCCTGCAGTAGGGAACTGCTCTGGACTGGTCTGAATCATCTCCAGCCCAGCCCTGGAAGTACCAGCTGGCAGCGTGAGCTGCCGAGGAGGCAGATGTTGATAAAGAGGAGGAGGCAGCTCAGCTGAGGGAAACCTTCTCTCCTCTTGCACACAGAGTTCAGGATGTCTAGAGGAATTTTTAAGCACTGCTCCTGAGGAGTGATGACAGTATGAGGAGTGTTGAGAATTACAAACGTTATTAAAATGGAGGGGGAGGAGGGGGAAGAAACAGGATTGACAAGGAAAAATATGAAAGGAGGGGTTACTGGAAGAGAAAAAAAGAAGAAATGAAGAGAAATGAATTAACTTATAGACACGCTCCAGGGGCATGCAGTGAGCTGTCTTTCTGCTCTGCGTGTTCTCAGTGGTGCTGTCCAGCTCAGTGCTGGCCTCTGCCTACCCCCATGTCACAACCAGTGCTTACAGCAGCTGTCTCTGTGTGCTTGTATTTATACACAGCAGTGAAATGCGCTTTGTTTTCCTCCCTTTTCCTTCTGAAGCTGGATGCAGATGTGCAGAGCTGGGCGAGAACCAGCTCCTTTCCGTGGTTGTGGTGCCATATCCTGAGTTGTTAAGGCAGGCTGGGAAGTGCAGACAGGACAAGTGCCTGGCAGTGATCAGGGCAGTCGTGGAGCAGGGACCTCAGCATTTCAAATGCTCTCTGGATGTTGTGATGTTCTCTCGACACGTGCACAGGCAGGGGATACCCAGCAGTCCTGTTTGCTGATGGAGAAGCTCAGACAACCTCTCAGAAGTGAAGGTCCCAGGAACAGAAAGGGGTGCGTTGAACAAAAACCTGTTCCTCGAGCTAATGCCCAACCACTGCAAGTTGGTTCCTGCTAAAACCCAGGTGTGATGCTCAAGCTGAGCCGTGACCTTCCAGGAGTTATTTCATGTCTTTGTCCTTCAGAGACCTCACTTCCCACTCCCAGGGAAGTGCTGTTCCGTGGCTGTTGGCATGGAGCAACGAAGACATCCGGTGGCTGCCTGGGTTAATGGCAGGTGAGGGAGGGAGCCTCACGGAGGTTTTATGGAGCCAGCGAGTTTAAGTTTCACTCTGCAGGCACCCACCAAGGCTGGAATCACACACCTCCCATGGACAACACTGGTCCTGCTCCATGGGGACTGAGGTACCAAGCTGCTCCTGTCTCCCTCATTCCTGTACTCCTGAATCTACTCATATATAAAGGGAGCTGGGGAAGAAATGTCAAGGTTGTTATATTTTTTAGTCCTTTCACCTGTGGCTTTTAAGCAACAGGCCATGAGGATTTCTCCTTGAAGGCTGGTGGACCAGATGCTCTGGGCTTTTCCTCTGGGACTCGCAGCTCCAAGTGCTAGCAGTGACCTTTGAGGACTCTCTAAAAAAATCCAACCCGTGCACTGCTTTCCCATAGACCGTCACTGTGGAAACTACAGTCTTTCTTTGTGCTTCATTCATTTTCAATTTGGCCAGCCCTGCCACTGATACATGGACAAATGAGGAAGCGGCAGAAGAGAAAAGAACACTTGACAGAGGAGACCGGCAAATAAAAAACTGTTATGTTCTGCTGTCAAGCCCAAGTGTGAATGGCGCTGCACCTGGAGAGCGCGGACAAAGGGGCTGCATTCATGGCCGGGCCCTCGTGTGTGGGAAGCCAGCAGACCTAGAGGAGTTGCCGTGTGGAGAGCGTGATTCGGGAGACCTTCCTTGTTCGGGATTAATCGTATAAAAGGGAGGCGTGAGTAAAAATATCCTGTTCACAGGAGCGTCCAGTCGCCTGGGTGCATGTGTCGGTACGAGCCGAGCAGCGCTGCCGAGGGCTCCGGGACATCTGCGAGATGAATCATCCCCATCCAGAACTGGAGCAATTAGCTACGTTTAGCCCAGCAAAAGGCCTTGAAAGGTGTCTAATTGAGTGGCTCGCAACTGCGCCAGGAAACAATGTGGATCTGACAGGAATGCCACAATTAATTTCTGTATTGACCTAGTGGGACACCATTTGCTAATGTGGGCAGATTATCCTAGATAACTAATTCAGTTCTTACAGCAGCCACTGCACACATAAGTGTTTTGTTAACTAGGAGGAAAGTAAAGGAGGTAGTTAATGGCAAGTCTTTCTTGCAGCCCATTATTAAATCTGTGACCATTTAAACATAAAACAGGGGTTTTTGGCAAGGTCAAGGCCACACATTTCTTGGGAGCATAAAGTTCAAAACTGTGCCCTGGCAGCCCCAGTGGTTTTGAACCACTGTGTTAAACTGCTTTAAACAAGCACACATTTACTCGAGGACAAATTTAGGAGCTTAATAAAGGAAGACATGTCAAACACAATTTATAGGTATTAAGAAAATAGAAACAAATTATGTTCTAGGTAGGTGTGCAAACAAAATTTCCCAAGAAAAATAGCAATCATTTCCTTTAGAAATACTAGAAGTAAAAGCTTTTGAGCTTGCTTTAAATATTTTTTTAACAATGACAGTATTTTTTAAACATCAGCCTTTATTATATGGAATTGCAATATATGTATTAAAATTCCTTCTTTTAGTGGGACCAAAACTGTGGTGGCGAGACCTGAGAACTTGTTGGCAGATTATGATTGGCAAGATTAAGCCAGAATTAATTTGTGAGATCCAGAGCTTTGCAATTTATTAGTGATTATCTCTGTGTGTGTGTGCAGTGCTCCCCAAGAGGAACAGCTTTTATATAACAAGCTGAGAAAATAAATAACAGCGTTCTGGGGAGAAAGGTCTAAGTTAATAAGTGGGGAGGCAGAAACAGGTTCTTTTTAATGATGGTGACTTTTGCTTTTTTTTCCTGGTGGTTGGTTCTGTTAGAGGAACTCTGCAGCTTAACTGATCATGTTGGGGCTGTGGCTTTGCTATCACAACCCTTTTCTCACGTTTGCCAAGGAGTCCTGACTCGAGATAAAATCTACTCTGAACTGAACAAATGCTGAATTCTGGTGACAAGAGCTGCATAAGCAGGTAGTCTGTAATTTTTTCCTCCAGAAGTTCTTTTAAAGAAATTCACCTTTCTGACAAAGAAGATATTTCCATTAAAAAAAAAAAAGTGTTCATTCACCTTCTCCCTCCCCCCACCCACCCGAAAAAATGAAAGCCTTGGACACTCAAGAACAAACAAACAAGAGCAAGTTCTTGGGTCTTGCATTGCCTTTCATTTATTTGTTTAGCTTTCATTTTAAAATAAATAATTTCATCTACCAAGGTCAAAACAAGAGTTGCTCTAGAGGGGAATAATCCCTTTTCCTGACCCAGGTGACTCCATTAAGAGGTTATACAGTGGACCAAAACACAGCTCATGTGAGGGACCAGATTGCTTTTATGACATCCTTAGCAGAAAAGGAAACATGGCTGATTCCTGGGACAATTGGATGAGCCCCAGGGAAGGGGATGGCAGCTCCTTCCTGCTGAGGAGTGACTGACAGCAAGAGCGTTTTGGGGCCAGCAGCCGTATTTTGATATCCTTAATGTGTTGGGGTATCACATCTACAGCACTGTTGACTCCAAGGAGTTTGTTAGCAACCACAGGAGAAAAAATTAAGGAGGAAGGAGCCTTAAAATGGTTTGGGTCCACTGAGGAGCTGAGGCACTTGGCCCCAAAGCCGAATTTCAGCCTCAGCATAAGTGTTCTCCTGTAACGCGCAGCGCTAACGTGATGTCAGAAAAGTGCTTGCAGTTCATTTCCACTTATTTATTTTAATTATTAAAGTGGGAGCTGGGAGGTTTTGCTTGCTTGTTTTTCAAGCAGGCAGTTGTAAGCTGAAGTTTAGTGGAGCTAAGTGAGGGCAGCCAGCAGAGCAGATGTTACTGCTGGACACAGCAGGGACGTTTCGTTTCATCAGGGTCTGGTAATGCTGCAGGAGGGTTGGCAGAAATAGGAAGAATTTCTGTTCTACCTGAGCAGGTTTGGAATTTCTCGCATCCCTTGAGGAAACAGAACCAGCTAGGAACCCATGCATGCAGCTGGGGAGTTGGTGTATAATCCGGTAACAGCTGTGATGTGCAGGGTGTGGGGGGTTTTACTCCCTTAGATTTGGGAAGGATCTTCCCCACGACTGCTGCGGACTCTGGCCGTGGTCCCCAGCTCTGTGGTCAGCTGTGCTGAGGACACACAATGACTAAGAGGAAGGGATTGTGCAAGATCTTCTCCATGCTTCTCCCTGTGAGGGGAGAAGGGATGTGAGCTTGTTTGACTTGGGTACGCGAGTAACCCGCTTATTTTTGCCGAGAGGACAAAGACTGAGCTTCTCTCGGGCTCGGAAATGACACAACAGTTCTCCTGGAAACCCTGATGAAAGAATTAATTCATAGGCTCCCAGTTCTTCAGGGCAGCTCTGCTGGGCTGGGCTACTCTACAAACCGTGTTTTAATGGATCCAGGAAAACCTTGTTGTCCTTCCTCCTTCCCAGCAGGAGTTATGGGAAAACACTGGAGGACTAGCAGTTCTCATCCACTCACTGCTCAGATGTCCTGTCTTAGGTGAGCCAAGGTGAGCTAACAAGCCCACCCATTTAAATTAAGAATTCCTCTTCTGTGTGAGGTGGTAAGTCAAGTTACAGCATGAACTAACTTTGCAGGGAGAAAAGTGTTTAAAAGGAGTTTTCCTGAGGCCTTTGGATTTTTGGAGGAAACATTAGAAAGAAATCAATTCTTTCACAATGAGATGATGCCTTTCAATAATATCACTAAGTAAGCTTGTTTAGATGAAATAGGAAACACAAAATGAAACAATCCCCTTTTGATCATTCATTCCAACAGCTGTGGAAATGACTCTAAAGCTGTGGGTTTGGTCCATTGTTGTGTGAACAGGCTTTGTGGTGATTTCTGTTTATCCTTCATGTACAGGAAGAAATGTCCAGGAGTATTCTGGAATGTCCAATATGTTTTGTAATACTCCTGAACTCTGGGTAATGTGAGATCTCCTTAAAGAAATCTGTGAAATCTTAGCAGAGAAGGGGGAAGAGACCAAAGCTTGCTATGTGTGAATTATGAGGTGTGTGGATTAGCAATGGGAATATTAATGAGGCTTTACTGTACTACTTCACACAAAGTATTAGTTATTCTGTCAGTCTTGCTGCAGTGGGAGGTCACCCTCAGATGTGTGAGCAGGCTGGGAAATGGGATGGGTGACTCTTCTGCCACAGGAGTTGACATTTCCTTGAACTTTGCATCCAATTGTATCAATGAGTAGCTTTGATTTAGAAAAAAATAAGTTATGTATGTAGCTCATCCTCCGCCCCCACAGTCAGGCACCTGGATCAAGGTGCTTCAGTGGTACTGTCATTTTATCTGACAGTTACTGAAACCTGAGAAACAGCTTTAAAAAAATAGCAGTTTTGGTTTGTGAGTCCTACCTGATGCTCTCCGCTGTGTTCCTGAGGGCAAAACTCCTGGAGGGTCTCAGTGAGTTCATTTACAAGTGCTAGAGCTGAGCTCAGGCTGTCACTCTGTGGGTTTTAGAGACTAATTCAAGCTGCAGGTCTCTGGATGCCTTCCTGGTTGTGATTCCCAAGCTGAGCTCCAGAGGCTGAGCCATTCCCTGTAAGGCTCACATTACCCAGCACAGGTCTTGCTCAGCCCATAGGTACAACTTCTCTGACCTATTTTTGAGCCAGCTGAGTGGGAATCTGTATCAAATAACGAGCAGCGATGGCTGTGGGGGGAAACAAAATGATCTGCCTGACAATTGAGTCATCTTTGTTTCATCTTCCCACAGCTATTAATTTGCTGAAATTCCCCGCATCCTTTGTACAGCAGTTGTCCTCCCGCCTCTGCCACTGCTTCCCATATGTTTTACCTCTGGACTGCAAGTCCACTTGTACACAGTTGGATTATTTTTCCTTTTTTTTTTTTTTCCCCCTCGCTGCTGGGAAAACGATGTTGTTCGTGGAGTTAATTTGTCGTTCTTTTTCACCACATGGAATCATCTACTTCCAGATGTCTCTTTGAGTAGATGTCAGTGATTCGGTCCTGTCTGAAACCGGCATCCCAGTGTTCCACACACAGAAAGGAGCATGTGTTGGAAGGTATCATCATCTGTTCCTGAGACACGAGTAATCTTTCATGTGCTTGGCATTTGTTGTCCTACAATTAGACCCCTTTCCTAAAGATAATAACCTAATTATAGGCTTTGCTGCAGCAGTTGGGTGGAATATGTTGGTGAATCATGGGTGAAAGGGGCAAGGAAAATTCTGCAGCTTATACAGGCAAGAAGTTGGGATATGACAATCAAACGCTACTCTTACCTTTTCTCCTCAATTGTAGTGCTGTCTGTGGGAATAGCTCTTCCCAGGGATCTTCCTCAAAGATTAAAAATGCATTTAATGCATCATTTCCCTCCACTGTTTATACAAATTGCAGTGTGTAATTGCAGAAGTATTTGTAACATGTATCTCCTGAAAAGGAGTTGTGTGTCTTGTGTCTGTGGAGAATTTTTCAATAGAAAAAGCAAACATGAATTACCAATTATTTAGTGTTTGCTTTGGGATTTTATTGATAAATCACTGTTCTGATTTGTCATGCACTGGCTGCAAAGCAGCACTTGGGAGGGGATGGTGGTGTGACTTCAGGTGCTAAACCTGATTCAGAAACCAGACATTGCTAGGGCCACACACCTTCAATTCCTTTTGCATTTTGGAGCTTGTGCTCGCCTGGATATGTATTAACTTTCCAAAACAGGCACAGAAATGCTGCATTCCATATTCTGTGCCCAGGTCTGTGGCCAGCACTGTCTTATCTTTGCTCTGGATTGCTCTGAGGTGCCCAGCTTTCACCTGTGAATGCTTCCCTTCGGGGCCTTCCTCCCCTGCCTGCAAAAGTGGGCCAGAGACCTGATTTTTGTCTCTTTAAACTGTCTGGATAGATGTGGGCATGTTAACTTAGGCAATAACAAATTGCTTAGGCTTAGGCCTCGACTGACAGCTCTTGGCAATTTCTAACCACTCCTACTTGAAAATATCTACATTTTTCCAGCTCTTGTGCCCAGTACACACTCCGGCCAAGATCTCATTTCTGAGAAGGTATATCCTCCGTGCACTGTGTAATCCAACCTTTATCACTGCAGATAAAACACGTTTGGGCTTTGTCTTCTTTAACGCACTCCTGGGCAGGCCAGATCCTCACCTGAGAGAAATTAAAGCAGCTCTGTGCAGAGCCATGGAGAAGTGCCAGCTGACACCGGTTAGGTAATATCTGTGCATTATTAATCAGGGCTCAGATAAGGTTTGTAGAAATGTCGTTCCCCAGCCAGGAGATAAATAGCTAAATAAGATATAAACCAGTAATGAGCGCAGTAGGCCAGAAATGCTGATGTGGAAATGTCTGAGCTGTAATTGTTGGCTGTGAGAGAGCTGGATTTCCTAGAGGCCAGGTGGTACCTCCAGGCACAGGAGGTTAGAGCTGGGATTTGGGGTCAGCAACCCGGTGCAGGCAACACCGGGAGGTGAAATCTTAAGGCTTGCCTATGCCTGGAAATTAACCAAAACAGCTATTCCAGAGGATCTGGAATAGCTATTTTGGTGTGTTTCCAAGTGCAGGCTGCTTTGAAATGCTAATGCTTGAAGCTGTTTAGCTTTTATTTACAGTAAGAAACAAAGATAACAGCCCACTAGACACTTGAAGGACTAGGGGGATGTTTGGAATTAAAAAAAGATGGGGTGGCTTTTACTTTATTACAAACAGGGACCGAGCACCGCTAGTTTGCACAAAGGACAGCGAGTTCTCTGGTTGTGCTCTGCAAGCTGTTGATGCTGTGCAACAAGGATCATCTGCTATGAAACAAAGCTCTTCTACTGTGTACGGGCCTTTGCAGAAAGAAGGAGGGGAAAGTCGGGTTTTGTAGCAGGTAGAACAATTAGTGATGAGGTCGAATAGCATTTAAAAAGAGTCAGGCTGGATAGCAGGAGGAATTTGCTGGCATTAAGGACTTACATGGCCAGGTTGTCTCCCGGGGCTCCATACACAAGAACTGCACGTAATTAAGAACAAGATAGAAAATCACTTTTTGGAACGATGCAGGGAGCACAGCAGTGCACATTTTCTATCTTATGGATAGATCAGTTTCTTTGAAATTTGAATTTGAATGGGTGCAAGGCACAAATTTCCAGCAAAATCCTCCCTTCAGCCCAAAGGAGGGCTCTGAAATGCTCGCTCTGTCTTTGCCTTGACACAGGGGCTTTTCTCATGGTATGTGTGTATTTACAGCTCTCTGAGTGAGCACATTTAGCAAAATGGATGCTGCCATTCCTGCAGCTCGAGCTGAGGGGTGGCCTGAGCCTGAAATAGCTGCTTTTCCCAGGAAATCTGTCCCAGATTGCCTGGAGTCACAGCAGGACTGCTCAGGGGTTGTTCCACAGTGTCAGTCTGTGCGGGGTGTCCCGTAGCTCTGTCACTGCCCCGAAAGGCTTTCTCGGTGTCCCGGGTGGGACAGGAGAAGAGCTGGCAGGCACAAACCCCCATGGCATCCTTGTGCCCTGTCTGGAATGGCACAGGGAGGCTCTGTCCTGCCCCGGCTGCAGATGCCCGGCCTTTGGGGAGAAGCAGAGCAAGTGTTAAAAGGCCTGGCGGCTGAAGTAAGTGTTGACTGTAACAGGTACCGTAATGATGAATGGCATGAATGGACAATCATTCCTGCCACAGCAAATAAACCCTGTCACATGGAATCCGGCGTTTTCCAGGGAAATCAGCTTTCACTGCGGGCTGCCAGCACCAAATGAGCTTCATAAAGCACCTGCAGATCTGAGCGTCAAGCAATTATTCCACTATCTTGCCTAAAAACAAAAAGGGCCCTGCCCTTCGGTCACCTCCGACCTTTTCCAGCGAACATAAACTAATTATATTTGCGGCGGGAGGAGGAAGGGGGGGGAGGGTGTTGTACAACAACTGCCCCGAAATCTTCCTGCGGGTCTTGCGGGGTGTCTTGGGCTCCTGCACCAGCTCCTAGCGGTGGGGAGCTCCCGGAGATGCGGGGGGGGCCGAGCCCCGGGCCCGGGGAGCGGGGCTGGGAGCGGGGCTGAGCGCCGGCCGCCCCGGGACAAGAGCGCCTTTGTTCGGCATCACTTAGCAGCAATTACAGCCCGTCAAAACAGTTTTTGTTTTACGACAACGTGTTAATGGGCCCACGGTTGGGTGTGAGAAGTAACCCAAGCCACATGCACTGAAGCGGGGTTAGAGGTTAATTGAGACTTTCTAACACAGCGCATGAGATTTTTGCAACCTTTTGCAGCGAGGGAAGTGGGGAACAAAAAGGAGATAATGTGATACAATTAGTTGGAAAGCACGAGGGTCAAAATTCCCAGATGGAAAGGAAAACTGGCCAAGTGAATCAGGCCAGATGGGCCACCTGGACCATAACGAATGCCAGAAATAGCTTCAGCCCTTCGTCTGGTGGACGAGGCAGTAGGTGGTATGTCTGTCCTTCACAGTGGATTTATTAAAAAAAAAAAGCAAGGTCAACATTATAAACAGCAGTAGCCTGTTGCAATTTGTATTTCAGATCTCTGATCATTAGTGCAGCTTGTATTTTTGGTTATTTTCCTTATTTCAAAGTGGTTTGATTTTAACCCAGCAGCCCCCTTCCGACATGCTCCCAGTTCTGGTCTCTCGATGAACATTGAGCTTCCCACCACTCGTGCAGTTTTCCCCACTGCAGACCTCCAGAGCATTATTAAACTAACTTGTTGCTAACTCTTGAAGAGAGGTTTGGTGGCAGGGGTTCCCCACAGGCAGTGTGACGGTGTTTTGGTGTACCCAGGGTAATCCCCTGCTCCCCTCCCTGTGTGGATGCTGCACCTGACGCTGGGGACGATACAGGTTACGGCGCCCAGGGACGTGTCTGGATTTGCCACCCTTGCAGGATCACAAGGACTAACACGCTCATCCCCTCACCTGGTGCTGCTTCAGCTGCTTCCTTCCTCCTCTGTTCTTGGTCATTTCCTAGACCTCTGCAGGGTGACACATGTAGAACGGGAAAAAAACTTACTGGTATCCAGCTCCCAGCTTGCACTGGAAATGAACTGCGAGGTGACTGGAAGTGCCGAGTCACTGCTGGCACCTGTTCAGCGCTCATTTGTTTTCCCCAAGCCAGTGTGATTAGTTTCCTTCACTACCTCCAGCCCATCTAAGCTCCATCTCTTGGAGCTGAACCATGTGCTGCGGGTGCCTGTACCTCCTCTCCCGCGTCACATCCTAACGCTTGGGGCGTGTGACGTGTGGGAAGGAGAGATGCACTCCGGTGTGTGGAGCCGCCTTTTCCTTGCCCTGGCAGCTCAGCCTTCACCCTCCAGTGGGCTGAGCGAGGCTGAGTGTAACGAGGAGCCGCTGCCAGCCCTGGGGTACCTGCTTCAAGGTCAGCGAAGCCCAGCTGGGCTTCATTAATGAGCACTGGCCTGGTGGAGAATGAGCACTGGCAGGGGGACAATGGCACTGTGCCCTCAGAGCCCCAGCCACCAGCTTGGCAGCAGCAGCAGCAAGTTGCCAAGGCTCACCCCAGCCTGGCTGACCCTGCCCGTTTCTCCATCTTTCCTTCCCCCTTCACATGCCTGAAAGCAGATGGGGGGAGAAGGAAGGGGTAGGAGGAGAAACGGAGTAGGAAAAACTCCAAGAAAAGTGAAGGGGGATAAGTGAAGTGGGAGAAAATGGCTTGAATTCCATATCTGTGGATTGCCTAATGTGCTCAGTCTGATACCAGAGTGGCCCGGTGACTGCTCAGAAAGAGGACAAAGAGAGGAGACTCGAAATAAAAGCAGAGGCCAGGCATTCCGAAGGTGTAAATGGGGGGATGACTGTGATTTGGACAAGCCTGGCTCTCCTCTAAGCAGGGTCTCACCATGTAACCAGAGCACTGCTAAGTGCCAAAAGTTGTATCCAACAACCAGACAGATCTAGGATGGGAATAATCAGCAGGAAGTGTAACAAACCCCTAAGATTTCATGGAGGATCTCAAGTAGACAAGTCTGGTAGATCTGTGTTGATCCAGGATCCTTTCCTGTGCTGTAAATGTGCCCAAAGCAAGTGCCCTTCAGGAGATGCTGCAGTGAACTCATTGCAAGGCATGCTTTGGCTTTCTGTAATTCCTTATCTTTTTTGGGGTCCAAGAATGTGTATGTTTTCTTTGGAATAGCTCTTCAGGTATTAAAGCCATATGACTTCCTTCATTTGTCACCAGGAAACGTTAAGAACGTTGCCTGGATGATAAGCCAGTAAAGATAAAAACTTGTGAATTTGGAACAGAGCAGTGTAGGGGGATTAATGGTTGGCTCATTTCTCTGCTGTGGATGTTCAATAGTAGCTGAAGATTTCCAACAATAAATACGTTTATAAAGTTTGGGAATAAAAACAAGGTTATATAGCCAAAGAAACACAGATAAGTCAGAGCAAAATACTGCTTCTATGTACAGAAACTACAGGAATACTTCTGCTGTCCCTGAGTTGCCTGCTTCTGGCATGAAGTCTCAGCTTGGTGAGAGTTATTGTTACCCTCTGCTTTTTGATTTTCCCTGAACATCTTTTTGAAACACTACTTGATTGCCAGAATCAAAAATAATGTGAAATTTCAAAATTTAGAAAAGTTTGATCATCTCTAACAGGGTAAATATAGAAATGGAAGAAAATCTCCAGTGAAAGGAAGAGTGACTTTTTTTTGTTTGTTTGGGGTTTTTTGTTGTTTGGGTTTTTTTTTTAAATGCTATGTTTTTGGTCAGTTTTGGAGTTTGGCCTTTGTTTTTTCTCTCCAGGATGATGATCTGGCTGATTTTAATAGAGTTATTCCATGCTGATGGTGCTGTAAATGAGGGGAGAGGCAGGTGTATCACTGCAAAAAACCCCAAACCAATAAAAAACCCTACAACCTACCAAACCCCCCAAAACACTGACCCAAAGCAGTTCTTTTATCCAGCACTGGATAAAAGTGCAATGATGCTCCTCCAGGAGCAGGTGGGCACGTGGCACCTACAGCAAGGCTTACACATTTTTGGTAGGAATCTTCTGTGGAAACTTTTGCTTGAACCCCTGGAAGTCGAGTGCAGCTTGAAGAGCAAGACAAGCACATTTTCTGCGAGGTGGGGGTTTCAAGTTTGCCCCCTCAGGGAATCACTGACGGCTGCAGCGCTGAAAACCCCGGGCAGACCTGACAGCCCCGGCGCTTCAGTCGGAGGTGTTTCCAAACACACCGTTCCCTGCCTGCTGCCTCCCAGGGAACAGATGGAAAGCGTTACCAGTAATGCACATTTTCGTAGGCTTTCTGGTTCTCTTTAGCAAAAGCCTTACGAAAGTCCTCAGACAAATTAGTGCCTGAAGGTAGAGGAAGTTCTTTAGCAGGGCTGGGGAACTGCTGACTCAGCCTGTTCTCAGAGCCGCGTCCAAGGGGACCTGCTCTCCGCCCTCAGCATTTCCACCCTGGATGGGGATTCCTTCAGGATCAGTTACATTGCTCTCAAATGCCTCCTTGAGACTGATGAGTCCAGTGAAATCCTCAGAGTCACCCACGAGCCGATTGTTTGTCGCGACAAACACAAAAATGTGGATTTATAAAGAGCCAGGACCGACAGCATCCCTGTCACAACCTGCTCCTTGCTTTGGTTTCACCGAAAGCTCGGAGATGTCATAAGGTTGATCTTTTTTTGTTTTCCTTTTAGGGCTTTATTTCAGACTGGGACAATCCTTAGTCTTCTGTTACTCACTTGGCAAGTCCAGGTTTGGAGAAACAAAGCTGGTTTCTCACAGGAGAATCAAAACAAAAAATGTCCGGAATAGCTTAATTGATTCTTTGTACCTTCTGTAAAAGTCAAATATAGATGTGCTAATTTTTTTTCAAAATGTGTTAAAAAATTGATTTCCGGGCTTGAATTTTCTCTGCCCAATTTCGTTGTGGAATGAATTTCTATGCTCACGTTGATTTAGAAACACATTTAAGCAGATGTACTGATTTTCCATACTTTGGTCTTGGAGGGATCTGTTTCTCTGGGAAGATAAAATGTCTGCTCAGTAGTGTGTGACTAAGGGCAGATTTGGAAGGTGGATGTTTGAGTCAGTAGTGAGCACTGACCTGAGCTGGGGAGCTCAGCATCTGCAGCTTCTCATCTCAGACAGTTTGGCACAGAGTTGGTGCTTCTGGGAAGGCCTTGGGTCAACCACTGGTGTACCAGAGTTTTCTGGTCCCTTGCCTGCAGCCATTCCAATAATAACTGGATCAGACTTGGTTTGTTTAGCCAGGCTGGTGGAAGGCACCATCCACCAGTCTGCTTGGTTTTCCTGGTCATCTCTGTGACTTCTGTTGAATTTTATGGACCCATTTGTGAATAGATTAAGCTAAATTTGGTGCTAACAAAAAGAAAAAAAAAAAATCTTTTTTTCCCTTTCCTGATGGATTTTGCTCATGTCGAAGGAAAGAGATCTTGGTGCTCCAATGCACTGTCTGCTTAGGTGATATTCCCATTTCCATATGGAGGGTGGTATCACATGCCCTTTTTTCTTTTATCTTTCTGTGACTTTTCAAAACTTACCAAATTATGCAAAAGTGAAAGAGGCAAGTACAAGAAACAAAAGAAATTTTGTAGCTCTAAGTATTGTCAGACTTAAAAAAACTATAGAGCTGTTTGAAATAAAGGAAAAGTCCTTGAAGAGCTAAAAAGTGGGGAATGACAAGAACAGTATTTGTTTTAGCTGAGAAAAGGAAAAAAATGGGGAAATAAAATTGAAGGATACGTATTTTGAGAAACTGTGATTTATTTCAGGTTTCTAGAAACAGCTTCAGCATTTTCTTCCAATAATTTTTTCAGTCTCCCTCACGTGCACTTGAATCTTAGGGAGTCCAGAAGGAAGGGAGCGACCCTGAGCTGCACAGCAGAGCTGGAGAGTGGAGCCAGTTTTGTAATATCAATACCAGGCAGTGCAGATTTGGTTTGCTGAATCTTGTAATCTGCATCTGTCTAGCTCAGCTGCCCTGATGCTCTTTCAGACGAGATGGGATGTATTTTTAAAGCTCTTCTGTGGCTCTGCCTGGCACGGGTTTGGTGCAGGGATGGCGGGGTGAGCTCCTCTTTTTTGGGATATCAGATTGACCCCTCCTAACCTCAAAACCTTTTTAGCTTTCCCGGCCCCTGAAAAGTCTGCAGATAATGCTGACTCCGAGTGGTACCATCTGGACTTGATTTGAATCAGAAGTCAGGATGGAAAATCCTCGGTAACTCTGGGACCCAAAGGCCAAGGCTGGAAAAACAGAACCCACCACACTTGCAAGAGGGCAGCTATTCCTGTGCTTGTGAGCACTGACGCATCTCCTCACTGGTGAGGAACCACCCACAGATTCAGAACAGTTCTGTCTTGGGTTTTTTCCCAGGGTAACCAGAAAGGCATGTGTGGATTATCCTTATGAAAGACCGGTTGGCAGGATTAAAATTTTTATTTGTTTAACAAACAATGTATTTTGAAATTAAACGTAATTTATTTCTAAAAACTCTACTTGGATTTTTTTGCTAAAATCAGCATTAAGAACACATAATAATTTTCATTAATTATCGATGTTCTGTACTCTTCTGTTTGGGGGTAGAGGTACCTGGGGTTTGTATTTTAGCTCTGTTAGTTAAGATAAAAGTGTGTAATTAGAACCTGAACAGAACAGCATAATTGCATGAATTAATTATTCCAAAGAAGAGACCTTATCCTGAGCAGTTGTTTCCCTCAGTGGCTGGGACAGGAAGTGTTAAGCGGTGTTTGCAGCAAGTCAGGTCCTGTGTGCTCCCTGCTGACATGGCAGAGCTCTCCTCACTGCGTACACGTGGTGTGCAGGGATGGGCGAACCTCAAAAGGTTCTGGAGGTTCACCTCTAATTATTACAAGCACCTGCAGGGTTGAACACTCACCTGAAGTGCAGCAAAACCTCAAAGGCAGCTGGGAGGCTCCAGGCAGTGCCCTCCGGATGCACAGTGCTCTCCAGACCTCCCGGGAGTGTCGGAGTGTCTGTCGGGAAGGCTCTGGGGAGCACGGCAGGAGCAGGATGTCTTTGATGTGGGTCTTTGTGGTGTGGCTTGTTGATGGAGACTGTTCAATAAGGTCCCACAGCTGTGTTGTGAGCTGGAGCGGGTGACAGGTCCCAAGGGACAGAGATGGATCTCCTCAACTGTTACAGCCAAGGGTAGAGAAACAGCTCAAGACACGTTGTAGTGGTGTCTGAAGTGAAGGTGTTGCTCAGCAAACATGGTTGGTCTCTACAGAGGTGTCTCTGGTGAGCAGCTGGTTGTGTTTCTCTCCCTTTGCATTAGCAGATCATTTTGGGAAGATTCTGTGGGCTTTCTTTGTGATTCCAACTGACTACACTACAAAGAACACGCATTGTTGTCCTGGTTTTTAGAAAAAAAGCTGGACTTGTGTTGCCAAATGTTTGGAAATTTGGGATGCCTCTAAGGTTTTCCTTTGATGCTTGTTGTTTGTGATCATTGTGACTCATTTTCCAGCAGGAGTCAGAGGCTTTGTCTGAAAATGAGGATCCCATAATGTACTGTCAGTGACATCCAGCCCCACTTCCCAAACAGTCAGTCACAATAGGTCATATGGAGGGAACAGGAGCGTTAATCAGAGCCTCGGGATGGGAGCAGAGCTGGGAGTACAGTCCATGTCTGGCACAGGGACGCTGCTGCTTAGCTGGGAAATAAAGTTACATTTCACAAGACTACCCTTCTTGTTGACATTCCAAGTATTATAGAAAAATAGCAGTGTAGTAAACATCAGTCTGGCACACAAATAAATCTTGGCTGATCCCTAAGGAAAAGGCAGAAAAAGCCAAAGTCAAATATTTTTATCTTATTTGCTTGTATCTCATAGTAGAAAAAAGTCTTCAGCATCCTTTGTCTGCATGATGTAGGTTAAAATAACACCCCCAGAGCCAGGAAGTTTTCTGTTAATGTGTGAGAGTTGTTTCAGGAGTATGATGTTACTTAAACATAACCAAAATGTGCCTCTTTATTTTTATCTGAGCCTGTTATTTCTGTGCACTGCTTTGGAGAATAAATACTACACAAGAATTTAAATATTAGTTTTGTTCAAAGGGAAAGACTTTAGAAAACTTTCCTGGTAATTTCATTCACTTTTTCGTCTGACTCTTCCCAACCTTTTCTTAATCTGCCATAGTTTTAGCTGTGTCTAACATTCTAATGGAGTTCTACGGTATCAAACATCCAGAGATGTTTGATCTCTGGCATGGCTAAGACAATTTCTGCTTCATTTCTACTTGAGTTAGGGAGTTCAAGAGAGAGTCTAATCCCAAAAATACCCACAAAATCTGAAGTAACCCCAAAGACTTGGTTGGTTTGTGCCAGGTGCACATTGAGCTGAGCAGACTCTGACTGGGAGTGGAGTCCCTGGAGAGTCCTTTGTAACGTCCATGGATCTGTAGGCAGAGTTGCATGAATTCTATCCTCAAGTGTTTTATTTTTCCCCTCCCACTGGACATCTGTTTCTTGCAGCAGATTTTGTGTGGAGCAGGTTTTCCTAAGCTTTAGGATACCAGAAGATAAAACAACCGGGGATTCTGCTGCATGTCCGTGGTTGGTTGGTGTATTGGGTGACATCGGACACGTGCCACGGAGACAGCCAGGCATTTCCGTGAGCCGCAGCCGTGGCATTAGGGACGGCAGTGGCAGGGAAGTGAGTCAGCATCCTGGGGAACAGTGACCCAGACGGTGGTTCGGCCCCATGGGAACAGCGCTCTGGGATGTCACGGGCAAAAGCGCCTCATTAAACAGACCACCAGAGAACGATGACAGCACAGGCAGTATTTTTGATTCCCAAGAGGAAACACAGCTCCCACACAAAACCTCCCAGCACTCCTTTGTGGAAAAATAGCATCTTGATCAAGATTTTGCCGTAGTGGAGGTTTTCTCATCAGTTTTCTTGTCTTCCAAGCCTAAAATGCCCTCTGGATTGGCATCCCAGTGACTTCGTGCCCCTGGAATAAGAGCCATCTAGGAAGATCGTGCTTCCTGCTCTGGATTTGTGGTAGCACTGCTGTGAATGAGGATCACAAATCCAAGAGCAGCTGTTACTCAACACTGCAGAACAAGACAAGGCGCTGGGCTTGGGCCAGGCCTGATGTCAGTGAGTCTTGCAGGCTGTGCAGTATTGTTGAATTTGGCCTATTCTTCTTATTCAGGAATGGACTGTGCTGCCTACTTGGCTGTCCCAGTCCTTCATCCTGAGCCAAAGGAGTCTAAGACTATTTGTGGAATCTGAAAATGAAATCCTGGCCCTTTTTGACTCAATGGGCATTTTGGTGTTGACTTCCATGGGGTGGGAATTTCGCCCTGAGTATCCCAGATGTCAGGAATATTTTCTGGTTTTGTGATTCTCTGTGGAAGATGTTAGATGCTGTTTTCCTTAGCTCTGCTTCTCTGCTTGGGCATAAGGGACCTGCCTGGAGTATTTTAGTTGGCAAATCCATTTTTCCAGCGTCTGTGGCAGGAATAGCTCTGTGCATGAGGTGCCAGGCTAAGTAGCTCCTGTTAAGTAGCCCCTCTGCAATCCTGCAGTTAACACCAGTTGCTACTGCCAGACCCCTTCAGTGGGCTGTGTAATGTCCAACTTTGCGGTGGCTGCTGCTGTTCTACTGTGTGCTTAAAAAAAACCATAAAATCCCTGGAGATGCAACCTTTGTTTTGGGGGTAAAACAGGAACAGTGAAATCCTGGTGCCAGCAAAGCTTCGGTGGGTTGAAGCAGGGTAAGAAGAATTTTATCTGAGAAGTTTAAAAGGATTGTTTTAGTCCATATTCAGGTTCTCACCTGGGCTAACACTTGATGGGGCCTCTGCTGGTGTTGAACCAGGAGGCACCAGAGTGTGGAGGTTTCCAGCAGGAAGCTGCAAAGTGCTCCTGAGCTTGAAAGGTTTCCATGCTGAGCTCAGGGAAGGAAGGAGGGGCATAGTCTTAGCAGTAGGTAAACCGATTTTAAGTATTATGCTGGACTTTGGGAGAGCTGGATTCATTCCTGGTATGACTTAGGGCAGTCACTGCAGACCAGTTTTTGTAAAGCACATGTGACTCTATGGACACCTCAAAGGTGATTTAGAGTCCCAGATCTCATGGGAATCTGAAGGATTTAGAAACCTAAACCCTCCTGAAAACCCCTGAAAAGTCTTATGTCCCTAAAGCATTTAAATACATCTATATGTTTAATATATATACAGATATGCCTTCTTATCCCACACCTCTGAAAGGGAGTGGAATGCTTCGCTCATCTCATGCTTCCCAGGTCCATGCTAGAACATAAAATGGGCCAGGAGCTCTCATCTGGCTCTGAAGGCAAGTGGTTCATCAGCATGTCGTGTCTGTGTAATTAGCTTTTCCCTGTCCAAATCCCAAACCAGCTCTGGTCCATAGTGCTTATGGAAAGGGTGCAGTGGACTCATGGTGCTGTCCTGATTTATCAGCCTTTTGGTGCTTATGGCTGGGCATCAGGGTGGTTCTTGAATTCTCTTGAATCAAGGGTTCTAAGAGTCCCTGTGCTGTAGTTATTGTATCCTATTCTAGAAATGTTCACCTGGAATCAGAGAATTGTTATTGTTTGGGGTTTTTTAATTTTTAGGTCACGGTGCTCATTACACAAGCTTTTGTGTGCCCAATTCCCACATGAATTAAAGGTTCCTTTTCCATTTGGTAATGTTTTGTAGCAATTAATCTTATTTTTTAAACATCAGCACCTGTTCCGTGACAGCTTCCTTGCTCCCTTCCCCATTTCTGCCACAAGTAATTAATTTATTGAGGTATTATTGTATTTCATAGCTGAGCTTACTTTTGAGAATTTGTTGGAGAGGACCTAAATAAATCAATAGTTCACTCAGCAACACCATTAAAGTGGTTAATAAAACAAATTTTGTAAATTTGTCGCAGACCTTGAAAGTGGTGCCAAAACCTTTTAAATCCAAAGCACTGCTTTTCTTCCACACGCCCCTCCTGCCACTCCGGTCCCATTTCTGGTGTCTGCAGCAGGGTGGCCGCAACACCGAGGCAGATTTTAATTCCTCATAATCCCAAAAATACCCAAAGCCCTAGATCTGTTGCCCAGATGGCAAGATCCTGTAAAACCTACCCAAGTTCAGTTCTGTAAAACAATTTACAGCCTTTAATTGAAGGGCTGAAATGAATTAAGTAATCATAAAAACAAACAAACAAACAAGCAACCTCCTCCCCCACAAACAAAGTAACCAAACAACCCGTTTTCTTATTGTTTTGTTTGGGGTTTCGTTTGTTTGTTTGTTTAAAGAATGTAAAATTTTACGTCTTTTTCATACACAAACACTGTGTTCTCTTCCCTGAGCGGGTAACGCAGCCCCTCAGCGCCCCCGCCGTGGCTGCGGTGCCGCCGCGTCCCTCACGGCAGCCCCTGCAGCCCCCCCGGGGCAGCCCCGCAGCAGCTGCCGCTCGAAGGCGGCGGGAAAACTTCC
>JAYRBT010000114.1:1551516-1636172 GCA_036023395.1 Myiotriccus ornatus
CCTTTCTCCTCCTTCTCTCCTCCTGTCCCTCTGCTTCTCTTTCTTTGCTCTTTTTTTGATGTTCTGGGTAGGTTAAAAAAGCCGGAGGGATTGGATTTGGACTGGGTGTTGTGGATTAGTCCGTGCTGGGTGGGTTCTGTGGTGGAGTGCTTTGTCAGGATTCTGTGGTGCCCTTTGGAACTCCTACCATGTTCCTCTATTTTCTCCCCCTAAATTATCAGTACAAGTGCCTCATGGGAACAAGTGTGTGGCTTATTCCCTTGCCACTATCTTGAGATAATAAAGAACACTGTATATATGTATATTTTAAGTTAAAACTCCTGGCTGAGCCCGTGACCTTATGGCTTCGGGGCTGGGTTGTTACAGTGGGTGCCAAGGAGATGGTGCCAGACTCTTTTCAGTGGTGCCCCATGACAGGACAAGGAGCAGTGGCCATAAACTAAACCACCAGAAGTTTCACCTCAACATGAGGGAGAGCTTCTTTCCATTGAGAGTGGCAGAGCACTGAAGCAGCTGCTCACGGAGGGTGTGGAGTCTCCCTCTGGAGACATTCCAAACCCACCTGGACGTGTTCCTGTGTCACCTGCTGCAGGTGACCCTGGCAGGGGGTTGGACTGGGTGACCTCCAGAGGTCCCTTCCAACCCCAGCTATTCTGTGATCATGGAGTATTTCAGGGCAGTAATACCAGCTCTGTGTAGCTGCTTTTCCTTGCTGTGCTGAACCCTTGTCTTTTGCCAGTCCAGACTCTCCCTGGGCCTCATTCTCAGTTCTCCTCAGTTCTCCTGAGGCTGTTCTGGAGCTGGCAGGATCCTTTGCAAAGCCCTGTGGGCCATGAGGAGGCTGAAGGTGCTGTACCTTCCTCCTCCAGCCATGGTGCCCGTTTTGGAAGTGTTTCCATGCAGAGCTTTGTGTGCTGTTGCACAGAACTTTAAAAGAGAAGTTTCCCTCAGTTTGGATGGAACCATCAGGTCATGGATGGCAGGAGCAGGCCAGTAAAATCTATGGCTAAATCTCAGGGACAGCCAGTCAAAGCCTTTAATAAGAGCCAACTTGACTGTAGCTACAGAGAGGACTGGGACAGCATGCAGAGCTGCCCTGAAGGCTGTTAGTGTCTGAATAACTCCAGTGTTATCTCTTTCCAGTGCTCCATGCCTGCTCCATTAAGACTTTTATGTCTTTCCACTGAACAGCCAGCTGATCATAACCAACAGGATTTTATTTGATTTCCCAATAGGGTTTTTGTTTTGCTTGAAAAACTGACTGAGACCCGAAGGATTTTCCAGCTGGAAAATAAGACCTGTCAGTTGGAAATTCTGACTAGATCTAAGCAGACACCTGTATAATACTCTGGATGTATTATGTGGCTGGAAGGGAGCGTGAGGGTGCAAGGAAAATGGAGGGGGCAGGAGAAGAACTTAAGGAGTCTGTTATGTTCATAGCTGGTTTTCATTTTCCCCTTTCCTCCCTAAAGGTAGGTTTTATTTAGGGAAAAAAGGTCAAAGGTAAATTATATTGACCACAGTAAATTGGAATATTGAGTGACAGTGCTGGACCATAGCATGTGCTGATGCTGTGCCGAAGCTGGTGGCATCCATGTGGTGCTGTCGCTATGGCAGAGGGAGATTTTGGGAAAAGCCTCTGGGAATAGGTTATTCCATTACATCAGTGGACACCCATGTTAGAGGGCATTGCCATTAACTGACAGCCTGCATCTATTCAGCTCTTTTGGCTGGTTGGAGAGTGAGAAAGTTGAGTTCTGCTCTTCAAGTTTGAGGAAAAAAACAACACAAGATTTTTTTTTTAAATCTCCATAGCAGAATCCAAACTGTGTAAAACTGGCCCAAATACTTGTATTGGCTCTGACCATTTAACTGCTTGTTAAAGTTGCCCAAAGATATTTAGGTGAACCTGGAGCTTTCCTTTCCTCGTTTGATTTCTGTGTGATCAAGGGCTTGTTAGTAGTGTTTGGTTGAACCTGAAAGGTGAAGAGAATTGGGGGATTCAAAAGCACTGTGGACTGAACCTGAAGGAAATATTTGTACAGCCTGCTGTGACCTGAAATCCCTAAGCTTTGCACAGCTGTAGAAAGAAATCCATTTTGGAGTCTGTTGTGTTCGGACATGACTATAAAACATGACCTCTCAAGTGCATGTCCCAGGAATAAAGAATTAGGGATTTAGGGAATGTGTTCAAATATTATTTATACCTTAATTCATCAAGCAAGCGAAACTAAACTAAAAGTCTGGGCTAAGACTTCTTTTCAGTTTGTGCTTGGGTAATAAGTTTATGATGTTTTAGCAGTGGAGGGCAGGGAGGCAATTTCCCTTCGTGGTGTGGAGAAAAGGGCTGTATCTGGTACCCCGAGTCTCTGCTGCAGCTGGGGCCTCTCACTGGAAGTTGTTCTCCTTCATACCCAGGACAAAGCTAAAAATAATTGTACTTGGATAATGGGTTATGAAATAATTATAAAACATTTTAAATTATAGCAAAATCAGCATGGGTCTAGAGATTAGCTGCGATGCCAAGACCTAAACCAGCTGGAATAATCTAGAACAAAACCCTACTTTAACTTGTTATTTCCATGGTTTAAAAATACACCTTCTCACTGATGGGTCTTTGGTGTTGGTGGTCGCTTTGCATCCTGTTGTTAGCACCTGGAGCCAAGCTGGGAAAATCCAGTTCTTGGCACGTAGGAGCCAATGCTTCACATCGACGTGTCGTTGCCAAATAACATGGAAAGCGTTCTCTTGCCAGGTCACTAGAAATTAGATTAATTGTAACACAGAAACCACAGGGAGGGAGAAAAAAAGCAGTGTTGTGCCTCTGAATATCACTGTACACCTGGGTTGTGCAACAGCAAAACAGCCCGAAACAGAAACACTGGGCAGCAAGCATGGAAATATTTCCACTGCATTCCCAGCTCCTTGGTGGTGGGATTCAGTATGGAAGTGATGAATGTGCTACCAGTAACAGGGGCGGTGCAGCAGGATGGTGGAAAGGGACATGATTGACATGTCAATATTAATCAGGTGTCTGACAACATCACTTGGAATTCTGGATCCTTTTTCTGAAGCAATGTCTGTTGCTTAGAGCAGAGGCCGGAAAGGCTCCAGCCTCTTAGAGGAGGAGGAAGATATAACCAGGCCAGGTTGTTTGTGGCAGTACAGAGCTCTCCTGCCTGGCCCTTGCTGGGGCACAGCTGTGCAAATGCCCTTGTACCTTTTGTTTTCCGTGGTGCCAGGTTGCCCAGCTCTGCTGGAGACCGACATTTTCCTGCAGATCTCACCTTCTCCATGTGGCCTGTCCAAACACCCTGAGTCTCAGCTGCCCCACACAGCAGGGGCTTTCAGCCTGGCTGCCTCGGCAGACCTCCACCACTGAGACACAGAAAGCAGGGCATGGAACACTCTGCTTTTTTCTCCTCTCTGCTTTATGTGAAAATGTAAAGTTTCCTCCTGGGCTGCAGCCTCCTGGCAGTTCTTACCACAAGGTAGTTAATGCAGTGAACAAACTGCTTTGTTGCAGAACATTCTCCCAAGTGCAGAAGAAGCCACATGTGGGTTTTTTACCGGCATTGACCATTTCTTGTGTGTCGAGAGAGAGGGTTTTCAAGTGTGTTCAGCTACACTACACTGGCAAGTCCTGAAGACACAGGGCAGCTCCCGTGACTTGGTTTGCTCACTCTGAAATGCTGCAAAGCTGTACTTTACTGTTGGGTGGTGTTTTGGGATAAAAAATGCACTTGGCAAGTGTTTCTGTTCTATAGCATGGCAGAATTCCCACCCTGCAAGATCAAATATAAGCATCTGAAGAAGAAGGAATAATGAGCAAGGAATGGCAAATAACCAGTGGTTGTTTTATGTACACAGACCTCAGCTTAGTCACACAGGGCATGGAAACAGGTGTTTTGTGTGTATTCCCACAAATCAAACATCCTAAGGAATAATGCCAGCTCACAGCAAACAAAGCAAGGGTATTGAGACTACTGAGGGAAAGAAGTACTCGGAACACAAATAGATATTCCTAAATACTTGCATCCCTTCTGTTTGGTGCCTGGCCATATTCCCATATCTTGTCCTTCCCCCGCCTTGGAACATTAGTTTGAGTAAGGCCTTTAACATTTGGCTTACCCAAGTCTTACCTCAAATAGTGAAGTAAAAGCTGTCTACTCAAACTTAGCAAAGACCAATTTTGGACTAATCTTCATCCATCGTGGCAGATTAGTGTGATTGTTTTGAGGGCACAAGGGAGCAAAGCTTTGGATGGTCCCAAGCTCACAAGAGCAGCCCAGCCACTGCCTGTGGTTCCTTTGTATGAGGAAGCAAATGGAACAAAGGAGTTCGAACAGGTTTAATTTATTTATTAGATGTGCTTGCAGTGTGGACTGCAGAGTCACTTCAATGCTGTAGGATGCCTTTGGAAAAACAAGTGGTTGTTAAAAAAGCAGCCAGCATATGGGTTAGTATCAGAGCTGAGGTGGGAGGAGAGGAGGATCCTTCAAAGGGGACCATTATCTTCCTCCCTGTTTTCTGCAGAAATTATTTCCTGTTCTGTAAAAAGGCAGAATGAGTGGTGTGCAACATAAACCTGTAGTAGAACAAATAGCTCAAAGACACCTTGGGCCTGCTGATAAGTTCAGGCTGCCTCTGTCCAGGACTAGTGGAGAGTGTCGTTCAGCAGTTTGTATGATTATCCTTTCCTGACATCAGCCTCTGGTTCAGGAAGCTATTGAAGCACATGCCTGATTTCCAGTACATGAAAAGTCCCATTGATTTCAGCCTGCAATATAAAACTAGTGACTCTCATAATTATTAGGATGCATTCCCGAATCCTAGACATTCAGTGATGGATCATCTAATGTGCCCAACTGTATTTTATCACATCAGCAGCTTCTTTCTTGCGAAGAAAGCACAAGAGCGGATTTGTTACCTGTAATTATAACTCTAATCTGTTATTTAAACCTTTCCTTGGGTCTAGTCATGTAAAGGTCTAGTTTATCACCTCTTGCATCCTATTAAAAGCAGTCTACAAAATGCCAGCAGTGTGGATAAAATCCCATGCCTTGCCGCAGGTTTTCCTCTAAGCCTTCAGTGTGAGCGAAGCGCTAAGATGGGCCTAATTTGAGCCGTGTTTATTGTTTTGATGGAGATAGAAGCACTCTGGTGCCTCCTGCACAGCAGATGATGCTTCTGTACTGTTGGAGGATGTGAGTAATTAAAGTGTGCATCATGTCATAACTGTTGCAGCTGCAGAAAAGGGGTATATTTGTGGCTGAATGCTTTCCTGAGCTGCAACGCAGCACACGCACGTGAGGCAGACTTTGGCAAATAAGCTGAAAACTCCATAATTAACTGGCTGTCAGGAGTTTGGAAGCAAAACACAGGAGGTGGTTAGGAAATCAAAGTATGATGTGTTTTTAATCACAAAACACGAGGAAATTTTAAAAATTTATGAGTAATAAATCTATATTGTTGGTACCAAATGGCTCCCTTTGCAGCCCTTTAATGTAACACCTGCGCTTCCTCTCCGTGAGTAACGACCCATTTTTTGACTGCCCGAGGAGCAGCGCAGGAGTAGGTTTGCAGGCTCAGGAGAACAAAGCCAGGTTCCCAGACTGAGCCCTGACTGCACTTTAGGATTCCATTTACAGTCTGTTTGGTTTGTAATTCAAATCGCTCCAGACCAGACTTAATGTTTAGACCACAGCCACCTGAAATTTGCTTCGGGGCTGAAGCCCAGCCAGATTGCAAATGGAGGAAACACTTGAGGTTTGCTAAATACGGTTAATAGGGGATTAGAGGCTGTGTTTTTTATGGGAGCACAGGGAGGTCTGTAATAGGAAAAATATTAAAATGCAAATATACAACTTCAGCCGCGCCGAGCAGGATGCAACTAATTGCACTGTGGCCATCAAGTAGCTGTTCTTCTTTTCATTAAGCAAAGGGGGAATGAGGGGAGGAAGATAACAGGGCACTGATAGAGATTTTGATGAAGGATGAAGACCATCCCTCATCATTCCCATGTCCTGATGGGGAATGTCCCCGTGGCTGGGTGACTGGGAGTTCTACGATTGCAGAGGAGGTGCTGGTTCTGATCTGTTTTGTGCACGAAGACTCGAGCAGCTCTTGGGTTTTGGTTTCCGCCTCCTTTTTCGGTGTTCAGCCCCTTGGGGCTGTTGCACAGAGTGTGTGTTCAGGGCCTCACGCGGTGAGGTGTGGGTGTACCCGTGCTAGGAGTGCTTACCACTGCCCTGGAAATCATGGATAGCTGGAAGGAGCCTCGGAGGTTGTTGAGCTGGATGAAACAGGATCAGGTGTAGCTAAGCCATGCCTACCAGACGTTTCTCTTAACATTTTCTTTAAAACTCCAGCAAAGGAAATTCCACATTTCTGGGTTGCCTGTAAAGTGGTATTTACCTAAATTTTGTCTGCATAATTTCAGCGGAGGAGATTCCGCACTCCCAGGTTGCTTGTTTCAGGATTTCACTGCCGTGGTTAAAATGTTTTTCTAATATCTGACCTAAGTTGTCTTTGCTGGAGCTTGTGCTGATCCCTCCTCTTTCCTCTCCCACTGACTATGAAGAACAATTAATCACCCCTCTCTTCTTAGAAGTCCCTCTGCCTTGGAAGACTCTTTGTCACATTCATTCCTCAGTTTCCTCTCCTCCAGACTAAACAACACCCAGGTCTTTATCCTCCCCTCAGATGGCAGAGCTGCAGCTGCCGGTAGAGTGATTTCTGTGTTGCCAAAAATGTGTGTAGCCCTGAGTTGTTTCTCCAGAGCCAAGAGGATTTACCCTCCTGGAGCTCTTTGCAAGTTTAGTCCTGAGATTAAGAGGTTCAAAAGCTGCTGTGATCATAGGAGAGACTCATCTCAGTTGATATGGTTTGAAAAGGAATTAGGAATTTAGGGCTTGTGTGTGAGTAAGAAACCCTCTCTCTGTGTATGAAACATTTTTTAATGTGCCAAAACTGGAATTTAAAGGATGAGTTTAACTTAATAAATAAATAGAAGTCCTTTCCTGAAAGGAGGAACATGGACAGGGAAGAGCTGGCCACCAGGGCTGGGGAGGAAAGCCAAGGGCTGGCAGGGGTCAGAGGGGACACAGGTGGGCTGGAAGTGTGGGATCCATCTTGGAAATGTGCACTTGCTTGGAAAAGCCCTTGTCTGTCACAGATCCCAGCAACCAGAACTGGAGGAGTTTGGAAGGCTTTACTGGCTTTTTTTTCCACCTTGCCACTCAATTTGTTATTTTCTGGGCCTGTATACAATTTCACAAAAACAGACACTCTGAAGAGAACCAAAACTTCCAAAATTCCAAGCTCCAAGGACTTTTTTTTCCCCCTGCATTTTCTGCTTTTGCCAGAGGCAGAAAGCAGGGAGGCTTTTCTGCACCTGCAGCTCACTGGGAGCATCTCCTGCTAAGCACAGCAGCTCCTGTAGCCAACAAATTTTATGGGGCAGTGGCTTGGCTGGATTCTTACTCTTTGTTTAAACCCAAGGCAGGAAATACGCAAAGCAAGATGCACATATGAACCTTCCTTGATATCCACAGGGAACACTCTTGCCTTCTGCCCGGTGCAAGAGGTGTTGGCAGGAGAGAGAAGATGCTGTCAAGGCCCTCAGCTCTCTCCTCAATCAGCTTTTGAAGAAATCTGGATGATAGGCATTGTTTTGTGTGCAGTTTTAGCGTGATCCCAGTTATTTAGACTGCCTTCCACAGCAGAGGTGGGCAGTGCCAACTTACGTATTGCCAGACTAAAACAGTGGCTCTGCAGCATCTTGTGACTGACCCCCCTTGCCCATATAACTATGGGAAAAACAAAATCCAATGGAAAAAAAAAAGGATTCAGCACCTATCCAGTGCTGTACCCACTGTTTAAAGATCTTCATCCTCTCTAGACGAGGATAACGATAAACCATAGCCAAGGACTCATTCTAATACTAAACAAGCTCCTTCAGGGACTAATGTGAGTGGAGGTGATTCATCCACCTGGAATTGTTGTGAGCTGGATTGGTGCAGCAGGAGCTTGTAGCTCTGTTTCCCAGTGGTGTTAGGAAGGCAGATTTCAGGACTGTTGCGTTATTAAGTCTCAGAAGGGATCACTGCTTGTACCCCTGACATTGCAGACCTCTGCCCTGTGCTTTAGTGCACAGTGGAGAACTGTTCAGAGTGTTGTTAGAAACATCCCTCTGTGGAAGCTTCACCTTTGTCTCCCGTATCCCTGTTTATGTGACCTTGTTACGATGATGTCCATTCTTCCAAAGACTCCTGAGTATCTGTACCCAACCCACCAGATTTAGCTGAAAAAAGGGGTGTGTAAAAGAGATGGTGGATCCCTGACACGTGTTTAAAGAGACTCTTTAAATCTGCAGTCCTGACGCTGCAGTTGGTTGCTGTTGCACCGCAGGAAAGGATCAGAGCCAGCAGAATTCCTGAAATCTCGCTTGTGAAGTGAGTTAGGATTCAAACAGCTCTGTTGCTGTGTTGGTAATTCCTTCTCTTCTTCACTGCTGGCCATCAGGGTTTAAATCAAAGAATACAGGCACACGGTAATTATTACTGTTGTTGATGATGGCAATGAATTCAAGATTCCCCAGGCACCACTGTGGTTGTCCACTCGGACCCGTGGTGTAAAACAAGCCAAGGAATTTGACCTTGCTATTTTTAGATTATTGCCTACCAAGTGCAACAACTATCAGAGACGTTCATCTGGGGCTGAGCCACGAGCGCATCTTTTAGAAAGGCTTCCAATCTTGATTTCAGATTCCAAGTGATGATAGAATTACAACACCCAGGAGAAGTTACTCTCATTTGTTTTTTAAGGGAAAAAAAAAAAAAAGTATTTCCTACTTGAGCAAGAGGAGCTTCAGCTTCCAGTCAGGAGTTCTGTCTGCTACATTACACATCCCATCAGGAGCCCTTCTCTCTTCTCATCTGGATTTCACAGAAGGTGAAAGAAAATGATTGGCATTTGTCTTAGGGGAAAAAAAAATCTTCGTGAACTCTAAACATGCCAGAAAATAAATCACTGTTGAGATTGGTTTTTTTTTTTTAAGATTGTCTTTCAAATTCTTGGGTTTTAACTGTGTGATAAAAAACCCGCGTGAAATATCAAATAAAAGGTATGTTTTTATTTGAGAAAGCTGTACTGGAAAATCACAAATTCCGAAGCAAAAAATATCCAGTATCTTTTAACTGTGCTGAAATCCTTCCAGTTTTAAACACATTGGAAT
The DNA here is from genome assembly GCA_036023395.1 of Myiotriccus ornatus. NCBI lineage: Eukaryota > Metazoa > Chordata > Aves > Passeriformes > Tyrannidae > Myiotriccus > Myiotriccus ornatus. The sequence continues at coordinate 1,560,755 of JAYRBT010000114.1, forward strand.
CACCTGGTTCTCTGTCACAACTTTGGATTCCCAGGTCCTGGTACAAAAGGGTTACCTTGTCCAGCCAGTGCCTTTATGGGTAATTTGATTTAGTCAAAAAGATGGGAGAGAATTTCTTTGTGCAGTATGAACGCTGGTGATCTGCACAGGTTTAAGTTATGTAAAAAAAGTCTTGAAAATTTTAAAAGCACTAGAACTGGTGAGAACATTTCCCTCAACAGTGGTTTTATTTGGAGTTTCTGTACTTAGAGCATCCTTGTCATACTTCTCTGTCTGGAAACAACCTCCAGATATTGGTTCCTGAAAATACCCACTAAAATCTGAAAGTTTTAATCAGTGTGATGAACTAAATCCCAAAGTTCATATGTTGAGAAAGCAGACAGTGGACTAGAAAGTGGATGTTGGTAAAATACAGATGCAAAACCCAGACATTTTCCTATTTTGTTCTGCTGTTGGATTTTCAGAAATTACTTTTCTAGCCATTTCCTTGCCCATTATTCTTAATAAAGATTTTACTGGGTTATGGACTATTTATTTTGGGCCAGGCAAAGGGTGCTAAGATGTTTCCTCTGGAATTTAAAGATTCTTTCTTCCTGAAGGGAGGTCTGTTATTCTGCACCAAGAGGGAAGTCTGATGGGGAAAAGCTTACAAATAATGAATTGGAGGAAAGGTAAAATATTGTTTACTCTTCCATTGACTCCTGGGAGAGGGAAGGCAAAAACAAATCAAAACATTCCTCTCTGTGGGTTCCAACTTTTATGGATTTCCCATTGGTAATGTTTCACTTACTCTGGTTCAGGACTTTCTGCAGTGAAGTATGTTCATATATGCAGGAAAGCTTTAGGCCAGCAAGCTTTGCTTGATCCTGGACCAGTAAACACAAGGGTTTCTGTTCAAGCCATCGGTGCCAGCCACCCCTTTTTCAGGCTGTCTATTCGACTTCCACTGCCACAGCCTCATTAAGCTGTACCTGCCAGCCTGGGACTAAAACAAACAGAGATCACACACTCCAGCGTCCAACCACAAAAAGGAGAAACTCCATGGCTGCTCCTGCTGCTCTTTGCTTCTCCCGTGCCACCAACAGGAGGAAGCAGAAGGGGGGAGAGGAAAGAAGCCATGTGGGGCGTGCACCACCCAGTGTGATGTGCCTTTCTTCTATAGGTGGGGGAATGAAGGGGGAAAAAACCTTCTAAACTGCTGTTTCTTCCTTGCAGGTGTCTAACCCACCATCCAGAATCCCTCCGGTGTCGGCTGCATTCCTCGTGTTCGTATTCCAAGGAAAACTGCTGCAGTTGTCTTCAGCTGTTGCCTCCGTTGGTGGTCCTTGTAGAGAAGCCAAGGGCTGGGGTGAGTAAAGTCTTGGAGTTGAGAAATAGGTTGGGATTTTTGGGCTCTTGTTCTGTCTCTGCCATTAAATTCCGAAGTGCATTATATACGTGCAATGGAAATGTAAATACAGTTGTGTAAATAAAAGCAAATGTAAATAGCGTAGGTGTGTTATATAAAGAATGGAGTGGAAAGAGCTCAGAGCATCTCCCTCCTCAGCTAATACACATTTCATGTGGGGCTCATCAGGGAAAACTGCAGGAAGGCACAAGCCAGTCAATCCATGTTATGAAACCCTGAGGGTGCCAGACTTTCTGAAGGAGGAAGGTGGCTTGTAATGCTGAGGATCCCAACCCAAACACTCTTCCTCATTGGAGTGGCTGATGCCTTTGCCCGGTGCTTGTGCTGGTGTTGCCAACACCAGCACAGCTGGTATGGAGGGACCTCTTTCCCTGTCAGGTCAAGATTCCTTTGTGTCTTTCCTTTTCCTTTATCTCTCCCTCAACTGTGTTTCTGCAATGAAAGCATTTTTCTGGGAATAACCAGCAGGCACACTTCCTTGTAACCTTCCAGTGCTTGCTCACCTGTATTGTAAGCATTATGTATTTTGTAAGCACTATGCAAAGTTTCAAATATTTTGAGGTATCCCTGGCTTGTCAATGTAAATCCTTTTGGAGAAGGATTTCACAACAAACAGGGAAGTGTTTTCCTTTCACCTCTTTCTGCTGGGTCCCTTAGTGCACAGTTCCTCATGGGAAAATAGTATTTCCTTTGGATTTAGTTGGTTCTGGTAGTTACTGATATTTCGGGAGTGATGTGGACAGTGTAGGTCCCTGATGAAATGCAGTGTCTGTCGGCAGACAAACAACGGGACTGTAAGATCCCCGAGGAGGGCACTGCAATTCCATTTTGGATTTGTCCAGTGGCAAACACAGTGGGTATGTGCACTGTGGAAAGGGCTTCAGGGCATGACTTTGATGAACACTGTGCTTGAAGTACTAGAAACTTTATTTAACCTGAAGCTTCTCAGAGGCAACACTTTTTTCCAAAACAAAAATACAGATTTTCCCACAACAGTTTACAGAATTTTTCCCTTGCTCCGGTGTTAATTCCACAGCGTGTCAGATCCCTTTGCGTTTTCTCTAGAAGACTTCTAATCTTTTCCCAGTACCCAGAGCCATATATTACTATTTCACACGCTCTTCTTTGAACCTACAGCACAGAAAATTAAAGTGTAAATATGCATGCGAACCACCCAAAAGTCATAATAAGATTATATGAATGCCTGCAACCACACAGCAGGAACAATGGGGTTGCACAATTCCTCCGCTCCAGTGCCGCTGAATTTTAATGAGGGATAGTCAGTACATGCTGATACTCCTGTAGCTCCCCTGGAGCCAGAAGGGTGATTTAAGATGCCAGTGACACAGTGTGTAGGTGAGTCTGAGCTGTGGCCTGCCTTGGAGAGCAGAGCATGATATAGCAGGCTGGAAAAAGCTGATTAAATCACACTGAGAAATGAGATGGATGGAGAAAGGATCGCCCAAAACTGCCAGTCACCTGTGCCGCTTTCATCAACTCCTGTTGGAGAAAATACCACCCCACACACTGATAGGAATAATAGGAATAAGCCAAATAAAGAACATATGCTGTCATGAATTAGGAGTCTCATGCTGCAGGGTTTAAAGTGATCCCTTAAATATCAGGGATTAAGAGGGGAATTTAGTGAGTTCCCTCTCTCCCATGCTTTCACTTTCCCTCTACTACCCCTGCTAACCTCGGTGCACCTGGGAGCCACTTGGGAAAGCCTTGGCAGTAGATGTACCTCTCCAAATATGTGCTTTCCAGATAGGAAGATATCCCTGTAGTTTGGAGCTGATGTGAGCACGAGCGCTGCTCAGGGCGAGTTCTTTCCAGGCGGGCCGGCCGTGCTCCTGCTGCGCTCCTCGGGGGCTGCAGCTCATCCAGGCCCCCGGAGCTCTGACACGGATCTGTAGGAATGCACATGTGTTCTCAGTGAGAAACACCTAAAGGAACGTGAAAGGTGTGCTGGGGCCTGGGAGGGTGTGACTGGGGAGCGTGATGTCAGGGAGAAGTAGGACACAGCCTGGGATGTGGGAGGACGGTGTCCTGGGACGGGGAGGACGGCAGGGGTCAGACCTGCCTTGCTCGTGCCTTAGGGGAAGATCCTGAACTATCACAGGTGCCATGGCAGAGATTCACCTTCTGGAGAACCTCTTGGTTCATTACAAATGAGGGGTTTGGCTGTTGTGTAACAGATAATTGTGTGTTGTCATTTTGCCTATTATTGGAACCCGTCTCACTGAGAGTTTGTGCTGGGGCTTACACTGTTTCATAGCGCAGGAGGAGGAATTCTTTTCACCGGTAGCCAAATCTTTTCTTCTTCCATCTCACCAAGTGCCTTGTGAGCAGATCCAGGACAGAGATGTGGCTACATAACGTGCTCCCCTAATTCTTTCAGTTACAGAAAACCTTCTCACTGAGTAATCATTACTACAAAATAGTACCCTTGGAGTAATAGCTCAGATTTATGTGGGAATTTTATTTTGCTGATACCAAGTTATGACATCTCACTGAATCTGTGTACTCTTCCTTAATTGCATCCTTTCCAGAAGACAAAAACTTAAGTTTTTGAGGCAGGCTGGTGGTTTTTATAGTATCAGTCCTGTGTACTGCAGCTCATCAGTTTGTTCTCATCACATTGTTCTCATAAGATCATGCCAGAATGTGGTTTCTGTAGCCCAGGATGTGTGTCTGTCCTTTCCCAATTGTTTTAACTGAAAAAAGCAGAAGTGTGTAGGAATCACCCTGGTCAGCTGTTCCAAGCACAGAAAACTGGAGTTGAAAGCTCCTGCCCTAAAGCTCTACCCAGGAGTTAGGGATGATTGAGTGTCCACAACCTGGTCTGCCTCGTCCTGCCGTGTTTTGTAGTCCTGTCCAGGGATGGCTGTGCTCTGTTAACCAAAAAGTGAGCAAAAAAGATACTTTTCATCTCAAAGGTGCTGCCCACTGTGTGATTTATAGAACGTGTCACATGTAGGTGAGACTGTCCTCATGCTCTGTCCATGATCATACCAGCCCAGTCTGCACACTGTGGGAGCATTTTTCAGATGTGAAACCCTTGAGTAAACATCTCTTGGGTTTTTCATGAATTAGACAGGACAAACAGTTCCTTAATTCATCTAGCCTAAATTTGCCATTACTTTTTTTCTCCCAGTAACCAGGAAAATGTCAGCCCTTTCCTAGATACTGAAGACAGATCTAAACCTAAAGCATGGTTGACGTAGAGTTTTAAAACTACTTGATCCTTTCTTGGAGACTATTAGGTTATTTTATGGGGTTGTGTGAAGGAGATTTCTTTTAATTGATATCGAAAGGGAAAACTTCTGACTTGATATTTTGTGCATAAACCCAACAAAACCAAAGCTCTGCTATATCACAGCCAGTATGTGCATCCGGCTTTTCTTGGGTTTAGAAGCTGCATTTTCCTGCGGAGAAGGGAAGGAAAAATCCTGGTGTTAAGTGCAGCCACGCCCCCCAATTGATTGCCCTTGTAGGATTTGCTCATGCTATTTTGGCCGCGTTATAAAACGCAGCGGGAGCCGTTCCAGCCCGAGCACATCACTGCCGCGTCAGGCAGTCCGTGATGTCACGAGGAATTCCTTGTCGTAAGGGACGTCCCCCGAGGAGAGTGTTTGCTCTGCTGGAAAAGTGCCATCCACCCACACTCTCATCTCCACCCAGCTCCTCCATCCAAAGAACCAAACCGAAGGGAGTGCTTTGACTAATGGAGTGAGTAGGAGTGATGCCATGACAATACAATGGTGTGTCTGCTGTAGACTGCTCCTGATTTGCATTTGATTGTTTGCAGTCCTACCCATCTGTAGCCAAAGGCAAGAAGTGATAACCTGTCATGTTATATAAAAACACGTTTGGAAAAAAGTGGAGTAATGCAGGGATAAATAACGTATGTTCCCTGGGCCTGCTCTTCCCACTGAACTATCCCGCCATTGCTGGTTTCTCTGTTGCTGAAGGCTTTCTTTCCAGATAGTTTCCATCTGGTTAAAAAAAAAAAAGGGAAAAGAAAAGAAAGTCGAGACAATTTGAGTGAATAAAAGCACAGCCTATTGCAACCTTTAACACATGTCAGGCCCTCAGCAAATGGACAGGAAAGTAAAAGGGGCGGTGGCATCAGTCACTTTGGAAAGAAAGGCTCCTCAGTTGAGGCAATAAGGGCATCTCTGTCTTCTCCCTATGGTGCTGTGGCACTGAAAGTTTGAGTGGAAAACAGCAGATAATTGTGTTGTATGACTTGAAAAGTCCCCCTCTCTTGTTCAGCCCATCCTTTGTTCTACAGCTGATAGCTGATCACTTAAGTTACGCCATAGAATTAGCCTACAGATGAAGCTTGTAGTGAAATCTTGGTGGCTCTGTTTGAGCTTGTTTTGTTAGGATGTTTTAGAGGTTTTCCCATCATGTGTACAACATGGCCTCAGAGGGAGAGGGCTTTCCATCCTTTAAATGCAGAGATGCAGAAATATAGACTGGAGAAGCCCTTGACAGATGGAGGATGAAATACTCCCCCACAAAATAGGAGTCATGCTCTTTTAGATGAGGTAAGTAGTGAGGGGGTCAGTCAAAGTGGAAAGGATGGAAAGTCTTGAGTTCAGTCTGGGGAATGGGAGCCAAACTTCATTTTAAATTAAATAGTTTTAGGTTCAACTCACTGCTGAGCTGTCCCTCTGTTTTGGACTGAACCCACTTTACTAACAAGCCTAAAAATGTGAATTCTTCTCCCCACTGAGCAGAGAATGTGCTGTAGCGCGCCAACCCGACACCTCATTCTCCGTGAGGATACCCTGAGGGGGCCTTTTGAGTTTAGAGCTTTTCTCTAGGGAATCTCCTCCAGCAGGGTTTCCTTTACTCATCCTTCCCCATCTCCACGAGGTGCCTCATCCCTGCTGTCCCAGCAGAGCACTGATGAAGGTGGAGACACACAAACCTGCCCTGCTCATAGTCCCATTTCTCATCCACACTTGCGTCCTCCCCAGGTTATTTCATGATGGACTGTAAAAGCTGCCTGGTGAGCCTTCGTCTGCAGATACCAATTAATTATGATAGGAAGGCATGGCTGCGAGATTTGGTGCTCAACCCATCACTGGAACTTGTTGCAGTCTTATTTGTACATGGAATCATCATGTTAATGCTGCCTGCAATGCAAGCAAATTGCTGCTGAGAGACGAGAGATTTTAGTTTAAGAACAGCACTGCAGCTCTTGGAAGCCTGTGAGACATCAGCACATTCGGCTTTGTTTTGAAGTGTTGGGTTTCTAATCCTTAGGTCTGAGGAGCGTGAAAATGCAATTTCCTTGTAACTGCTACAGAGATACACAGGCCCTTCTCACCTTACTTGCAGTCATGATGGCACAAAATCCCTGCAATGGCCTGAGCTAAACCAAACCCCAATCCTTCTGAAGCAGAATAATTTCATTAGATACCCACCAAGGTAGTTGTAACAGTCTGCATTTCCACCTCTGCAGCTGGTTTCTGCAGATGCCTCGTGTGCACTGGGGGAGTTTGAAAGCATAGCCATAGGTGTGGGATTGCCCTCTGCATGAGAGATGGGTGTTGGCTTCCAAATCCACGGCTCCTGGGGCCGTGCCAGGTGAGCCCTAACGGAGATCCAGGTGTGCGGGTGTGTGCGAGCAGACGTATGTGCGTGTGTAGGGACTTACAGCTCAAAGCAGGGATGGGCAGAGAATGCAAATAACCGTGGAAAAAGAATTTTACTCTTGCTTTGTTCCCGGGGAAACCTCACGAATTGCCGAATTTCCACCATGTAATTTCCTGAGAATAAAAACGTGATTGATCGGGAGCTACTTTGATTTTTCCTTTTGGAAATTCTGAGGGGTTTGTACTATAGCGTGGACTACAAAGGTGTTTTCAGATTCCTGGGTATCCCCACCATCCTTCCTTGGACACCTCAGTGTGACATCAAACCTGGATTTTTTGGTGAGCCTCCTCCTCTTTGATTGCATCCACTTTGTAGAGGGAGAGAAGGGTCCCCTGGTTCTTGTGTTCGTGAGGGAAAGGGGGACAAGAGACCAGCTTTGGCCCCGGGGAGCTGAGGGGCTGCAGCGTCTGCCCCAGCTACGGCAGGACAGGGAATATCCCACCAGAGCTGGCACTTGGCTTCTCCTGCCTGCTGAGAGGCCTCTTCCCAATAGAGGGAGGCAAAAGATAGACAGCAGGAACTATTGCTTCAGTGGGAAAGAAGATGTGTGTGGGTGTATAATGAGGGGACTTTACAGATAATTCCTCGGTGATTATTCATTTTATTCAGGGACGTTCAGTTGCCCTAGAGATATCCAATGGAGTGCTTAATTTCTGGAGAAGTTTGGCGAGCACAGGATTTTGATTCCAGTGCTTTTTTGTTTCCTACCCAATGGCAAAAATAATTTTCATGATGTGTGTGCCCTGGGGATCGCTCTGTGTCCAGTCGCTGGTTGTGTGCACGGCCCCTTTTGAAATACAACTTTTTGTTTGGAAACTGAAATTGTTCCAAGTCATAATACCTTCCTTTCGGATTTTCATTTCTGAGAAGTGACCCACCCTCTATTGAATAATAAAGCTTGATAACCGTAATTTCTCAGATAACATGCAATGAGCTGCCAGTATTGCTTTGGGACTGAATCAGGAAACCACTGGCTGGTGTTATGGAGGAGTCAGTTCTCCGAGGGGGATCATCTACCCTTGAAACCTTTTAAAATAAGAATGTCTGTTAGAGATCGCCCTTCTTGAAGATGTTCTGGATTAATACAGAAATGAGCACAGAGATTTAAAGAACAAAATAAAACATGTCCATTTCCAGGTCAAGAAGAACTGTGATTCAGTCCAGACTAAATTAAAATCCCACACTTATGTGAAATCCGCAATAAAGGAGGTTTATAGTGGAAACATTGACTGACCTTTAATACCAGCAGCCAGGCCAGCTCTGCTGTAACACCAGTTGGAAACAAGAGGCAGTGGTGTTATGAGGCTATACAGGCAAGGGCAAGGCCTTTTCCTTAATCTAGACTGAACATCCAGAGAGAAAATCCCAGAGCAGTCCACTAACTCTCATCTTTTTTTCCATTAATTGGCCACAGCACAGGACTCTGAAGCCGACAGAAATAACTGCTGTGATATTAACCCAAGGCCAAACCTTGCCAAAAGACATTTTATTTCAAATCTCTCTGAATTACTGTATAATTTCCTCTATTGCTCACCTCAGAGAGCAGGAAGTTGGCCATCATCTGCTCCGAGCTTTGTGTGACATAAACCTTTATTTCTCCTGTCTGTGGGAAAATGAAGTCAGGCACTTCCAACAGGATGAGGATATGGATGCGAGATTGAGCTTAGAAATATTACAGTGATGCAGTTTTTAGACTCAGGGCCCTGGCTGCTACTGCAGCTTCTCCTGGAGACTGAATAGCTGGAGACAAAAAGCTCCTGGATCTCCTTGCTCTACCCCACCTCTCCCCTTGCAGGAAGGCTCGCTCTTTCCTTCCTCTCCAGCGTGTGGATGCTGTGAGGAAGCAGAGACAGGCTATGGGGGGACCAGTGTGCTGACGCAGGTCTCAGATGGCAGCATAATTTGAACCTCTCATGGGAGCCCAGAGTTCAGATCTTGGCTGCATCCCTGGCCCTGGAGCGTGTGGTGCTGCAGGAGACACATCCACAGTCCCACTCCTGTACCGCTCTCAAAGGCAGGCTTGTCTCCTGCTTGGTGCCTGCTGTTCCCTGGTGATGATGCAGCTCCAGCTTTTCGGGATTAGCATTCCTTGTGACAATGGAAAGGCAGTGCACATTTCCAAAGCAGATCTTGCTGCTTTTCTGGGGTCTGTTAGGCTGTTCCACACGTGTTTGATGTTGTTAGTGCCCTGAACCCAGGCCTCTCAGGTGATTCCAAGAGGGCTCATTCATCTTGTTTCCCCAAGAATATAAACTCCTGTGTAGTAGGTCCCATTCCCAGAGCCAAACCCAGAGGTGAGAAGTGAGTTTAAGCAAGTTCAGATTCAGAGGCTGTCTAGATTAGTGCAGTCCTCTGCCTTACTTGAAGACCTTTCAGTTATATATCCCAACTTTTGGAGTTAGACTCTTCTGGATGCACTGGGCCAAATTAAAACATGTTGTGCACATTATATTCCTCTACTGCATTAATTTCCACTTCTTCCAGCTGTTTCTACACCGAAAGTTTCAGAGATATGTGATATATGCTCTTCCCTAAAATGGTTTATCTTGTTTGTTTTAGGCAACTATTTCAATGCCCTTAGATGCTGGTCTAGTGTTTGGCTGTAAAGAACTGAAGTTTACCACTGTCTGGAAGTGCTAATTCTGGTGCAAGGGGAAGCTTGTTGTTGTAGTCAATTCATTATTATTTTAGCAAAGAATCCGTGGTGTAAGAGAGATGTTTTTTTTCAAGTGGATTAAATGCTCCATCTCAGCCATTTGTCCTCCCACACCACCTCTTTTCATCAGGAAAAACTTCAGCATCTGAAAGGAGTAAAATATTATGAGGGTTTTGTAAAAGGCAAAAATTAGAGAAGTCTGGACTGCTTGTGTTGCAAAACACTTAAATGCTACATCAAGTGTTTGGGTCTCAGTTGTTCTCTTGAGAGAAAATGAATTCAGAACCCAATGGCATGACATTTATGCTTAACAAGAAAAACAACTGCTTAAATTTTCCAACTTGCATCCATTCATTGTTGCTTGGCCATTCTGAAGGACATTAAGATGCGATGCTCAGTCTGTTCCCTGAGATTCGGAACCTTTTCGTTTGGATACACAAGGTGCCACAGCAGTTACGACCAGGAATGCTGTCTGTATTTTTAGAAGTAGAATATTTCAAATATTTCTCTCCAAAGTGGATATTCACTTGTGGATAGAAATCCAGAAGCACATGGAAATTTATCTGAAAGCTAACCTTTGATAGAATGGTAATTTAATAATTTTAAATATCTGCATATCTCAATAGTTATTAAGTTAGCTGCTTTTTTTTCCAGTGGGAATGTTCCTACTTACACATGTTACATTTACCCTATTTTATATACATTTTTTACTATATCAAGAGTGTCAACAGACATATAATATATTACCATAGAACACATGATACTTAGTGGGAGATGGTAGAGAAAAATAGTCTTTGTTTCCTACTGGGGTTATATATATATATATACACATACACACATTTATATACAAACATCTCTCTATATAAAAGAATATTCTCTGATTAAAGTCTTCCAGAGTCACAAAATAAATGTGGGTTTTTCAGATCAACCCCTGTTACACAAGCATCAGCAATTTCTGTAACTCCTGTCAGCTTTCACTAGTAAGATGTAACTATATGAAAACTACGTATAACTAGATGGAAATGATTTTTTGATTGCAGTCTTTCCACCTGCTTTGCTTGAAGGCAGCCAGAAATATTGAGAAAAGAGAATTATTCTGGGCATTTCAGCTTCTTGTCACAATCAAGGAGATGAACAGATACAGGAATTTGAAGCAAGATGAATTCAATTCTTGTGGCAGTTCTGTTCCAAGTTCAGGGCATAGATTTAAAATACTCTATTGCCTGAACTCTTATGCTCTTTAAAAATGCTGAAAATGATTGAATGTGCAGTAGTTTGCTCATTCAGATCCTTTGCTGTCCTAGTCCCTTTGGCATCAGGATTCTCATTCAGGTGCTCTGTGAGTGCTGAGTCTTTTGGCATGCAAGAAAGTAATAACTGGAAGGACTTCACACAGCTCTGAATAGATTTGATGTTGAAATCTCTCAGCTGTGTCCAGAAACACAGAAATAAAATCTGAAACGGGATCCAGTGTTCACCCTCAGAAGGTGCAAGACAAAAGTTCTGGTCCAAGAAAACCTGTACAAAGAGAATTATAATGTTTTTCTGCCTGCCCCATCCTGGATCATGCCCTGAAGTCATCAGTGGCCCAGGTCTCTGTATCTGCAGCTGGAAAAGCAGATGAATTATCTTGAATAAAATGAGGGATAATCCAAGCTGAGATCAAAACTGATCTGAGATTAAAGGAGAGTGGGCAATTCATTGTTAGCATTTTTGAGCACCTCTTAACTTTTTGACCTGGCCTTGACAGTGCTGTTTCTTCAAAAAGCAGGAAGTACAAGATAAACCTCACATGAAAACCTCTTCCTCTGCGATTTCTAACCTAATTTTGTTGACAAACCACATGTATACATTCTGACTTGGAAATGTCAAAATGTTTATTTTCAGTCAAAATGTTTCAACAGTTCAAACTGGAAAAAAAAAAAGAAAAAAAAAGCTCTGAACTTTTGATTCGATGAGGGAAAAAAACCACTGGATGTTTGATCTCAATTTGAAATGCAGATCCTGATTTCCGGAGGTGGACATCTTGATTTTTAATTTTTGGGGTTTTAAACAGCTCCATTTCTTTGATGCTTTGTGTTTTTCTTGAGGGACAGTCCTGTCCCTCAGTGGTGCACTCTCAGATTTCTGCCAGCCTCTCAGTTTACACATCTGCTGAGTGTCGTGCAATGCAGGTTAAACACGTCCTGTGGGGTGACCGCTGGGTTCTGTGAACAGTCCCATAAATAACAGGCAGCTGAAAGGCTGGACTCGGCCTGGCTGAGCCTCTGACCAGAAACTGAAGCTTAAAAGATGCCAAAGAGCCTTAAAAACCTGCTTGTGTTTAAGCTGATCTGATTTATACCTGTTTATAAAAGCTTTAACTCTGGTTATATTTATTCACTTATTCTAGATTTACATTACCATAAATGAGAGGAGGATTTGGCTTCTTTTTTTTTTTTTTTTAAACTTGTTTAAACAAAAACTATTCTATCTCCCTTCTGGATGGGACAGGTCACATTCTGACTTGATTAAACTGGTCGTGTTTGGATTGAGGGGGAGGCTACGTTTCCACGCCTGGGTGTGTGGGGTATTTTTAGCAGCCTTCCCACAGAAGGAGCCCTCTTGAGCAACAGGCTGAAGTCTGGGACAGTTAGTGCTGAGGATCCTTCTCAGGATCACTCTGGGAAGCTGAGTGTGGGTGATCAGCGCTGCGTGTCACAGCAGCGGCAGGGACGTGTTAATTATGGCCTTCAGCCCTAATCTTTCTGGAAGGACGTCCTTGTCTTTGTAAAACCCTTTCTGCAGATGCCCTGGGCTTTACAGCTTCGATTCATCACCCGTGGTCCACTTCAAAGGGGAGGAGATGGCACCGGGCATTGAACCCTGGGATGGACAGGGGATGTGGAGATGGGAGGAGAGGGAAGGCCTTTCCCCGCAGCAGGGACAACCTTCAGCAAGTGAACGACGCTGTAAACGTTTAGGAAGGAACAGGCACTGTGCCAGTGGGGTCTGTGAGTGATAGACAGGGCGCACACTCGGCTCGTGGCTTTGACTGGTGCCTTCAGGAGATACAGCCATCAACTGCTGTACTGATTGCTGAGCAGCAGTGCCTGGCTCACAGTGCCTGGTCCTGGAGACCTGGGAGTTCACTTGTTCCCAAGGCTTGCTTCAGCAGATGGAAAAGGATTGTTTTACCGTATTCTCAATGGCAATTCAAGTCTATTTATATCTGTCTTCTGGCTTGCCTGAAAGGAGACTGCCACCTGTTTTTTGCAGGTTGTTTTCAGCACTGCAAGCCAGATTAAAAGTTGGCCTGGTTTGTGCTTTATGGAAAACGAATTTGTTGCTGTAGCACAGAATAAGGACAGGATCCAGGGGCAGTGCTGGTGTCTGGCTCTGTGCTGCTGTATGAACTCTGTCTCCAGCCAGCTCTTCTGGGGTCACCAGGATCCCCAGTGCTGGTAGCACCATGTGCCGCTCTTGCCTCCTGGGCTTGACGGGAGGTGCCAGAGAATGGGTGGGTCGGGTTGCTTTTTGCCTGGCTCTGACTTAAATGTCTGGGAGAGGAAGGATGATTTGGCAGAAGATCTGGACAGTTGTAATGACTTTTGGAAGCATTCAGCTTTTTAGGAGGACAGCCTTTAACAGCGAGTTATTTTGGATCTCACTGGGGTTTAGCAGTGTCTGGTTTTAGACTTTACCATTCTCCACTCCTTATGTTAGACTGGATTCCATCTTTCTGATTTAAATAGTTGTCCTTGCCTGAACATCTCTGCAACATCAGCACCAAGGCAGCCCTGTGGAAGGGTGTGTTCTGCCTCAGTTTCTGTAAGGCAGTGAGGCCCAAGTTCATACCTCCTCCCACAGCCTCAGGTGGGTGTCCACCTTCTCCAGCTGCTCCTAGAGCTCCTTAGTATGCCACTTGAGTAATTTAAGAGCAAATAACCTTCAAAGACACTTGGATGTTCTTGCCTGAATTAGGAGCTCTTACAGTCACCTGAGAGGTTCACAGAGTAAGAGTTTTTAGACCCTTTTTCCTCTCTCAACTCTCTCATTGATTTGGTGTTACATATGACTGTATTTACAAGCACCTGACTCAGAGCTCCTTTTATTCATCACCAGGAACTCCACCAGCAGAGCTACATCAGAGCTCGGCAGTGCTGTTATTTATTCTGGCTTCTCTCGGGGTGACTTTCTGGGTGGGTTTCTTTGGTTTTGATTTTTTTACTATTCAATTGTTGGATTCTTTTCTCAATTTGTCCTTCTGGATCCACTGAAGAAATATGAGTGCTGTATATCATGGCTTTTAGGCGCTCTTGCACTAATTAACTTGTAACTTCATCTTCAGTTTTGCTAGATTTGGTACTTATTTTACTGTAAACACCCATTTGTTCCACTGGGTAACAGAGCTCTCTGAACATCTGGGAGTCATCATGTGTCATGAATGACATGATGTATCCTCACTGTTAGACCAGCACAATGCTCGATCTGATGGATGGAAGAAATGTGTCAGGGTGAAGATTAATATACACTTCGGTTTGTGACTTGTGACTCACTGGGTAAACTTTGTTCTCTCTTTGATGGGACAGATCCAAGATCTGCGTTTTTCCTCTCCCATTTTGGTCCTGGTTTATAACACAGGAGCTTGAACTAATGAGACCAGAGCTTTTGCTGGCTGGATCAGAACCCTTCACATCTGTCTGGACCAACATGCCTATATAAATCCTCCCTTTGTGCGGCACAGCTGGCTCTCTGCTGGAGACGGTTTGATACCCTCAGGCTGGATAACCAGCAGGAATTTGGTAAGATTTGCTCCTTGCTGCGCCTTTGGAAGTGCACATCGTATACAATATCCTCTTGGAGCGTCCTCTGGCCGGAGGATTAAAGAAAAACCTGCCCTGACAAAACAAACCCATCAGTATTTGATTTCCCCATTAAAAAGAAAGCCTGGAGTTCCAGCAGTTTGTCCCCAGACTGGCTTGAGCAAGGGCTGGGTCTGGCCAGTGGCAGCACCACCAGCAAGGAGGCAAGTCAGGGCTGGGTCCATCCACCTCTCACACAGAACAGAAATTTGGGACTGAGAGACAGTAGCAGTGCTGTCTGAAGCTGAACGCTGCAGAGGAGGCCTCTCCAGCTGCAGAATTCATAAATTTCTAGATAGAAGCTCTGGCAACTTGAAAAGGTCACTCACTGTCTTATTATACCCTCATTGGGGTTTTTTCCTTTTTTTTTTTTTTCTCCTTTTGTATCTTTTACCAGATTTGATTTTTTAAAGCGTATTTCCCTTTCTAGAAATTGCATCCACTCCCCTCTCAGCCTGGTGTACCACTGTACATTTTTACATACTTGGTAAGCAGGAAGGAAAAAAATGAGATGTTATTAGTGTCTGCTCAGAGGTGGAACTGTTGTGATGGCCATTAGAAAGGAAATGTGGCATTTTGTCTGGGAAGTTTGTCAGAAGGAGGTCAGAGAGGAGTGAGCAGTAATGAGGCTCTTGAAACCAGTCTGCAGGTGCAGAGAGTGAGTTTTTGATCAGAGTCTTGGCAGGGATCTCACTCAGGGGCTGCCCTGTTTGGCTTCTGTGCAGAGGAGGAAATTCAGTGGCAAAGGACTCAGATGCAAACTGCAGCTCACACTTGTGCACCGTGGAAGGTTCAGGGGGGTTCCTGTTCTGTTTTCAGTGCCCTGCAGTCCTGCAAAGTTGAAGGCTTGTTCCTTGTAGAGGGGATAAATGAGTATGACTCCTTGTCCTTCTGGGGATAGCTGGCTCTAATCTAGAGATGAATGCATTCTCCATAAATACTGCAACTTAAAAAACCTGCATTTTCAGAGAAATCTGCTTTAGCAACAGTTGTGATTTATTTTGGGTTCCTTACCAGGAAATATTTGAGCAGGTGAATCATAGAACCATCTTGGGTTGGAAGGGACCTTAAAGATCATCTAGTTCCAACCCCATTGCCATGGGCAGGGACAGCCTGTAACATCACCAAAGTTCAGTGGTTTGTGTAATAAGGGTATATCAAATTATGACAAAAATGAAAATATTGGTATCTTCTGTGCTCTGGGAAAAGGGAAGGGGAAATGAGTGGACAGCAAGAAAAGATTGTGTCATGGTATGGGAGATACAGGGGAACCAAGCATACAGCTGATCCAGAACTGCATTTTCTGCAGGGCATTGTTGTGTCTGAGGATGCACCTCTGATTCCCAAGCCAGAGCAAGGAATACTTCTTCCTGACCTCCCAGCAGGGCTATCCCACCACTCCAGCCTTTCCTCTGAAAAATGTTAACCCTCTCCCCTCTCAACTGCCTCCTTTTACCCTGGGTAAAATGCCAGTGTCAAACAAAGGAAAGTTTCTTTTGAACCCAGGGCAGTGAGAAAATGAAGATTAGCCTGAACCAAAAGCTCTCTTGCCAAAAAACCAGGAGATGCTTAAAAAAGCTATGCCTATAGCTTTTATTCTGGGCCAAAACTAACCATCCCAGGTCTATGGCTGAATTTCAGCAACCACAGTCCAGACATGGTGGCTGTGGTGAACTTTGAGACAATAACTACTTTTAGCTATTACCAATCCCAAAAATGTAATTAGTGACCACTCATGTTAAGACAACTGCAAGTCACCTGTGGGGAATTTGTAAAAAGAAATATGATGAATTGTCCTATCCCTTTATTCAGCCCAGTCTCCTCAGCACTTCTCAGTCTGCTGCCTTCAAGCACCAAACCTGGAGCCTCAGCTGCTGCAGCAAGTTGTGTTTGCTGACCTGAAGGACCAGAGGCAGGACCTGCAAAGGACAATGTGCAAAAATTTGTGCAGATACCACAGCCACAAAGCCCCTCTTTGGATGCTCTCCCTTTCCATCAGTTTTAATGTGAGCCCACAAGTATTTGTTAATGAAGCTCTGTAGTTCAGCTGTTCACAACTCCACTACTCAGTGACCTGAGAACACTACGGCTTTTAAACCAGAGCTTTTCCCTTCCTCACTCACTTGTGGATGTATCTTTAGCGTCCTGCAAAGATGAAGCCCCCAGCTGGCTGTGGAGCAGCACCCAGGACCCAAGACGTTCCCAGTGGCTACGAGACCGCCTAACCTGGCAGCCCGTCAGGCTCTGGGGTGTGAACTGTCTGTTGGCTCTGTTCAGCTTTGAGGAGGGCCTGCTGCAAGCTGGGGCAGACCCAGCGTGGCTATCTGATCGCAGAGCTCATCTGCAGCTCTACACCCTTCCACGTGGGCACGGCGCTCACCGCATCCCCGCACCGGGGGTTCTTGGAGCTGCCGCGCGTCGCTCTCGGCGGCAGGTCCTTCAGACCCCCTACATCTTCGAGCCCGAAGGGCCCTGCAGGAACCTTCTGTGTGGTCTTGCCTCTATGACATTGTTGGTAGGGGTTGTGCTTGTCCTGCCGGCTTGTTTGCAGTAAGAGCTGTGTGGTCTTCGAAGGGCTCTTTGAAGTTAGTGCGGAGTCACGAGGACACAGTTAAGATGAGCTCAGAAAGGCTGATTCCAGGTGAAGCTGGAACACGGTCCTGGTGCTTGCTGCACGTACTGTGCACAAAAGGCACAGTACCAGCGATACATTACACCCATGCCTGACAAATAGTGTGTGAAAACGTTTTAGCTGAGATTACATTTCTGTTAGCAAGCACCTCTTAGAGGCAGAGTAGTAAAAGTTTGGACTGCCCACACCTGAACTATACCAGGTTTGCCTGTGCTTGCTGTCCTTTTGGGGGAAGCAGAGGAGTGTGAATATTCAGCAAAGCTGGAATCTACAGTCTTTGACTAGTTTTCATTTCTCCACATTCACACATTTTGAGATCCATACACTGCTCCAGAATTTGTGGCATCTCCTGGGAAAGCCACTCATCTTTTTCATGTCAGTGTTTCATATTAGGTGAGGATGTCAGCAGAACGGTGGGCCAGGAATTCGGAGGTGCTCACACTAAGATTATGGGAGCTACAGAAATGTTAAATACTTTGGTTGTATAATTTTTCTCTTGCTGTAAATGGAATCATCAGTCATATCAGTACCCAATTTAAGTACCTAGGAAACGATAACCATTCTTCAAAAGAAAACTTCCAGTAGGACCAATGTGGGACGAGTTCTTAACCTGTTCTCAAGGCCAGGTTGGAGGGGACTTTGAGCTCCCTGGTCTAGAGAAAAGTGTCCCTGCCCATGGCAGGGGGCTTGGAACTGGGTGATCTTTGACATCCCCTCCAACCCAAACCACTCTGTAATTCTGTGAATTAACTCCACTGCTCTGATACTGTACCATTCCTCACAGACCCCACTGGATTAAAGTAGTTCTTTGGGAAGCTTAAAAGAAGGTAAATTGGGATGTCTGAAGAAGGGGGAGGCAGAAGCTGTTTGATAGCAGGGTTTGACGATAACAGCATTCCAAGAATGATGTTGTAAGGATGCCGGTCCTGCAGTTTTAGGCAGAGAAGTACTTGTTGGAATGATGATAAATTGGGATAGTTTGGCACACTTTCTGTGGACAAGCAAAAGGAAAAAGAAAAGTTAGCAGTGGCTCTTTGCTGCTGTACAGCTTGGTTGCAAACCCCTTCTGTAGCTAACCCATGTGGATTTAGGAGGGCTGGTTGAAAATACACAGCTTAGACTCCATGGGATTTCTGATCAGTGTTTTTGAGGATAATGTGACAAGTCTCTGGGAGATGGCCCTCCCTATGAACAGGAACATGCAACATTTTCCTCCGTTCTCCAATTTTCCTGATAACCCCCTCTCTAAAGGCTGCCTCTCTTGCGACACTGTACAGGGCACATGAGTGTGGGAAGTCATTTGTTTTCTTCATAACTGCAAAGTGAAAGTTTCTATTGTAGATTGCTTTGTAAGGCAGCTCCAAGAAATGACAGCAAGTATTAATAAACCTTGCTTAATTGATATTAGCATAAATGTAAAGCCACATAATATCAGTATCAGTTCTGGAATGGTTCCATTGCATGCTCTTCACATCTCTGTTTATCTCTTTCAGGTGATCTCAGGAGAGCGCTCAGGGGGAATTCAGGGACGAGAAATTTAATGGCTGCAGTTTTATAGTCTTTATCAGACCATCAAGGCTGGAATGGAAAGATAGGAGTTATCATCTCCAAGAGTTCTGTCATCTCAATCAACCTTCAAGAGAAAATCATTGCAAGACAGCCTCTGGTAAGTCTGTGAATTAATTCGGGTTTGGGGGATGTTATATCGTTTGTGTTGTGTTAACACCCGGGAGCTCTAGTCACGGACCAGGAATTTTCTGTGATAAACACTCTAAGAAAACAAAATGAAAATAAAGGGTTTTCTCCCAGAAACAAACAAACCAACCAACCCAAAAGGGTGGTGTGTTATCCAGCCCACTTCTCACACGAAGTTGTTGCATTGTGGGATCGCTCATCTGATGTGGAGAGTGCACCTCGTCTTTACAGGGAGCTAGAGGCTCTGAACGTTGGGATATTCCCAGTTTTTTCCCGTGAAACAGAAGTCTTGGGGAATGTATGTGTCAGCATGTGGTGGTCTAGGTGGTCTGATTAGGAGATGAACAATCACTGGGACTACAGGTGGTTGGTTATGGGGAATGTCTGTCTTTACCCTCCTTTCCTGACAACCTGTGCCGTTCCGTGATAAATACTCGTTGTGGACCCCAGAGCAATCAGCATTAATCTGTAGATTTAATTCATTCCCAACTCTTTATCTAATTTAGTGGGAAGAGATTGTTAAGTTATTAGAAAGAGGAGTGCTGCTGTGTTTCCGTGGACCTCACAGCCCTGGCCATGAGTGATGTAGTGGAGCACTTGTGGAAATCCAGCCCCTCCTCAGCTGCAGAGTTCAGAGCTGAGCTGCTGCCGCTCTGTCCCTGGTTGTGTAAAACAGCACAGGAGCTAATCCAAGCCGTGGGCAGCGAGAGCAGAGAGGGCAGAGGCAGTTCAAAGGCTGAGTCGTGCTCAGACATTACCTGGGAGCGTGCACTGCATCCCCCGTGCCAGGCATCCCACACAGATGGCTGCCGCGGGCGGCGCTGCCCACGTGGACAGCGAGCGTGCTGTGCCGGTACTGCACATCTGCTTGAGGTCTTGAGCGTTATTGCTCCCTGGGAGCCTGCCTTGGGACTTCAGAAGCACATCCTCAGTCGCAAGCCAAGGGCTGTCTTTGTTCCATGAGGCTGCCCCAGCTGGAACCTGTTGCTGGTTGACACAGTCAGATCTTATATGGAGACTCTTATATTCTTTGGCATATTACACTGCGTTTACATCTTTTAATTCACCCCAGTAGACAGATGGGTTATTTTAAGAACCATGTGTAAGAGCTTTCATTAAAACCATTACAGGACACCAGATGGGGATGCAGAACTGACAGCAGCAGGGCTGGCTGCTACCATATTGGACTTGGGAAGTATTCCCAAGTGGTTAGCTCTTTTTTCCTGCCCCGTGGGGATCCAAACATTTCTGGGTCTGAGTTATATTTCTGTGAACCCATTGTCTTTTTTTTTTAGCCAAGCAGAGTGAAATGTCTCTGAATTTCCTCATCTGAGTTTTCCAGGTCACATAATTTCTGAATTACACTTGGCGTGGCAAATAGGATTTAGGTCTGAGTGTTTTATGATAAAGAAACATCAAATGGAATGGAAAAGAAGGGTTAACTTTTAAGTTTTGCCTTTAAGTAAACAAACAAGAAAGGAATTGACTGAGAATTTTCAGTAAATTAATAGACAAGGCTCGTTAAGTAGCAGTATCACAGAGGTGTTCTCATAAATACCTTAGTACGCTGGATCTGGAGAGAGTGACAATGGTCTTAAATAAATAAATGGCAGAGGGATATGTCTGAAAGAAAGCCAAAGTCTTTGTGACAGTAGTTGTGGGTTTTTTTAATGTATGAGTCTGCCTTAGTGAATTTTTGCCAGGTGTCAGTCTCTCCTGCAGGTAGAAACACAATGCTTTGCTTTAGTGTTATCAAAGGATCAAATGTAACCTCTTTCTTTGGAATTATTTTTATATGAAAAATGACCTAAACTATAAAAGGTTTCCAGAAGGGTTAAGTAATCTGAAAGGAAACTAAAGAACAGTTGAGGATATGAACATTAATTTATTTTAATAGTTTTTCTGGGTGAAAAAAATACTGTGTTTTGGTTAGACATCTGAAGCCCAAAAATCTGTTCTAGCCCAAAGATAGTATAGGTACAGTTTCCTAAAGCTAAAAATATTTGCTTGTGATTTTTTCATAATGTCATAATATAATGCTCCATTGCAACTTATTTTAATTTATCTGGCTAATTGTTGCATAATACACCACTTGTTTATGTTGAATTTTGCGAATTTTATCTGAGAAAAGTTAAGTCTTTCTACTTAGTATCCCTGTCAAAAACCAGACTTCAGTAGTTCACCATTCAGTGGAACTGGAATTCTGTAACACGATTTTAGCTGAAATTCTGTTCTTAAAATAGGGAGGAAATACTGACATTCTTAAAATCAAAATATCCCCCTTTTTTTGTTGATATGACTGAAAAGTAATTAATTTTTAATCCTGTTAATATTAAACTGTATTCAGGGGCATCCTGTGTCTTAAGGGAGCTTGAGAGTCTGGTGAACTCTAAGTGTGGTTCACTGGCTCGTCTTTCCCCTGCATACCCCCCCCGCTGATCCGTGTGATAGCTGACATCACAGTTAACCACCTGTACCTTCATGGCATGCAAAGTGCTCTGTGGGTTCCAGAATATTTAAATTTCCTAAATCAATGGACTTCTGGATTTTAGTTTTGAAGGAAAATCTCTGAATCCGTTTCTGAATTACAACTCAGAACTATGTGACTTTCCCTGAAGACAAATCGTCAGCTCCAGCAGTCACCTATTTAGCCCATCAGACCGCTTTTATAGCTCTAGATTCTCTTTCCTTGCTACATTATCTGAAATTCCTGTCTTCAGGCTAGTGCTGGCAGGGTGGCAGGGGAGAGTCCAAGCTTCTGTCTCCACAGGAGCACATCAGTGGAGCTCCTCACCCACCGGCACGAGCGCTGTAAACGCGTCCAGCGCGCGGCCTTCCCTCCCAGTGAACTTTGCCGTTTGCTGATTTAGCCCTGCTCTGAGTTCTCTCCTGTGTTTGCCTCTTTCTATAATTTCTTCCTGTGAAGCCTGTGTGGGCTGGCTCCTGGTTCCCGTGCAGTGTGATCTTCTAATCCAGCAGTTTCACCTCCGGCTTTGGACATAAATCAGCGGAGAAGTCTCACAGGTTCCGTGGAAGGCAGGAGGAATAGAGCTAATGTTGAGTTAGTGCTATCAAGCTGCCTGAAGTGAGAGGAGAGATTGATAAGAGAAAGCATTGTATTTATAGTTTCTGGCACATAGCACAGCACAAGTCCTATTTAAATTCTTCAGAAATTAGTATCAGATGACTTAGGAACTTCTGGCGTATTTGAATGTTAAGTGGTTACAGATAGTTTTGCTCAGAGTTTCCTTCAGTTGTTATGTGTGCTACTTCTTCCTGTTCATTTAAGACAGGGTGGGAGAACTTACAAATTCTTGGGAGAATGTGAAAAAGTCCTGCTCACACTGAGGCTGAATGGCAGCAGGGACACAGATCCTACCTGAGATTCTGCATACCTGGTTGCCTTTTTTCTGTATGTGTGTGTGTGCAGAGAGATTTAATATGCTTGTGTTCAGTCTGATTTGCCTTTAGTTCCCAAATATTAAGCCTGACCTTGCTGCCATAGATGATGTGGGCATGGTAGATATCTACTCAGATAAAGGGTCGACTTAACCCTTTTAAAAAAAATTCCCATAGTTTTTGTCTTCAGGAATGGGTTGTGGTGGGAATGAATGGAATGAATAGTTTGCGAAGAGTAGAGAAAATGAAAAAATGTAAGAAAAAATGTCCTTGTAGAAAATGTCTGTCATCGGAGCACCGTGAAAGGTGTGATACAAAGACTGCCAGTGGGTAAATCAGTGCCCAGGCACAGAGTGGAGGACAGCAGGTGCCAGTGCATCTCCCATGAGGGTAGAAGAGGCGTTTTTCCTCTTAGACTCAGCCATGGACTGCCATGACCGTGAGGCAGTGGTTGGGCCCACTCGCTCCACCACAGTGAGAACAGCTCAGAATGTTTCCTCCCTTTTTTAGTTTGGATTGCCTGGGGCTGTGCTGGGAGCTCAGCCTGTGCCCCGATGGATTTTGGGCATGAAACCTGCTTCCCTCTGTTCTGTGCCCACCCAGCAGCAGCTGGACTGTGCCCAGCCTGCCTTCCCAGGGGCTGCAGAGTAATGCCATGTGCTCTGCCAGCCTCTCAGTCTCCCTGGAGCCTCTGGAGTCCTAAGGGACTAATAACTCATGGGGATGGTTGGAGTTGACAGGGACCTGGAGGTTTATTGCTCTAATCACCCTTGGGGCAGGACAAGTAGGAGTTTCTCCCACAGCAAGAGTCAGAATTCTTCTCCTACAGGAAACACCCATGCCAAGAGGGCTCTATTCAGGCTAGTCCTTTTAGAGACACACACTTAGTATTTCTTAAGGAAGTCTTTAAGCTAAGTAAGAAAGAGGTCTGGTAAATGGATTTCTCATTTGCAGGCTCTCAGAGCTGTCTCATTAGCATGGCCACTGATTGAAAGATCAGATGCAAATGCAAATAAAATAAACAAGGGAACAGATCTTTGCATTTAGAAATAACGAAGTTGGGGAAATCCCCTTCTACCCTTAATCATCAACCCTAGAAGATTTTGAGGCTGATTCTCCTTGACGTTGAGTCAGTGTTAATCTTGACACAAAGACAGAAGAGAAAGTTGTTTTGTGAGGTTGTTTTATATCCATTTTGAGTTGCTATGACTGATGATGAGTAACTACAGAGCCAGGGTGTCTTACTCTATTTTATGGAACCATTGATCTCGTTCTTTTAAAAGTTAGTTATTAACGTGATTAATTTTACTCTGTTACTCAATTGCTTTGTCTGTAAGTGCAGCCTTTATGTTATGATGAAATTAGGTATAAATATATTGCATTATATCTAAATGTTGCATCTTACATGCTTTCAAAGAAAACTTGAATGTCCTGATGGAAACCAACTCCATCCTCAGCAAGGCTTCAGCAAGAGCCACAGAATCTTTTTCGTTACTATCTCACTGAAGGGTGTTTCCTGTGTGACTGAGAAAATGTTCAGTGTGAAACAATCTGTAGAGGAGAGGAAACTTTTCTCAGGCACTAAAGTGCAGGTGGGTACAGAGTGTCCTGAAGATTGTCAGAACTGGAGGATGAAGTTCTTTGTATCAGCAATATGGGCTGTCATTCAGATTCCCAGTTAAGACTTAGTTTGGGAATTTTCTGATTTCTGGTTGCTCACTTCTGTGCTTTCAGGTCTGCTTTTCACGTGGCCTGTTTAATCAATGTATGCTACAGGTAACACTGTCAAGACACCCAAGCCATGTAGGACCTAAGTCACCTGCAGACCATAAGCTGCCTCAGGGCTAAATCCTGTTTCTCTTCTTGGTGACTTGGACTGTGACAACCCATATCCTTCCTGCTCTGGTGTGTAATCCCTGTTGGAAGTTGTGGGGGCACAGTGGCCAAATCATACTCAGTAAATACACTTGAAAGTTCCTAAATGCCATATGGACATCTGAAGGAGTCATCTGTGTTCAACACATTCCTTCAGCTTCTTTTAACAAGAATATTAATCTAATTCATGTTAGAGCACAGTGAAAGTTATTTGGCTTTCTCATCAGCATGTGTGCATAAATGTGTGTATAATTCACAGCAGAAATACAGCTCGTTTACAGTATAGGTTAAAATGCATAGAACTAGTAACTTGTTTTCATATTCAAACTGTCAAGCACAAAATATCAATTTTTGTGTGTATCTATAGTGTGTGAGTGTGTCTGTGCATTTTTACTGGGAGGTTGTCCCTCGATGTTTATGGCGTTTGGGGGGGTGAATGGAACACCCGTGGAATGCGGCCAGCGGTGCTGACGCAGGCTCCAGGCTCATCCTATAAACATTTACCCTTCTGAGGAACCTCAGTCACGTACAGACGCTGGGCCAGAAGGGACCTCTGGGGTCACTGATCCCAGCCCTGTGGTGTGGCAGGCATAAGGCCCATCACTCCTCTCATAAAATGGCCAAGCCTTAATGTAAAGCTTTCCCAGTTTTCACCTGCTATCCCTGCTCCTGGAAAGCTCCTCCGTTGCCTTCTTCAGCTGATAGTTAAATAGTCTTCCCTCATTTTCATCCTCAGGTTAGTCATGGACTGTTTCTACCGATCTGCTCTTGTGTCAATATTGTAAGTACTTCTTCTTCCTCCCTGCTCTTTACTCAGTAAGTTATTGGTGTGCATTTGCAGCTCTGGGTCCTTGGGGGTGGATGTCCACATGTATTTTACTTAAGTACAGATAAACAGGCAGAATGATTTTACAAGCCAGACCTGTCAGAGTGAATAAAGCAAAGCAGGACCCCGAAGTAAATGAGTCTGAGGTTGATAAAGGCTGTCTTTGAAACAGTTGTCCTTCAGTGGGCAGCTGTTTCTGGGCAGTGGCAGCCATCTGGCTTTGGTGATTTATACCAGGACAAGTCTCCTGCTCCCATAAAACATAGGGTGCCACAGTCCAGTACGGATCTGTTCATCGTGAAAGAGGATGTCTGAGTGTATTCCCTATTTTCCTAGCAGTAAATTACATGCAGGCTGGCAGAGCCGTTCATTTCCACTTCGGTATTCTTCACTCCAGATGTGCCATGCTGGTATTCAGCCCCGGCTAGGCAACTTTGCAAAGATGATTCATCTTTCTTTATGACTCTGCAATGTCTGTATGTTCTAGAACTGAGACAGGTAGGGTTTAGGAAGCTAATTTAAGGTCAAACAAGTTTACTGGGAGCGAGATGGAATGTGCTGTGGAAGAGCTGGACTGTCTTCCCCTGTGCAGTTGCTCACAGGCAGCACCCCACAGACCCCCAGACAAGGAGGGAAGGAAGGCAGACACTGTGTTCCATCTGAATTGGCCACCTGACCTCTCCATCCCCTCTCTGAGGGTTGCAGTGATGGGAGAACATGCAGGATGAGAGCTGCTAACACTCTCTCTGAGGGCTCTGAGACGTTACAGGCAGTGGAGTGGAAGCTGCCATGGGAGATGAAGTACACATTGAAAATTGAAACCACATCAACTCACAGACTTAGCAAGGACACCAGCAACTGAGTGGGACCTATTTTTGAGGATGCTCTTCATAAAGGTGGCTTGATTTGCCCTTTTCCAGCTTGTCTCTAATATCTGGATAGATAAAGCCTTATTCTAAAAAACTGCTGCTTAGCATTAGATAACTCGGTATTAAAGAGAAGAAAATCCAAATAAACCAAATAATTTTAAACTGAGCTGAAAAATAACACAGACAGGAAGCTGATTTGCTGTAAGAGGATTGAGGAAAGAAACTTCCTACAAGCTATCTTTGAGTTCGCCAGAGTAAATCATGACAAAGAACTCAGGAAGCTGCTGGTGGTAGAGCAGTGCTGAAGGTGGCATTTTGGACAGCACTGCAATACACTTGAAATAACCCCCTAATAAATGAAATAGGATTTTCATAAGAATGCTGGCATTGCAAACCTGCTCCCTGTAGCTCTAGTAGAAAGTTGTTGGCAGCCTCATCCTGCCATGCCGGGTGATTTGTGCAGCAACTTGTTAACAGCAGTTAAGCAATGAAATCAGGTGCCCTTCCCAGAGGCTGCAGATGATTCACGGGGTTACAGAAGCGAGACTGGGAGCAGAGTGGATACACAGGGGTGAGGAAAGGAGACGGGAGACGCTGGGGTGGACAGTCAGCGCTGAGCCCAGAGAATGTGTCTCGATGTTTTTGTTTAAGCAAAACGTAACTAGTGGTAACTGGAGGATAAAGGCTCAGGATCCCGTGGCAGAAGTTGTTCGGGCAGCTGTCAGTTGGGAGTAGCTCAGGGGATGGGTATCAGTGGAGTTGCACTGACATAATGCTTTGTGCAGTTGGAAGGAGGCCCCAGACCTGTTCCCTTCCTGGTCGCCTGGTCTCTAAACGGAGCCTTCTCTGTCAGTCATCTGCAGCTTCCCAGTATTCATAGATTAAGTCACCTGAATAAAATTCACTTATGTCACCATAAGTGTTGGTAGTATTCACAGAGGTTTATCTGACTTGTTCTTACACACAGCTGCATAACACAGACAACGTGCACTTTATTATCCTCCACACGCTTACGTGGTCTGTGCCTTTCTGGCAGATCATGCAGAGGAAGTGAAATGAGACCTCTTTTGTAGCTTCCCAGCATAATATTAAATTATGGGATATTTTAAACCTATACTGCAATCATGCTGCATTGACTGGTTGTGACACACTGCATAAATGCAGCCCCAGTGACACTCTGGCAACAATCCCTGATGAGATAAACCAACCAGCACAGCCTCAGGCAGTGGAGTAGGAGGATGGAGGCTGGAGGTAAACACGGGTCTGAATTTTCTAGGTGGATGCCTGAAGTTGCTCCTCCAAGCACATCTTTGCACTCCTTCATTAAGGGTTCAGAGTATGAAGTGTCTGTGTTCCTTCTTTGGGGTTTCTTCTTGCTTTTGATAGCACATTTGTCCATCATACCTTGTCCAACCATATAATTTCTTAGACAAGTTTCAATTCCTACATACTGAAAGGAGAAATCCATATAAGGCAATAATTATTAATATTTTTAGTCATTCAGTATCTAACATTCATGCTCTTGAGTCCGTGTTTATCACTGCACATAGGCTTAGATTCTGATAAGCTTCCCATTGATTTCAGTGTTGAATTGGATACCAAAATAAGAACCAAGAACCTTAACATTAAACCTTCAACATTTCCTGAAAGCTCAGTAAAAATCACTGGATTTCAATAAAAATAAGTTCCAGTATTTGTCAGGAAAAATGTATTTGAGAGCAAATTATGAAGTTATCTTAATACCCTTACACTAGACCTGTGAAGTAGCTTGTCTTTTAGCTAAAACATCGTCAAACAGATCTTCATCGCCGAAGTTTTGCTCTTTGATGTGAGTTAATAGTTTGTGCAGTGGTTTCAGAGGTTTCTGTCTTCATCTTGGAGTTCTTTGTACCAGCTTTACATCCCAGCCTTGTGTTCTCCTCGGATCATTGTCAGCCCCAGTTCAGCAGGCACTCACTGAAGTTGAGCACTAAGAGGCAAGGACGGGAATCCAAACTGCTGATCCAATGGGCAGATGTATGGAAAACTATTAACAAGGGGGGAAGATATCTTTACAAGTAATGGGAACAGCATTCTTTTTCATTCAAATTTACACAACAGGTCTTTAGGCTAAAAGTAAAAGGACTGTTGCCTACAGGTACTGGCAATATATTGCTCTCTCTGCAAATGATACTTTTATTATAAATAAATAACCTGCTTTGCAATACTGTGACTTCATTCAGCTCTTATTCTTTAACATAATTGAAGATCAAATACCTCATACAGCACTTACAGAGTCACCTCTTTTTTTTTTTACTTAACTGTATTTTGATCTGTGGGTATTATGTAGGTATATTATACGTATGAGCTGAAATGTTCATGAAGCCTCCAGGCTCTCATTCAAAGCAGCTGACAGCAGCTCAGTGCTCTCCTCAGAGCAGGAAAGCTCCTGCAGGCTTTTGGAACAGCTTTCCCTCTATAAATTCCCTATCCAGAAGATACTTTTTCATTGGTAAGGTGATTTGGAGAATAGTTTCACGCCCAAAGTGTCTTTGCAAACCATGCTTGGAAGTTTAAAATATATTTCTTTGTACCTGTAGCTCTAAATTAAACCAGAATCTAATTTTTTTTCCTGATTACTCACCATGATCTAATAGTGCAACAATTGAGCCACTGACAAGTGATTCAAATCTGCACATCAGTGGCAATTCTGAATAGAGTCTGTGTTATTCATGCTGTAATTAAAGGGATAAGAAAAACCTCTGCTGATGAGTGTCCCTCAGAACAGGGACTTCATAACTTCATAACTGGACAAAACAACGAATCATCGTAAGAAATATTGCTAGTGGCAAGGCTGGTTCATTTATCAACTCCAGGTCACCAAGCCCCATCATAAGAAAATCTGGATCTACTTTCCCATGGTAAAACACAGCAGGAAGTAATTTTTGAGTATTTTCTAAAATACGTCTACAAGTTAGGGTGTGATGCTGTGTGGATAACGCTCGGCAAAAGGGATACAGCTGGCTCTCTGTACCTTGCAGTGGATTAAAAACTGAGTCACTACCATGGAGAGGTCACTCCAGTGCTCTGAAAATGGGTTGGGGTTTAACATGAGTTATCCGGATGTATCTAGAATATTCAATTTATCATTCATAACTTTATGCAACAAAATGACCATATTGATGCAGACATGATATGAAATTAGAGCCAGTGGAAGACTCTTCCAAAGGACAGTAGGAGTTCTGCTTTTGTTTCAACAGGACTGAAATATATCCCATTTCTTATAAGAAAGAGCAGCAAATAGTATTTATTATCCTTTTGATATGGAGCCATTACTGGAAGCCATTATCATCACATTTCAGGTTAATTAATCAGCCCTGTGAACTGATAACCCACATAAATAATTGCCTCACCGCTGCCAGCAGTGCTCCTGGCACACTGTGAAAATAACATTAGTCCTGACGAATTAAACCACAATAAGATTTTAAACGACAGATTAAAGGCTTTCTTTAGGTACCTTGAGTACTTCCAAACTGAGCAAACAAGAGCAGACTTACCATTTTACAGGCATGTGGTAGAGGTGAGCCACGGCTGAGCTCCCTGATGGCACAGAAACCAGGGGCATGTGTCCAAACATGCCAGGCAAGTGCAGATGATGAAAAAGAAAGATTAACTGCTGCCGAGCTACCTGCTCTTCAGAGCATTCCAGCTATCAGGCACACCCCAGCCCATTCTGTAACGCCACAGGACTTGAGGCAGGGACTCCATTATCTGTTTGGCTCCTTCCCGTTCCTGCGCGGAGCGTCCACGGCGTTGTGCAAGATGTTCGTGTTTCATCAGTATCCTTCACTTTTGTAGTAGTTTCTTTGAGTGTGAACCTTTCCCTCTCATCTCCTTGTTAGGAATGTCCGTTATAGCCATAGCTCAGGCAGAATGGCTGGTCCCATTATTTTTTGGTATTGCATTACCTGGTTGTCCTTGTCTGGGTGTGTGCTTGTGGCTGGCCTTTCACTGCTACAGGGGAGAGAAAACTTCTGTCCTCATTGAAGTTCTGTTGCATCAGTATTTCATCTCAAATTATGAAAGGAAATCAGGAGACACCGGCTTGCCTGGTGCTTCCAAAACCTGTGCATGGACAAAAGCTGTAAGACATTTAATGATATTTATACATAAGGCAGCCAAGGGAAAGGGTCTCCAGACAGATGGGCACAAAGTCATGCCAGGAGAGGCTGCTGCTCCATGTTTGAACAGCCTGGGCTGAGCTCACTGAGGGGTGGCCCAGCTGTGTCACCTGGAGGAGCTCAAGAGGCATATTTGCTCTCACAGCAGAAGGTCAGGTTCCCCATGGACAGGCAGCCGGGCAGGGAAGCTGCCTTGGATCTCTGCCTACACCGTGCAGGTCCCAGAAGCCCTAAGAATGAAAACCACAAAATGGTTTGGATTGAAAAGGACGTTGAAGACCAGCCAGTTCCAACCCCCCTGCCGTGGCCAGGAACACCTTCCACTAGACTGGGTTGTTTCAAGCCCTGTCCAACCTTGAACACTTCCAGGGATAGGGCAGCCACAGCTTCTCTGGGCAACCCATTCCAGTGCCTCACCACCCTCTGAATAAAGAATTTCTTCCTATTATCTAATCTAAACCTACCCTCTGTAAGTTTATAGCCATTCTCCCTTGTCTTATCACTATGTGTCCTTGTAAAAAGTCCCTCTCCAGTTCTCCTGTGGGCCTCCTATAAGAGAAGTTCCTGGAAATTTCAAAATGAAGGTGTCAAAATATTTTCAGCCCCACTTTTTAATTAAAACAAAAATCTAGTCACCAATTCCATCTTGTCTAAGTCCTGTTTCTGTTATACCATAATCTCTTGTATGCTATCTCACCATCCTTTGTGTGTTGTAGCCCAGGTGTTTCAACCCTTTATTTATGAGGTTTTTCTCATATATCGTGTGGGAAAGAGAAGAAACACTTGATAGTTTGGGAGATGAGATCTGGCCAGGGATCTCAGACCCACAAAATGGAATGAGGAAGGAGATACTTGAACTAAAGTGCTCTGCAGGGAAAAGTGGTTTCATACTTGACTCAAATGGAAAGTTTTCATTTAAGCTTCATCAGTTTTCTTTTGAAACACTGGGTGGGAGGTTCAACAGGAAAATAATTTCTCTCTGAAAAATGTTTGGCCGGACCTACTTGTTGAAATCTGTGTTGCTGCAGTGAGCTGAACTCTCTCGGTGTGTCCAGGCACTGCCTGTGCTGGCAAGTGAGCCATCAGCGCTCAGGGCAGGTACCTGAGCCTCAGCAGGCAGTTGCCCCGGTCATCTTAAGGATTTACCTCTAGATGTCACTCATGAACCCTCCTCTTGTTCGAGGGATTTAAAAAAGCAGTCGGGATACCTCTGACGCAGCAGCCCTTCAATCACTCTGCTTGGTTACTGGAGTGTTTGTTTTCTGTGCTCCTTTTCCGCACTGCTGGAGTCAGAGAAAGGCTGAAGGCAGAGAAGACGCTTCTTCAGAGGTGCCTTAGCTCACACAGCAAATTAAAGTGTTGGTTAAAATAGAGAAAACCTTAGTCAAAATAAATAAAGACTTCTGTAGTCTTTGTTGCCGATTGAACAGATTGGGAGAGCTCAGGATGAAGCTGATAGTCTTGATTTATTTAGGTGCCTATGGCTTGTTAGTACTTGCTTAGCAATGGGTCCAGATGCTTGGTATAACACTTTATAGCCCATGACTAAAATTATTTAAGTGGTTATTTCCACACTCGGTACGGCTGAATAGGCTGAATAGAGCAGCTCCCTTCCAAAAACTAATTATTTTCTCTTAGATGTTTTCAGTGGATCTTCTTTTTTTGCCTTAAAATCTGAAAATTCTTTGCTTGCTTATTTTACTAATTTAAAAAGTCCAGTCAAATAGACCGAGTGTTCTGCCTTCAGTGCGGGGGAAAGGGCTCATATGAAAAGCCATTCCTGGGTAGAAGAAAGAAAAATGTCAGTGAGAACACTTGGGGCACCTTTAGCGGTGAGGATGGTCTCTGAGGTTTCGACAACCGCACCCATAGTAAGTAGAGTTTTATTCTGCAAATAGTTGAGCTGAAGCCAGAGTCTCCTAATGGAGTAAAACACTCCTGTGTAAGAGTATATGGATTCTCATGGGAGCTGTGGGTGATAACTGTTCCAGTTTATCTCAGGTTTGGAAAAAACTTGGCCTTGCATGGTTCCATTGTTCAGCTCTTCATTGAGTGATGTGGTTTTCCCCACAAAACCTTCATGAAAGCTTTTGTGGGTTCAGTTGGTCCCGAGCTGCTTCAAGGACTGGTCTTCAGTGTTATCATCTCTCTATTAATCACCTTCCACTGAAATCAAAATTAATATGTCTGGTGGCTGCATTGCAGCCAGGACTTCCAGGGGGCTGGCAGGCAGAAGGGACAAGACCCTAACAAGATTCCTATTGCATAATAAACAAAGCCTTTATAAATAAATAGGAGGTAATGAATGTCTGGCAGCATAAAGCAACCACATTTGCAGATCATATAACAATAAAAACAATTCAAGTTTATCTCATAATTAACCTCTTCATATGAATAAGTGGATATGTATGTGTTTATATATATATATATAAATGTGTTGATTATATAAATGAGTTGATTTTTGAAAGACAAGGCCCTACAAGAGTTGCTCAACACCATAACAATTTGGTCAAAGTATACTTTTATTACTTAAAAGTGCAAGGGACAAGTAAAGCACTTGCAACTTTACCAGGGCTGCTCGTGGCCAACAGGTTTCACAAGTGCAGTTTAAAAGTAATGGAAGCTGCACTTGGGTGTCATCAAAATTTCAAAGTTGTTTAGGTTTTATCAGTAAAGCACAAATAACTACATTATATTGGGTTGAGGGCACTTAGAGTGGGCAGATCCATGGGGCGGGTTCTGCTGCAAATTCACCTTTCCCATGTCTGGATTTTGCTGCCGCTGCATCACAAACCCTGAAGATGCTTGACAGGCAATTTTTAGAGGGACATTAAGCGTGGCAATACACAAGTACCCGTCTTGTAATTTATACTGTTCTCTATTTAAAAAAACATGGGTACAAAGAGAAATTAGTGTCAGATTGTTAAAATATCATACATTAATTAAAATGACAGGAGAGTAGAGGAGATCTTGGAGGCACAGACCTGATAGGAAACTAAGAAACAAACCCAGTTGACATCTGCCCTGCAGGATGCCAGGGATGTGAGGGGATTTATCTTCTCCATCTGAGGCGGTTCCCCCCCTGCTGAAACCGTTCCTTCTTCCTGCTCCTGGGAATGGATGGCTCTGCCTGGGTACAGTGCAAGGCGGTGGAGGCTGGAGCATTCCCAGGGCACTGGTGGGACAGGAAAAGTTAGTTCATTTTACTTTTGGAACCTGGAATTTTAAATATACAAACAAACCCCATATTGGAAAAATACTTCATTTGCTAAGTGCTTCAGACATTTTAGAGCTCATCCTTCTCTGCTACAACTGATAAACGGCCAAAGGGTGTGTGAAGAATGCACTAAGGAGGATGAAACCAACCAAATAAAAACCCCCCAAACCCTGACAACTAAACTATCTGCTCATTCCTATACCACAGAACTGATTAGAAACGATTTCCAGGCCTCTGGCATCATTTCTTTTTGCAAGAAAAGGCTGGACATAGTACAAATCTGGTTCATTATCTTATCATAATTATGCAGTTCCTCAAATGATGAAAACTGTTTCTGAGATGATTTGTTAGCACAGCAGTCTCTGAGGCTGTTGCTGCTGCCTGGGGATGCCGGGCTGTTTTTAGCACGGCAGGATGGAGATGGCAGTGGGACACCCCTGGGAAAAACCTGCCTAAAGAGAAGTGGATCATGGAATTAGAGATTATGTCATAATGAATGTGCAGAGGTGGACAAAATTAACCTCTGTGCCATCCCATGGACTTGAGCTGCTTGACTGCCTGGAGTGGAGCAGGAGTCGGTCCCTGGGGAGATGAGCAGGGTTGTTCTCAGCAGGGAAGGGGGCCGGGAATGGTGGGATACCAGGTCTCCAACCACTGGGAACATGCAAGAGGGACCACTTTCACTTACTCTTGTAAGGCTGACACTTCTGTGCTCCTCCCTCCCTTTTAGCCTGTTTCACCCTCTCCTGTCCCACCACTGGTGCCCCTTCCCAATCTCCTCCGTTCCCAGCCTTCCCTTATTACTCTGACATTGAACAGCGCTGGGCTCTTATCGCTGATGCCGTGGAGAAATGCTTTGGTGGGACGATGCCGGGTCATGCAGAGGTGGAAAGGGGGAAGGGATGGGAATTTTGTACTCCTGTGCGGCCCAGGACTGGGGTTACTCGTGTGCAAGTCCTCAGCGGGAACAGGAGGTCCCAGTGGTGGAGGAGAAGCCGGCCATGCTCCCGCTCGGGTGCTGGCCGGGGTGGTGCTCGTGCTCCCGTGGGAAGTGCTGAGGACGAGCACGGCCGAAAGCAGGACGCGCTGGGCCGCACACCCCGGGCGTGTGCTGCGGGTGGCACTTCCACCAGCCCTCCCTCCCGCCTTGCAGCCGCACCACATCCCCCGTTGCGGGGGTGGCTGTGCGGGGTGGTGGGCACGGGCCTCCTGCTCGGCACGTGGGGCTGCCCGCGGCGCTCCGGCGTTCGGGAGCCCGCACTGCGGCAGGCGCTGCGCGGGGCCACTTCAAAGCGGGCTCTGGCAGCGGGGCAGGGAATCGTCTGGAGCGATTAAACCACGCTGGAACCATTTTGGAAAGGGCTGGAGTCTTTGATTCTTCCCTGTACAAATCTGACATCAAAGCGAGGTCCTGGTGTCTGTCAGATACGTCCTTCAGCCCAGAAAGAGATAAAACAGCCTCCTGTCAGTCAGATAACACGATAATTAGACAGTGTGATAATGCATTTATCCTGGTGCTTACAATCCTTGATCATATATTGCAATTATGTATAAAGGCCACAGCAGCCAGTGTCTTTAATTATAACCTTGATGGCCAAATGATAGGAAGAAGGAATCTTCCTAAGGGTAGGAAAAGAGAGTCTTCTAATTCATTTTTATGGATCCTCGGTGAATATAATAGAAGGGATTAAAATGCAAGTGTTTGTGTGACCTGACAAACCTGTGTTTATAAAGAAGCAGCGGTGCATGGCTATTACATTAATAGAGGGCAGATATTAGAGCAGTATGAGATAGGTACCAACCCAGAAAGCAACAGCAGATAGCACAGCATTTCATTTTGATGTTCATCTGCTGCCCAGAAAATTCGTTTTCAAGTGCATTTATTATTATTGTTATTACTGTTATTATTAGTGGAAGTATTGTTCTTATTATTCTTCTTATTATTGATATTCATTAAGGGTGAGTTTTCAAAGATAAATAGCAGACTTAAAGATTTCTCATTCATTTAACCTGCAACTCCTTGGTTGCTTTGCAAATCTCACCCAGAAAAAACCCAAATAGGTGATACTATCCCTGTAGCTGAGTGGACAAGGCTCCTGGATTCAGGAACCTGATGGCTTACAGCCAATCTAAGTGGCTTTTTTCATGCACATAATTTAACTGCAATTATATTTTTCAGTTATTTGTGCATTATGAAGCCCTTGATTGAAATAAATGAAGCAAAGCAAGGCAGTGGATGTTGGACAGCAGGCATTGGTTGTAAATAGTGTCAGTCTTAGAGTTCGTAATTCTAGTGCTTGAGCTTTATCAATTTTCTACTGCTCAGTATCTGGAGTCAGGAAAACCCCACTGATTGGTGCATGTCTGGCTGCTGGTCCAGCTCAGCTCCTCCTCCAAGGCCATTTCTGCTCTCATCCAGAAAAGTGACCATGTAACCACATCCCTTGTGTGAAGTCATGGTGGCCATTCCCAGGAGAATGCCAGGAGTGGAGGCAACACATCCTGGGCATCTGTCTGGCTCTTGGGAATGCAAAACAGAAGCACAGAGTGAAGAGAGAAATTTAAAGTAAGAATTTTGCAAGGGAAAATAGTCTTTAGCTGCTAGGAAGTGCTGAAAGGTTACGCAGTGAAAACCAGGCCCCTTAAAATAAGAAACCCCCAAACTGAAACACCTGGGAAAAATATTTGCTTTGGGAACACTGAAGTATAAATATGATCAGCAGCTTGCACAAGGCAACTGAACCAGTGGTAGAGGTGTTAGAATATGAACTTACCTTCAGACTGTGAGCAGGGTGAGCATAAACTTGCTTGGCTGTGACTGTGCACGTGCTTGGTAATGATCAACACGGTGACGTCTGTTAGCGTTGGTTGTTTCTTGTTCTCCAGTATAAAACTGTGTGTTTATCCAACTAAAGTGGCCCCTAAACCCCCAATACACTGAGTATTTGCAAAACCACGTGGTTAATAAGGCTAGTGCATAGGAGAACTCCTTTCAGATTGGGAGGCCAGGATTTGTTCTCTAGGGACACTCAGGTGACACCATCGATGGTCTTATCATTCCTCTGCAGCAATCCCTTCTTGCTCCCATCTTTGCACCCTAGAGCACCTGCCAAGGTGTCAACAGGGAACCTACCTTAAAATTTTAAAAATCAGCTGAAATGGACCACTTTTCAGCAGTCGAAAAACACAAGTAAAGCCCACAGCAAGCAGAAAATGTTTATTTTGGGGGAGAAGACCTGAAGCAGACATTACAAGTTTCTATTCTATGAAAAGTAATGATGGGAATTGCTTCACTAGCTACGTGTTTTGGTACATTATTGTTGACTCCTTATTGCAATATTTAAGTGTCAAGTGTATTCAACCAACTAATATCACTTTGTATGCCATATATAAGTGTGTATATATGTAAATATATATAGTGGGTAAATATATATATATATGTAAATGCACATACATATACATAAAAGCAACTGGTAAATGCAGTATTTCATGTTATAAATCACCCTTCCAACCATCACTGCCAATAACACCCAATGCTCCAGAACTTATAGAATATTCTCCCTTGGCTGTGGGTGTTGCCTTGTGGTCATGGCCCTGTGGGGATGGATTAGCCTTCAAATACACGGGCTGAGGAGCTGCCAGGGGAACACCACCACATTCTTGCAGTTCTTGCAGTCAGGCAAGGGGATATTTATCAGGAGCTTCCATGAGGTTAGGAATTGCCTCATGAATATTTACATGTGAAAAGAGATAAACTGTGCAGATGTACCCAGGACACCAGTTTACTGCTCTGGCATCTCTCCTGGTTTGAGATAAACAGGAAGCTCCCAGGAGGTGAGCACTGTTCCTGGTGGAGGACCAAAGGGTGAGAAAAGTAGCACGTGAGCGTGCTGGAGAAAAGCTGGAGTAGGTGTTAGGCAGGGAATGCATTTCTATGGCTCCTGGAAGAACGGGAAGAGGAGGAGGTACCGCCACTGCAAAGGCGACAGCAGAGTTCGTCATAACTTGAAGCAGCTGCAGGGGGGATAGGGCACAGCTCCAAACTGCTGATCTATATATAATACAAAAATAGCAATAATAATGATAATAACAGAGTAAAGCTATGGAAGTGTTGAATTAGGGGGCTGTAATTCCAACAAAGGCTTCTGGATGACTTAACAGACTGTGAGTTCCCAGATGGTGCTGGAATTGTGGTTCTTTAGTTCACAGTTGCTGGTTGGGCTTTTTAATATGCATCCCTTCTTTTTGGCTTGTTGATCTTAGCAGAGACAAACTGCCATTGTACAATTGACTGCAAGCTGCACAGCACCACCTAAAAGAAGGTTCCTCTATTTTACTTGCACGTAAAACCAGCGAGACATACATGGCA
The DNA here is from genome assembly GCA_036023395.1 of Myiotriccus ornatus. NCBI lineage: Eukaryota > Metazoa > Chordata > Aves > Passeriformes > Tyrannidae > Myiotriccus > Myiotriccus ornatus. Next base: position 1,598,378 of record JAYRBT010000114.1, read on the forward strand.
CCTCGTGGGCCTGTGCAGGACTATTACCTTCATTCCAGATGAGCTACACTGTGGCTCCATGCCTGCCCTAATTAGGAGTAATTAGCTCAAGAACTGGTGCAGCTGCACGGCTTCTTGTGTCGGAGCTTCACCACATCCTTTCATTACCTCAGCCTTTGCGCTGCTGCTCCACAGTCTCCTGGTTTGCAGTGGACTCTTCCATGCCCAGCTGGGTGTTTGCTCACCAAAGCCCTTTAGCATTTCTTGCCGTTCCTGGGAGCAGGGCACGTAACTCTCAGGCTTTTCGGTCGCAGCTTCCCTGCCCTCTGCCTGAGGCTGGAGAAGCTGCAAGGGGCCAATTCCACATCAGAACCATCTGGTGAATCCCAATAAACCATCAGACTGGTTACCTTTATTGTTCCTCCAAGCTGGATCACATGTGTTCTTGGAAGTCACCATATTTGTATTTCCTTGGAGGGGAGAGGGATTAAATAAAGAGCGGTGGTGGATTTTTAGCCCTGGTGAGGAGGTCTGCAGGGCTAGAGGCATTTCCTTCATCTGGGATCACGTGGCTTTCTCAATTAGGCATAGATGGTAATAACCATAAATCATTTGAAAGCAGGATCTGCCCCTCGGTACTTTTTGCACAGTTCAGCCTGTCTCTGTCATCAACTGGACAAGCCACAGTTGTCCTGAAAAGCTCCAGGTTTTGCTCAGCACTGTGTGAGCAAGTTCCACCAGCCCTGGGGGCCCCTGAAAGTGGAAACACTTTGGTTCCAGTGGCCGTTTTCCCAGAAATACTTTGTGTTTTTCCGCTTCTCTGAGCAGTCTGAGACTCCAGATCCTTTCTTATTTTAACTGCAGTGTTTTGGAGCATCTCTACCCTCCTTGCTTTCTCTTTCCTGCTTGTTGCTACAGGTTCTCCAGAGCCTGCTGTGTTTGAGTACACTCTTTTTGTGTAGATCCTCTCCTCAGCAGCCCTTTGGGCATTGCTTTTGAAAATATTTTTTCCCGGGTTGATCCCAAGCGAAAGACACAGACATGCGGAAGAACAAAGAGTGTTCCCACCAGCAAAACCGTCATGGTTTAGGTTTCCAAGTCCTGAGATGAGTGCACTTGGAATTTGTCGTGTGCACGGCTTGGGCATGTTGTGAATCACCAGGGGAAGCTCTGTCAGTGCTGTGCAGCCCCAGGAAGGTGTGGGGGAACACCAGGAGGCTTCGCAGTTGGACAGCAGGTGCCTCTGGAGGGGCATTCAGAGTGGTCAGGAGAAGGCAGTGGGGCAGCAACTTGTATAGTGGGGCCTTAGCTGGAAACGAGGGCAACTGGCAGGGATTCGTTCTCTGAAATGAGGCTCAGTAATGCCCATCAGATTCCATGAGGAGCAGCACTAATTAAAAACATGGGGTTTGGAGCCAGATAGCTGGCATGCCTTGAACATCATTTGACAGACCTCTAAGCAAAGAGGATCCCATCTGAACTTCACGTTAACGGGTCGTGTTGCTTCACAATGCTCTTTAACGTAACCCGAGCCAGAGCGTCGGGGTTTACGGCAACACCAACGTGACCAGTCGGGCCCTTCAGCATTTCTCCGATTGCCTTTGCTGTATTTCTGTTTTTTGAAACCAGACTTGTATTTGGAGCCCAAGCAAACATGACAGCATCACTTAATCACCTTTCTAATCATTCCCTTTAAAAAATTATTCCTTTCATTTTGTCCTCCAGCCAGAAGAATTGAGTTATAAAGCAGCTTAATGCTAATTCTTCTTACTTTGACGAGGGCTAATTAAATTCATACCTCTTTGAGTAAGCTGTTAAAAGCCACAGTTAATCAATGTTTTGGCTGATACGTCCCCATTAAGAAATGTTGCTTTTTACCAAGAAATAAACCACACTCCTTCAAACCAAGCACATGAAGGGAGCACACACCGATTCGCTTCACCAGGGACGAGGTTCTTATACAGCACATAGTTCACCTACAGGTGTGTGAAGTGGTTTATTCTGCTGAAAATGTGCTTTGCCTGTGACTCTCCTTAAGAAAAAAAAAAAAAGAAAGGGATGATTGCCCATGGGGCATTGTATTAGCGGGGCTGAGACATCCTGATTCCAAACAGTCATTAAGCAAATCAGAGGTAATTTATACTGTGGTGGGGAAACTAATGCAAAGCCTGCCAGCTGTCTGGCCCTTCCAGGATGCCTTCAGACAGAACTTTGAAGGTGGGTTCAGGAGCATTTTCTCTTACGCTGGGTTGTTGTTGTGACTCCAGGAGGACAGTCAAGTTCTGCCCCGATCCAGCAGAAGTTGGAACATCTGCATAGTTTGGAGCATGTGAGCAATCCCGTAGCAGTTAACGAGGCTACTTTAAACGCTCAGAATTAGCCATGTGCTTAAGAGCTTTGCTGGACAGGAGCCATGGTAAGAACCAGCCCCAACTGTGACCTAAAATTAAAACTGGAACACTTTAAAGATTAATTAAGGCCTTGTCTACATGGGAAAAATTCTTCACTGTGGCATGAGAAACTTTCTTCTCATGGCGTTTGTGGCCCAACTGGATTCAGACCATTTAAAGTGGAGTCGACTCTTATGAGGTTTCCTGACCGCATTCGGGAGGTGTGGAGAGTTTGGAAATGCACCCAGTGTTTGGAAGCAAATCTTTCATTCCCCAGTGCATATGAAATTTGTATGCCTTCAGTCAGCTTTATGATAGCATCGTCCTTTCAACCCCTGGGAAAACGGCAGGACCATTCAAGTAGCCAGAAAGCAAATAAACAGGCACAGTGCGCTCCTCCCTTCTTCACCACAGCTGTTGAATCCCAGAAACACCGCAAGCCGGAACTATTGTCCTTCTAAAGCTTAGGGATTTGAGGACTTGGAAATCTGTGCATCTCATTCTCTTTCCCAGAAGGCATCTACTTTGGCACTCGGGAGGGGCTGTAGAGCAGACACGAATTGCTCTTGCGTCTGGTTGTTGTCCCTTTGGTCTGCCAGAAGAGAAGGGAGGGGGACTGGGGTTGTGACCAAGCCGGGATGGAAAACTAAACACAATGTTCCAGCCCATCCCTCCGTGCCCGTAGCTCAGTGCTGTACCTGCAAACCCACTCAGCAAGGGAACGAGAGGAAGCAGAGGCCTGTACCTGGGAGAAACCGTGGAATATGATGGGAGGTTGTTGGTTTGGTCTTGGATAGGAAGGCCCTCAGCAGCTCTGGATGGGAACAGCATTCCATGTGCTGGTTTCAGCTCTCCTGCTGGTTTGGTTTTTTCCCGTGGGAGGACTAGGCCTGTGTTTGAGTGTCCCGCTCTCGACTTGCAGGCAGGCCAAGTCATCTTTCAGCTGAAGAAAATGCTCAGCCTGAATTAGCAATTCAGCTCTGCTCTGGCCTGAGACAGCTTATGGTAGGGAAGTGGTCTCTGGATAGCTGGAAGTATATGTGTCTCTATTTCCAATATTTTTATATTCATTTCCTTGCAGGGTTTGGCTATTAATTGGTATTAACAAGTCACTTAGTAAATAGAAATAATGCTGCTCAGTGCTCCTGTGCTGCCTTGCTTTTGTAAAGTGCTGTGCAGACCTGAGCAGTAGATTAACCTCTGCTGGCTTCCGTGAGTGTGTAAAACTCAAATCACTTTGTACAACTCATGTTCAATTTTATCCTCTAAGTAAATGGGGTCTCAATTGTGCCATTGAGGCAGAGCTTCCTGGGAGGGGTGGAGGTGGCCAGGGGAGCAGTTTGTGAGAGGTTACAGAGGGACTGTGTTTTCTTGTGTAAAAATTAGGGAGAATCTGAACCAGGGAGACTGAATTTACGGGAATTTAGAAGAAAACAACTTACCTGGTTTGGTTTCTTTTTTTTCTGTCTTAACAAATGTGTTCCTTCATGCGATCAGGAACTTGTAGTGCAGTTCAGGAATTGCTAGAGGAGATTCCCAGCATAAGATAATGGAGAAACTCCAGCAGGCAGCCAGCTCGTGGGTTTTTTCTCTATATTTCCAGCCCATGTTTAGTGGACTCTAAAGTCATATACAAAACACAGCAGGTTGGAAAATGAGGTATTTGTTTTTAATTGCTGTTGCTGTCGTGGTTCTCCTGTAGAAAATGGTGGTGTTTCATTAACAGCTGCAAAGTAAAAATGGGTGAAAACCTCACAAAACCCAAGTACTCTTATTTTGAGGGCTAGATTGAACAGGCCATTTTGGCTGAAACATTACAGACTCGGGTTTTCTGATGAAATGAAAAATATGGGCACAGACTGATGAAAGCGGTCATGTTCTGCGGATGTTTTCATCTGGTTTAAAAGAAATTATTTTAACCTAAATGCAGCTAAGCTTTTCAGGCTGATCAATTAATCAATTGTTAAGAGGGAATTGAGGTCACTGATATCTATCTGAGAATGGAGTTACCAGGACATGTAGGAAAGTCTCTCACCCTACATGGAGCTAAAAGTAATGGAAATCAACATCAGAAGGGGAAAAATGAGTGAGGCAGATTTGTTTATATAAATGGTTACACCCAGAATTTTGAAAAATAAATATCCTGCTCAGACCCAAAAATGAATTAAAAGTTAATTGGAAACAAACAAACAAACAAACTAGCATAAATAACTTCACAGGTATTGAGGATTAAAATCTAAGCCTGTCTGAAGAGGAAAGGCGGATAAACTGGCTTGGAGGAAATAAAAACCCATGTGAACCTTTGTCTAAGATTCCAGTTCAGCCAAACTCAAATCTTTTAAAGGTTCAAAAAGATCCTTTTGCTTTAATTAGCACATGTGTCTCCGTTCCCTGGCTCGGGGTATGACTAAAAGCCCTGAGAGGGCTGGTCATGGAAATTTTCAGCTCTCGCTGTGGTGGCAGTGCCGTGTTGGTGCCTCTCAGCGAGTCCTTGTTTTCGCACCCGTGCCGCTGGCCAGGCGAGTTTCCCTCCAGAGGAGCATCATCTCAGTGGGGCAGATGAGATGACGAGATTCACCCCGTGGCCACGAGAGAGCCCAGCGCAGGGTGCAGAGAGGCTGGGCCTGCCAGCCCTTGGCAGTGCTGAGACAGGAGTTCTTTTGTCACGTGGGAGCTGTAAGTGGCACCCAGGCTCCATCCCACAGAGTCTCACCCTGCAGGTTGGCTCTGTGTTCGAGTTGCTTGTGCTTAGGGGTTGATTCCATTAAAATGGAAGCAAATGGATGTACCTCGACACATTTTTATTCACATATGCCCAAAAATAGCTGTTAGATGGGATTTAGATGTTCCCAGTGAGTGGCACTTGCTAGAGCACAGAAGGGTCTGTGTTTATAACTGGAGACAGCTATCTGTCAAGCCGAAGGAATAGTTGCAGGAGGGGGAGATATGGATTTAATTTGTTCCCCCTTTCCATAGGGATTATCAAAACACCACAGGCGAGAGTATTGGTTAGAAGAATTCATCGTGTTACTCAGCCTTCTTGGTTCAGAACTGCTTCTGACCAGACTTTCCTTTTCCCATTTTTTGGCATCACCTTGACATTATTGAATCATTTGAAATGAGGGGAGGGGGTGAAGTGTTTTACTCCATGTATCCCTTTTTGTTTCTTCTGATTCTCTGGTGCCAGTAGTGTATTTTGAGTTGTTTGGGTCACTGAGTGTTGCTTCTATTTCTTGATTGAATCATTGCAACTGTTAAGTGTCAGAATGGAAGAAATCAAAGGGATTTAAAATATCAACACAAACTTCCAGGAAGGATTTGCCTGAGTGTTCAAGTGAAAAACATGGCACTCTGGTCATGAAAAATGAGGAATAAATTCACAGGTATGAGTCATCTTGGAAAGAAAAATTGTAAACTCAGCCTGGAATATTGCTGAGGCAAAGCTGGGAGTGTGGATCTCTGTGGCTGCTGTTCAGTATCCAGTAAGGAGAGTAACTTAGATTTTCAGTAGGTCAGAAGCTCTGAGTAAACTTACACCAGCTGAGGGTCTGCCCCCACAGACTCCAGAGGAGGGACGTGGATAAACTCACATGCAAGGGCAGGAGATTAGGGACAGAGGAGCACTAAGCAGATGATTTGCTTTGGACAAAAAAACCCCCAACAAAACGACATAGATGTGATAACATTAGCGAGTCTGAAATCACGTCACACAAACACAAATTCAAGATTTCCTGCAGGTTTTGTGTGTTACGATAAAGTTGTGTTTTCCGACCACGTGTTTGTAGTTACAGGTGAGTTTCCAAGACCAATATTTTTAGAGGTGCAAGGACAAATGTACTGAAGCTTAGGGAGCTTTAAAAACATCTCTGCTTATCAAAAGGTTTTGAGTAGGAGGGCTCTGACCCAAGCTTTTCAATATTTCATAATTCTGGAAAAAACGGAACCCTTCACCTTTGCATAAAAGGCTCCATTCAGTTTGCATTCCTGGTGGGTTACCTTATTGGTTCACTTTTGCCTTGACCTATTTGCACATCACTGGAACACTCTCCTATAGCTAATGCTACACATCAGCTTTGCAAACCCGGCTGCATTTGAGGCACTCGGTAAATCTTCCAAGGGGCTCAAAGGTCAGATTGTGAGAAACATCTGAAATAACTCTCCAGAAAAACGAGAAGAGAAGAACTTGGAACGTGAGAACCGTAACATTCATTTTTGGCAGCCCAGACTGTCTTGTTGTTCCCTGCAAGGTGTGTCACAGTAGAGCTTATGAGGATCTTTGAAATGAAGATGTGAATTCCCATTCCTCTGCTTCTCCCCCTGCCCTCCAGTTGTGGTTTGAGTCGTTGTTCTTCTTTTTCTTCTTCTTTCTTTTTTGATTTCCTCCCCTCCCTTCTCCTTTAGCTCTCCCTGCCAAGGGGAAAGCTGCTAAAATTGCCAGCCCATGCTGTAGATGCAGCTTTTCCTATTGCACTCCCCTTGCTTTAGCACAGAGCCCTGGTCCGGAGCCCATCCCAGCTCCGGGGGATTCTTTCCGTGCGCTTCCACGGGCTGCAGATCAAGTCGAGTCAGGAGGATTTTTTTCGAGTGTGCATCTCTGAGCTCTCTGCCCCACCTGTTTCCCACCAGACCCCGTCACGGGGATTAAATGGAATTCCTGTCTAATTATGGGTATTTACACCTCGACCTCAAAGCCACCCGCTTCCACCTGCGCCCCGGCCGCCCTGGGCTCCGGGCGAGTGGGGAGCTGCTCCCGGCGGCAGGGACACGGCAGCAGCTGTGTTTGTTTGATCTCCTCCCTGCCAGGGCTCCGTGCTCGGCCCTGGAAGGGCACACGGAAGCTGCTAATGGAGGCAGAACTAAAGAAACACACAGAGCGGTTCGGTGTTCCCAAGGATACATCCGCTGCTGGAAAGGAAAGAGGGGGAACAAGAGGGAGAGGGCGTGAGGGGAAAGCCCGTGGAGGCTCCAGTAACTCCAGTGTAAATACGGACAGACCCCACGTTCTTCGGGAAATCAAACCCCTTCGATTTCCAAAATGTTGGCAGAGCTTGGCCATGGGCTTTCGCTTTATCCGGAGGCAGGGAATGGCACCGTGACAGGGGGAAGGTGTCTCTGCAAAGACCGAGGCTTTCTGCGGGAGGAAGGGAAAACCGTGGGGGCCTCCCACGGGTCTGATTAAGATGGTTTGAGACAGCAAACAAGGGCAAACCGAACAGGAGCAGATTTTGTGGGGGATGTTTAGTGGGTCTGGAACCAAGAGTTTCTTTCCAGGTGTGAGATGTGGCGGCTTTGGGGGTTGCTTTGAGCAACCCAAAAGGGCATGGGGATGAAATATGGGAATGGTTGGGGTTTTTTCCCCAGGGAAGCAGCAGCTGGGCTTCATGTTCGGTCAGAGAGAGGTTTATGGACTCAGTACTAAATAGTGTTTACCTCTGCAGAGCGTTCCAAGCGACTATGGCTGTGACTTTCCACCTCTCCCTGTCTGTCGGCACCTGGGGCTGCTCAAACCTGGCTTCCATGAAAGCCAGAGTCCAGGAATAAATGAATCCCCGAGGATTCGGGGACCATATTTTCAAACCTAGCCCCCCTAAACAAGATTCCTAATCTCTGCATTTATTAATTCAGTTTTTAAAATCATCTTTTCTGGGATGAGACTGTTGAAAGTGCTCCAGGAATTCAGGGTGAGCACAGAGGAACAAAAGAGCGCAGGGATGGTCCCACTGGACCACACCAAAGGTCCAGTCTCCTGCCTCCAACAGGGACTATTTGTGGATGCTCAGAGACTCACTCAGCAAACAAACCTTGATTGATTTAGGTGGCCTTCAAATTCACTGTCTCACTTTTAAGTCAAGTTGGGGAAAACTTCAGGTTGCACACCTGTGAACACAAAGTGCTGGAATATTATCCATTGACTTACGCTGCAACACAATGGCATTGAAAAGCAGGAATGAATTTTTTTTTTATCTGGCATTCACAGAACTTCACCAAAATGTAGCAGGAGTTGCCTTTTAAATTACTGTTGTCATATATGCTTATTTTTCACAAAGTGTCTCAGCTGTGAGTTCACATTTAATTATTCCTACCAAGCTAAAGAAAAGACGGTAATTAAAAAGCAAAAAAAAAGAAGTGAAATGCATTGTTGGTTATGCAAACTCAGAAATCCTGAATTTATCCTTTCTGCTTATAAATCTCTAATCAGATTTGCGATGGTCCTAGTGCTGCCTGGCTTGGGGAGGGACAAGATGTGATGAGGCAGAAGGAGCTGAAATCTGTCCGTATTTGCAGCAAAGATCTCTTTTTCTGCATCACTCTTCCTGTGACATGATTTCTGCAGCCTTGTCTCTAAAGCCCTTCACTGGTGTCTTTTCCTCTCTATCACTGGCAGGAGGGAAGGGGTCAACAACAAAACTCACCTGAGCAAGGTGTTTCTTGCAGCTATCCCACCACCTGGGATAGCTCCGAGCCCGAAAACCAGGTTCTAATAGGAGAGAAAAATCCAAGTAGCGAGTTGTCGAGGGATTTCAAGGGACCACATTTTCCAGAAGCAAAATTCAACTTGTGGCTCCTTTCTTCTTCTTCTTTTATTTTTTTTTTTTTAATAGTGTTTTCTCATCGAGTGATTAGGATCTTTCAGAAAGGGGAGAAGAAAAGGGGCCCTGCAGCACGTTTGGTCTCAAGGGCTCAAATTAGGAGTTATCAAGAATCTCCCCGTAGCCAACCAGTTAATTCCAGTGGCAGAACAAGAGAGCTTCTGTTACCACACTGTGCTGAACTCCTGCTGCTCTTTCCATGGCAGGTGTGGGCCCAATACCTGTTTATCAAGAGTCTTACTTATATAAAAGTAAAAAGTTCAGGAAACTAAAAAATCTGAGTCACTGTCTGCGAAACTCCCAAATAAAATAGTTTTATTTTCCAACCAACTCAGTTTTCCTTTTTTAAGCCCAAGGAAAAGAAAGAAAGTAAAAAAACTTGCTTTGAACCCTGACCTTTGGAGATGTATCCCCCCCTGGGTGATTCATCTGTTTACCTTAGGACAATTAAATGTGAGTCAGTTTAAATAAACTTTAAAACCAAAGGAAAAATACGCTAAAAACAGACCTGACCCCACCCCTTCTCCTACCAGGGACGAACTGAGAAGTATGAAAAAATGCAACACAGGTCAACATTTTCAGGAAAATCCTAAGGAATCTGGAGCTGAGGCAGGTTATGGAAGCTCCTGTTCTCAGCCAGGAGCTGGAAGGTGGAGCTGCTCCAGGGTGGACCCTGGGAAAGCTGTCCCCACGCTGCCACCAGCAGCGACTGGCCACCACTAATAAGCTAAAGCAGGGGCCATCAGAGTCGTTAACCCCAATGCAGCAGGGTTAAATGCTTCACCTTCAGGCTGCTTCAAGGAATTTGGGTGCAGCGATGTCCTGACAGTTTGAAATGTTTGGCACTGGTAGCAGCGCCCTAGCTGGGGAAATACAGCAGGGACACGGAGGTTTGCAGCAGGTAAAATTGGACATAAAACCACCAGGGAATTGCTAACTGAGGGAGATGGGGAAGAGCAAGAACAACCCAACGGCCCCTCCGTAAATGAAGCAGTGCTAAATGCTGAATGTCAGGGTTTGTGCCTGCAAGAGATGTGGCAGCTGCAGAGTGAAACTCCTAAGGATCATTAATGGCAAGAATCAAAGCTGGTCTCCAGCCCTTGGAGCAGGATCTCCAGTGCTGTTAGCAGGCACGTGTCGGCTCAGAGACTGCCCACAAAGTGGTGGAATTACTCAAAAATAACCCTGGGTTTGGGGAAGTTTTTCACTGGCTTTCGGTTTCTGAGTTGTTAAAGTACCTCCAAATCACACTGAGACTAGAGGAAAAAATGTGAGTGAGAGGAAAAGCAGGAGCAGCTCATCCAACGGGTCTTTGATTTCAGCCACTCTCTGAAATTCGCAGTAGAACCCTGAGCACTGGGGACACGGCTGAGAAGAGCTGTGGCCAGCCCTTCTCTCAACACAAACTGGCAAAGGCTTGAGCGATTCCTCACCGTCATTCTCTGGCATGGACATCCCTCAGTGTCTCTGTGCGGAGAGGGACGGCTTGCTCCTCCTCTCCCAGGAATCCAGAGGTGGCAGCAGGATGGGATGCCTCAGAGGGCGGGATGCAGGCAGGAGAGAGATCCCGAGAACATTCACCTCTGTTAAAACTGCTCTTTTTTGGGAAAGAGATCAGGCTGTTTTCTGCCAGGAGGGTTTAGAACAGTCTTAGGGGGTTTTTCCCGCATTAGTGAGAGTGATCTCTAATCACAGATTGTCAGAAACTGTGTATGTCCCAATCCTGGAAGTGTTCAAGGCCAGAGTGGATGGAGCTCTGAACAACCTGGTCTAGTGGAAGGTGTCCCTGCCCATGGCAGAGGAGTGGAATGATCTTTAAGGTCATTTGCAACCCAGACTGTTCTGTGATTCTGTGTTGCACTTTTTGTTGTCCTTGGGACACGGGGATTCTCCTGGCTGTGGTCACCAGGAGCTGCCATGGGAAACTTCAGGCCATGTGTGTGGAGAGGAGCAATGGGGATCCATCAGCACTGGCTGAGGCTCTTCCAAAATGCTTATTTCTCACCTCTCCACTGTGACTTCATGTTAGAGAGGAGCTGGGAGAAAGCAAGATGAGAAGTGTTGTTCCCAAAGAAGGGGTCTGGCTGTGTGGTCGGGGCTTTGTGAGTGCCAGGGCTCAGCACAAAGCTGCCAAGCTGTTCTCTCAGCCTTTCCCGAGAGCTGCTGATGGTTTTCTTTTAAATAGGGCAGAGTGTGACACACAGCGCAAGCCATGGGACCTTGGGAGGTAGAAATGCAGCCTTCCTGCCTGGTTCTTCACAAGTAGAGGATATTTTGAGTGTTCTAGAGAAGGCAGAGTTGTCATGGGGAGTGTGGGTACTGGAAAAAAACCCTTTCAAATTAATTTTGTGCCATTAAAATTTAAGTACCTGCATGTTGCTGTAATGAAAAATCTATTGTGCAGGGGCTCTTGTGTGTCACTTGACTGAGCATCCAGAGCTCTGGCAGTGGGAGCAGTGGCTTGGCTTGCTGCTGGTGGGCACATATGGATCTAGCTGTGCTACCTGGTCCAGAACTAAGTCCTCTGTCATCACGCTGCACCAAACAAAAGTGTTCTGCAAACCAAGTCACTGTCATCAGACATGTAACTGTAGGTTAGATGAAGTCCTTCGTTATTTAATGCAGCAAGGAACATGGAGCAACCCCCCCTGCATGTCCATAGAAATCGCTTACAGAGTTCCACACACAAGCCAACTGCAGTGGGCGCAGACCGATGGCCTCTGGGAGCCAGGTCTGCCCTCCTGCTTTGCTGTTTGCCCAGTTACTTGGGAAAGCAGGACCCTCATTTGCTCCTCAGGGTGGTAAATGTTCCGAAGAGCCAACACACAGGTACTTTTAAATCACAGACAAATCTAAGGAAATGCCAACTTGGTGGCAGGAGATTCATGTGCAGAGAAAGGAGGTTTGCAAATGGGATTCCCGTTCTCTGTCTGGCAGGGAGCCACACTAACGCATGTTGCTGAGGCTCAGCAGTGGGTGTAAATGCACCGTAACATTTGTGCTCCCGCCCTCTTGTCCCAGAATATGAAGGATGTGGGATACGATGGCATTTCGCGTGTCCCGATCCAGTAACCCCGCTGACTCCCGGCCGCACACCCGCAGTGTCAGTAGATGGTGCTGTTTCTATTGCCTGTCCACCAGCGCGGCCGCGGCTCTCCCGGAGCTCCCGGGACGGCTGAGGCTCCCACAGGGAACAGCATTTCAGGGCTGCCGGAGTCAGGAAGGCACAGGGACCGAGTGCGGATGGAAATCCCTCCTTCCCTCAGAGCAGCACCCTTGTTTCAGTACGTTTCTGTAGTATCTGGCGGCCTGTGGGGATGAGGTGCCCCTTGTGGGAGAGCACCTGCGCTCCTGGGGGCTGTCATCCTCTCTCTTCTGCTGGAGTTACTGCTCTTGCCTCCAGTCCGGTCAAATGAGACTATTATGGCTTCCATCGGGAGCAGAGCAGGCCCTCGGGAGCTCGGGCAGAGGAATGAAGGCTCCTTGCAGCAAGCAAGAGGTGCCAGCCCTGCTCTATGTCCATCCAGCCACACCGGGCTGGCCTGCTGTGATTTCACCCAGCGGGAAACCACCAGGTATCAGGAAGCTTCCAGGTCCCCAAGAGGGTCCTTGCTCACATCTGCCTGTGGCAGGAACTCCTTACTCTCAGGGCTCTTCCCTCACCCTGCTGGCCCGAGGATGTGAACTGAGCCAGACTTGTGGGCCCACGCACACCGTCCTGCAGGTGCCAGAAGTGATCACATGGGGCTTATGTTTGGATGGTGTCAAAGTGCCAGGTATCATCAGGGAGGCTATAAAATAAGATGCTTGGTCTACCCCTGCGTGTAAATGAGTTCAAATTCATCCCTCTGAGCTCCTTTATGCTATTCTAAAACTATATAATTTGCTGTCAGCAGCTCCTTGATTTGTTTAGGCTCCACACCAGCATTACGTTGGAAAATTATTTCGGGCTGTTCGGTCATCGTCACTTATCCAACATGGATCCCAGCTCCTCACCTATGGGACTCGCAGTTGTGCAGGCTATACAGCTGGCTGCTTCTGAGCACACGGCCAGATTCACCGAGAGGGAAGGTGTGAGGGTGTGCAGGTGGATAAAACAGAGTCCTGGTCTTGGATTGCTTCCGTGCCGTGTGGATTTGTGCTGCATGTCCAGCAGAGTGACTCCCAGGTGGGTCTGTGGACTGCACTGTAACGTGGTGTCTCTGCACTCGGATTTACTGCCCCCATTAAAATAGCCAGCCTCCTTACTGGAGAGAGCATCCCGGGGTTAAAGCACGAAACAGTTACTGGACTGTTATAAAACTCCTTTAAATAGTCCTACCCAGCCTTTTCTTCATTCGGTGATGGCCAACTAGAGTGTCCCTGCCTTTGCTTTCAGACCCCGCAGTCGGTGACCTCGGACCAGGTGAGGCAGCAGTGGGGGTTTGAGTGTAATCACCCTGCACTCGGCAGCCATTGGGTCAGCACAGCTTTGCTAACACACTGTGTGTTTGCACAGCCTCCAACGGTTCAAAAAGCCAAAGGAGGATCACAAGTCTATCTTCAAGCCAAAGGGGAAAAAGATTGACACAGGGTTGTAATCATCAGTGTCTGAAAAAAGCCTTCTCGTCTGTTTTTGAGCGTGTTCAAACAAGACGTGACTCTTTGTACACCAGGGGCGCAGGGAAGGTGGGCAAATGCCATTCTTGTGGTTTAATTAAGGACCTCAATGAGGATCTAACGAATGCAGTGCGAGCTGTGCCTAGTGGGTCTCCCGTGTGTGTCAGGAGGCAGGAAAGGAGGGGGGATACCGGGGAGGGTGGAAAGGGTGTGGGGTGTGAAGGACGGTGTGTGGCAGCTGTTCACAGCAAATACTATTCTAGCTCATGGCTATGTGTTCCAGCCCTGTTGGAAAATTACATCTAAATAACAGATCACGAAAGAGCAACCCTGACAAGGCCTGTAATTTAGTCCCAAGAGGAAATTCTTCATTCATCAACTGTACAAGAGACTAAATTAGTTCTCTGCTGGACAAGGCTTTACTGGCAGTTTGCTCTGTGGGTCAGCCCTACCTTAGAGCAGGTCCCTCAGGGCAGTCACTCCTGCCAGGGACAGGCCCGTTCCCAGCCCAGGGAGCGACGCCACTCCCCAAGCCCAGGGCGAGGGCTTCGTTCTCCTGTGTGCTTTGGGGGCTGTGGGGAGTGACTGGCGCTGTCTGAGGCTGTTGGGTGAGAGAGTTGCTGTGAGGGTGAGAGCGCTTTGCCCCAAAGGTGAAGCATCACCCCAGGGCAGCTCTGCCTTCCCATCAGTGCTCCTGGTGGTGGGCTCTGTTGCTTGGACTGGGAGGAGAAGCAGGGATGGCTCTTACACAGCTCACTCACTGGTGTCAAGCTCTCTCTGCTCTCTGGTGGTGTCTGCATAAGGAGAGGGTGCCCAAAGGGCCCCCTGGCTGGAACAGCTGGTGCAACACAGACCTGCATGGTCTGTGGGGCTCCCTTCCCATACATACAGATGTGTGCAGATGTGTTTCTTTTGATCATGGCAACAGTGAGGTTTTTTATATGTTGACTTGGTTGATTTCCTGTTAATGCCTCCCTTGCACACTAAAGCAAGGTGTGTTTAGTTTCTTCCTCCACAGCAATTGCTATTTTGCAGCTTTCCCATTTCCAGAGGCCTGGTGTGGGAGACTAAATCAAAGACACCCCAATCTATAAGAGGTGTCCTGGGCAGTTAAACTTACCTCGTGTGTGCTTTTCTTCTCCCTGTGCTCTGAATTGAGTTCTGCCACTTTCACTCATGCTAAGAAGTTATCATTCTCAAGGATACATCCTATTTGTATTTGAACTAATGAAAACACCATGGGAAGCCAGGAATTCTTCAGAGTCAGACCCGAAAGTTTATTTTTGGTAATACTTTATTCATCATCATCTATAATGTCCAGTGCTTCCACCAGCATCTTCTCTGACCTATTGATCAGTTCCAGTTTTTTTCAGGATAGTACAAAAAAACCTTGCAGATAATTCTGTATTATTTCTGCCAGCCTGGTTTGTTTATGTCAGAAAATATAGGGACTTGTGTCTGCTTAGAAACAAGCTGATGATCTGTGTGTCCTTATTCTTGTAGTTACTGAGCCCTGCTTTGATGGTCTTGAGGTATTTGGTCACAGTGATTTTCTGTAGCATTTCTATAACCCATTTCTTCTGGCTTAGTTGTACATGGAGGCATTGCTTTTTTTTTATTATTTCCTTGATTCCTTTGTCTCAGTTTCACTGAGGGGTCTTTTGCCCTTGGGTTAAGGGGTGCAAAATGCCTGTGAGGTGCTCCCCATCCCCTTCCACTCTTTAGAGGAATGCTCCTGCCTCATCTCCACTTACTCACCCTCCTTAGAGATGAAACACACCTACACTTTTCAGACTCTCCACCGAAACTTCTCTGCTGCTCGTCATTTCGTTTCTCCTCCACACCCTCCTCTCAATCTATTCCTGCTGTTCTGCAGCGATAAGGATATGTTAGCAAATGCAGTGAACAGTGTCCCCTTTGCTCTGAGAGGCAGATCAATATTTAAGGCCTTGTAGGATGTTTTCCTTTAGGAGGAGAAATGGATGACACAAGCCAGGTGTGCACCTTGACACAACCTGTTTGTGCGCAAGGAATGCTCGTGGCTGCCCGAGCCCCAAACACGAGAGGAGCCAACAGTGGAAAGTCCTGTTGCCGGCAACATTTGGGTCTGTCCTGCCAATCATGCCTGAGCCTCGGGGCTCTGCAGACCATCACCCCTTGGGTCTGCTCCTTCCCCTGCCACACCCCCCCTCCCAGACCTAGCCAGGCAGTGCCTGTACCCATCCAGTAGCAGTCGGGGTAACCACCTCTGCCCAGGGATTTGTCTCGGGATCAGACCCTGGCAGGGACGGTGGCTCCTTTTGTTTCCAGCTACCTCCCCACGTAAATGACTTTCTCCTTTCACACACAAAAAAAGAGACATCTGACACCCTCTGGCTTTGTGCAGAGCTGTTATTTGCTACAGACCAATGACCCGGTTGAAGGCAGCCATTAACTCACTTTAAAGAAACCCCCTTACTAGAATATGTTCAGTCTGGTTTTCTGTCACATCCTTCTGCTTCCTAATACTTTATTTACTCCTTTGGCTCGCTGTACCAGGTATGGAGGTTTTTCTTTCAGCTGTTTAAGCGTAGCTCTCCCTGGCCACAGGCAGTGACAGGGAATATGTGTGTGCCAAATGCAGGTATGAGTAATTTTCCATTGTACTTCGTAGGAGGCATTACCTATGCTTGTCATCAGGGAATTCTGTCTTTCCATTCACCTGCTTGTCCCAGGCTGTTCTGAGTTTCCCTGCAGTCCTCACTGGTGGTGATGATACTGAATCACTGCTTCCCACTGGCAAATTGGCTACCTGGGTGCTGACCCGTGTCCTGGTGAAAATACACCAGCTTTGCCTGCAAGTCCATTTCTGGCCAAAAGCCATTTATAGGACTGTCCTCTAGTGCTGAGGCTGAGCCTAGGGCTCTTCTGATGTGTAATGGGCTGTGTAATGGGATCTCCTCTCTCTTCAGATAGCAGAGGAAAGCTGTTTTGGTAGCGTGGTCTGAGGGAACAGAGGTGAAGTCTCCAGGGGCAGGAGGTGTCCAGCTCAGCTCTGCAGGACTCAACAAAGCCCTGCTGCAGTTTCTCAGCCCATTCCCACCTCTCCCCTGTCTCAGGGGGTTGTCCTGGGGGTTAACCACCAGAGACACATCATCTTTCCTTTGTACCGAAAGAAAGACTCTTCAGTATGGCTACATGAAAGAGCCCTAACCGGAACAAAAGTGACCTATATGGAGCTGTGTGGCAGCGTTGCAGCACTGAGGATAAGTTACAGTGGCTGCTTAACCCTGACAGCTATTACAGTGCTTGCTAAATGCAAGCCATTATTAGTGCTACCAGCAGAGATGGCAACAAACCCTCCTGTGTCCTCAAAGTTGAATTGCTTTCGTATTGTCTCATACCTGGCAAATCCAGCTGTGGTACCTTATGCTGCTTTCCTTTATTTTTCTTCCAGAAGTATTGGTTGGACTATGAAAAATGCAGCGGTTTCAGCTGAAGGTCAGGCAGCCCACAAAGCACGGAGACAGCGCTTCTCAAATTCAGTCCCTCACCACATTTATTGCCCTAAACTCACTTTCGCTTTTGCATTGGCCACTCAGGAGTAAATGAATATCCTGTTTCATAAAAGAGCGATCGGGAGCACAGTTTCCACCTCCCCCTTACAGAGTAACAGGGTGCAGCGGCATTTTCACAGGGTATTGCTGCGAAATGGCGAAGGCTTGTTTTATTGCTCAGTCGAGACGGAGGAGCTGAGTCCTGGGATGCTGAGACTTATGCTGAAGGTCACATACCTTCTTGTCATGGGGCTGAGACCAGATCTCCTAAGTACTGACCTCTGCTCTCTCCATAAGAGCACTCTTCCTTTCAAGACAGGAGCTGGTGAAAGCTGATCTTGCACGTCCAGGTGTAATTGTCACCTAGCAGCTCCTTGGAAATATGAGTTATCCCTCTTGCTGGGAGCAACTGAGGGTAAGACCTGGATTTCATGCTGTTCTTTTGACATTAAAAACAAAAACCTTGGGAAATTGTTGAAGCTGCTGACTCATAACCATACCCGTTACATGACTAGCAGCTTTCATCTCAGGTTGCTTTACAGTGGGGACCAGAGGTTGTCCTCAGACTCAGGCCTGAAAAGTAAGCACAGCTTGCTAATGGGACGAGAAACAGCATTACCACGAGCAGCCCCAGCACTTGCAGAGTGTCTCACCAGTGTGTGCATTGCCAGGGGCTGCAGGAGCAGCAGCAGCAGCTCTCTCTGCCCTCCAGAGCCAGGAGCTGAGCTCTGCAGGGTTACCTCAGTGACTATCTCTGTGCTGGCACGTTATTTTGCGGTATGGCTTCACCTCAGGTTTTCCTCATTTGTGCAAAGAGCGACAGCCTCCTGGAGTGTAATTTACTTTATAAAGGCTGAAAAGTGCCCAGCTGGTGTCAGCTCTGGGCCCTGGCCAAGAGGGAGTTCATGAACTGGTGAGCTCGTAGCTGGCCCCAAAGCCTGTAAAAATGCTGTGCAAAAACACGGCCCGTGAGCTCCTTCCTTGCACTGCAGCCACTTCTCACCATTAGGCAACTGAAGTTTCTTTTCCCTTCCTCCTCTTCTTTTCCTCCCAGCACACAGCTGCACTTTTAACTGATTGCTTAAAGAGGCTTGCATGTCACCCTGAGGTGACATTTCTGGCTCAGAGCTGAAAGCCCATCGGCTGGGACATGTGCACAGCACTTGAGGGACTGCCATAGGTCAGTGTGTTTGGATGTCTGTGTCTGGAGCACTGGACTGTCTCATAAGGAGTTCTCCAAAGGGCTGCAGAAGGAGGGGTGCTGCTGAGGAGCTCACAGTCCATGCACACCAGGTGGACCCCAGCACTGTCGTGTTGCTTAAAATGGGGTGGAATAGGCAAAGGTGAAAGTCTGTGACAGTGAAAACTTGGAGAAGAAATGTTCTGTCCTTGCATGTGATTATGTGACCATAGCCTTTTCTTTTAGAAATCTCACCCTGTGCAATAGCTGCAAAGGCTAAAAGGGTATCTCTGGCCTCCCAGCTTAGACTGGAAGCTTCTCTGGGCAGCACGTAACAGCATCTAAACCTGTGAGAGCTCACTTCAGCTTTTGGTGGTGAAACAGCACATACGTGACTTCCTGAAGGGGATCTGAACAGCTTATGGGGCATCATGTGTGGAGGGGACTAGAGGAAGTCCAGTGCTGTGCAGAACTGGGATCACCGTGCTCTTCTCCCACCCCCCTTTGCCCCAGTGCTGCAAATCTTGGTAGTAAAGATAATAGTGATGACCGAGGTGATGTTTAGTGTAGAAATGCTTTACAGTGTGTGCTGTAAAGGCAAAACCCTGCTGACCTGAGCACGGCTATGCCAGGAAAGCTGTATTCAGTATCCACACACCAGGAAATCCCCCTGTCACGCTCCCTGCAGCCCAAGAGGCTGCAGAGTGACCCATGTGCCGTGGCCATAGCTGCCCTCCCTGCCCTGAGCAGGTGCTGGTGGAGTTCAGGAGCACAGCCTCCCTGACATCCCCTCACAACCTGATCAATTCAGTGATCACTGTGGCAAACAAATCCCCTGGGTAGCCTGCAAAAAAATCTCAAGTAACTCATTCATTTTTTCAAGAGTTGTTATGACACAAATGCTGGGGAATAAAGGGGGTAACCATATCTGCTTGCACATGAAAGGCATGGACACCGTGGACTTATAATTGCATGCACTCATGTTTAGCATCATTATCTGCTCTCATTTTATCTGGTTTTTTCCATGAGAGCTTGCCCCACTGAGCCTTTCCACTGCCAAATTTCCATTAGAGCACTTTAACAAGACGGGAGTCCGTGTCGGTATCTGCAGCCTGGAGTGCAGTGACAGCTCTGGATGGACTGTGCTCTCCTACCTGCCTTTGTGATGCTGTATGGGAAAGGGTTACATACATGTGTATAATGCATGGCATGAATCAGCCAAGGCTTTCTCAGCTGGGTCTTTGTTTTCTTCACACCTGAGGACCAGGGCCAGGCTGTTTGATATGGAGCATCCTGGGGTATTTAGACACTCATCTCTCCTGGATTTCAGGGAAGGAGGAGCCTCTTTGTTTTGAAAGGACTTGCACCATGCATGCTTGAGAAGGTTTAGGTTCCCCATGAGCACGTGGAGAAGCTGATTATTTGTCAGAGAGCAGGGCTAAGTCAGCTTTGTTGGTGATTACCTCAGATTCACTTTCCAGAGGATGGATTACAGCGTGAGATAGGGTGGTATTATTACTGCCGGTTGTTAAAACTAGAAGGGAGGGGAGAGAACTGCTGGTCTCTTGGGGAACAAGATAAGTTTGTTCCTAGTGATGGCACTGATCCAGGCAGACTTTCCTAGGCACACTCTTCTCGTACACTTTTCCATGACCATAAAGCAGAAAGAGCTTTTTACATACAAGAAGGCAAAGGGCAAGGCAGAAGTTGTGCCAGCTGTCATTTTTCACTTGATTCCCTCATTTTCAACATCACTGTGCAAAGCCTGGCTAGATAAGCCTATAATAAACATGCCTGTGTTTGCATAGGTGAAGGCATACATGCACAAGGCATACATGGATCCCAGAGGCTTTGCTAAAATATGGAAGGTTTACCACCAAATTGCTTGCTTTTGGAAGAATGAACTGGTGTACAAACCTGAATCTGCTCCCAATCCCAGAGACCCCATTCCTTGTATAAAGGGCTAAGAGGGGATGGAGTTTGTGTGCCAGTGCTATATGACCTCATAGTTTGGGAATTGGCACAGACAACAACTAAAACTTTCTCCCTAATCAGGTTAAAAACTGATGTTGAGGTAACAGAGGTTTCCAGGGTCTGGCTACTATTTTAAGCCTCTCAAAAACCAAATTCAGTTCTCATATCTGTCCTTGCAACCCAGCACATCTTGCAGGGTAAATGAAATGAATTTGAGAACAAAATTTGGCCTCACTTCAAATTAATCTTTTTAGATAACTTAGTGGTAAAGCCCAAGACAACAAGGGTAAAACCTTGGATATTTTTTGAATTTGGGTGCTTTTCAATTATCATGCTTTTGCTCATTATCACTGATGAGGCTATTAGTGCAGTTTAGGGGGGGAAAGCTGACTGTGGGGTTTGAGATTGTGTTCGCTGCTTTGCAGTGCCTGTGGAGACCTGGGCTGTGTGGCACAGCCAGACATGCAGTTGGCCAAGAGCCACCTCAGCCAGCAGCCAAGAGAAACCATTTCTGGGGAGGTAAGTGTGCAACAGGCACATAAAAGCCAACCCATCTCCAAAGCAGTAAAATGTAGATTTTATGCCCTGAAGATTCAAAGGTTTTATGCATTCAGAAGCTTTTGTTTACCCATCTTTTGTAGCTATTATATTTCTATAATGTTACCCTTTGTATCTGCTGTGTTTATTATTTTCCTGTAGATAGAGGGTTTTTTTTTATTCCTTTCACTGCATTCAGGATGGCAATGTAATCTTGGAGTGAAGAGTGGCACTATCCAGACTCCTGTTCTGTGGAAAACTATTCCTTTCAGGTTGAAAGCTCATTGTTCCTGCTGTACCAAAAAAAAAAAAAAAAAGGATAAATAGTTGTTTCAGCCTGTTTTCCTGGCACTGCTCCTTATTTTATGTGCTTATATTATCTCCTCTTACTCATCTAGTAATTTCCACTGTCTCTACCTAGAAGGTTACAGGCATGTGACACTGCTGGTGCACGAAGAGCTGTGCAGTCCTCTTAGAGTAGATGCAGGATGAATTCCAGGATCTCTTTTTTTTTTCCTCCACCTGAAACAGGTTATGCCAATATAAAGCAATTAAATATTTTTAGGAGTTAAGCTTTAAAGTGTGAGACAGTTTAAGAGAAACTGTACCAAATCACTTTAAATTTTCTTGATGTTATCTTTATAAGTCAGAGGATTAGGAAGCCTCCTCCTAACCAACAGGAGGAGGAATGTCTGTTCCTGCTACTGGAACAGCAGGACAGTGCTGTCATTTAGGCTGAGAAAAAGAGAGAGAGACCCAAATCTCAGACCAAGCTTGTGAAAATATAAATTATATAAATGAATTTGAGTTGATTTTTGGATTTAGAAATTTATTGTTTCTAGCGAAACTGTGAGCCCAAGCGCAAACTAAAGTTGCGTGCATGGGTTGCGCTCCAACATGTGCCTCTGAACGTTTTTTGAAGGCTTCCCACCTAGGGAAAGCAGCAGAACAAATCTAAAAGATGCATGAAAGCAGCAGTCAGTAATAAGCCCCGTGAACACGCTGCTTCATGAGCTCTGCAGTGTCCACAGCTCAGAGGAGCTACTAATGAACCTTATCTTTGCGTGAGATAATGGTTAGGACCAAAAAGGGGAGGTGGAGGGGAATTTGACCACCCACAGAACAAATACCATTATCAAAGTGCAACTTATGCCCCAAAGCGAACTTACTGGCTGGAGTGACATGTCTTCTTGGCATTTCGTCTGCTTTGCAAGGTGAGGACGGGGAGGAGGAGGGGAAGGAGAGGGGGAGAAAAACAGCCCAGCTGACATTTCAGGCGAGTAAATAGCTCAGCGGGGAGCCAGCCTGCGTGGTGTTTCCACTCCTAACGTGTAATTCCCGTTCCATGAGCGCGGGGCACACGGAGCGGGGTGGGAAGGCAGCAGGACAGCAGCCCTGTCCCCATCCCCAGGGTGGGCTGGGAAGGCTCTCGGCAGAGCCGGAAATGGGGGATCAGCCTTGTCAGCTCGTATCTCATCAGTACCAAGGAAGTGCAAGAACAGGGATTTCATTCCCACCGGAGCTGCCATTGGTTCCCGTGGCCTCAGAACGTGACATCAGCTCGGCTGAGGGAAAAAGGCAGCGGGTCCTTGTGCTGCAAAAGGCCAGGTTCCATCACCCGTGACTACTTCTTGCACAAGCAGGGAAGTGCTGGCGGCTCTGGGGGGAAAAGAACACTTCAGTCTCTCTTGGAGGTCCTGTAGGATTGTGAGAGCAGTTGGTTTCCCTGTGCATGTTCAAAAGGAACATCTGCTTGTTTGTACCAGCTTAGGAATCTGCCTCTATCTTCCAAGCATCTCTTGAGAGGATACGTGCTCTTACGAGGCAAAACATTGGAGTTGTGATCAGTTACCCATAACAGTGCGAAAGATGGAGATAAAACAAGGCATGGACCCTCAAGGCACTGCACAGAGCATCTTGCTTCTGCCTCAGAGATGGATAACTAGGCATAGCCCTGTCATCTCCCCATGGGACCCAGTCAGCTCCCAAGTTCACTGGACATGGGGTTTATTCCTGCCTTGGCTCCCGTGACGCTGCAAATAAACAGTAGCAGACCTGTGCCAGTAGAAAACACAGTGTCATTCTCCCGTGCTAACAGGTAAGAAGGAAAATGAGGCTTAAGCTCTCAAAACACCGTCAAACCAAATGTGAAGTCGGGGTTATGCACAAGATTACTCGGAGGTGTGTTTTGTCCTAAACATTTGAGTATGAATTGCTGTGTGAGCAGCAGTTGGGCTCAGCACAGGTGAATGTGAGGATATTCTGCAGGAGCTGTGCCCGGTGGCAGTGCAGCAGTGGTACCATGACACTCTGCTCCTGCATTTGGAACTCAGTGACTCCTATGTCTTCAAAACAAAACATTATCCATATCCCAGAGGTCTTCCAGTGTTCCGTGGCATTCCTGGTGCTCTGTGAAATGTTGGGAGATGTGGGACAGTGTCATGGGAATGTCACTCACCAGTGGGGCTCCCTGAAGTTCTCACTGTGGAAGTTACTGCAGACGGAGTCCCCTCCGTGGATTCACTCAGTCATCATGATTCATTCTTTACTTGAGTAAATGTTGTGACATTCAAAGGTCAGGAATCATCTTCCCAGTCTTGTTTAACGTCCTGTTCTGTGGCAGTTTTAGAGCTGCTCTAACTAAGCTTTAATAGAAAATAAGTTTAAATGCTGGTAGTTTTCAGTGTTTGTTTTCCCTTCCTATGAAGCAAAAATGTGCTTATAAAATACTTTCAAGCTTTGCTAAACATTCATACCATTCTAGCTGTTTTGCATTCGTTCTTTCACACATCATGTTTGTTGTCCAGGGTAATGTTGGAATTGTTTTCCACTGGGAATATGACCCGCATGACTTGGAGAGAACTAAAGATCACTCTTCATCTCAGTGAAAAAACCTTACTTTTCTCAAATGAAACAACAAACACCACTAGTGTGTGGAAATAGCAAGAGATGAGCATACCAATTAATGTTTTTGATGAGGAAATAAGAATGATCATTAAAAATCTTCTGAAGAAGGTAGCACCAAAAAGACTGTATCCTCCTGCTAAATTTTTTTAAACCATTATTGAATGAGTTCTCACTTGGGAGAAATAAACTTCATTTGTTACATTTGGTAGATATTTTACAGCCTCCACCGTCCCAGTAGCTTCAAGGGTATTACAGCTTAACAAAAAACATACTTTCCCTGGTCAGCTTTCAAATTAATCTTGACTGCAAGGAAATTGGGCTAGTTGGGTTTCTGCAATTCTTCCCCCTCGAAGGGCAGCAACGAGAGGATATAACGAAACTCTCTTCATCTCTCCAATTAAACATCTTGTGACCAAACAAGAGAGGGCCAGGAGTGGAAATACAGTAGTGTCTGCTCCATATCATTAGATGGAGAGGCAAATGAGTGAGAATATTTTAAGAAACTCATTAGGAGAGTCCCTCACTGAAGAAATGACTGAGGATGTTTGACCAAGCAAAATAATTCATATTTTTCTCCAAACAATTTGGATCTTCAGGCTGGGGACATTATGTTCACCTAAGGTGGGAGTAACTCTGTAGGAGTTATGTACAGACATTCTGTAAATAAACACAGAAAATTACTGTAGATCTGTATCTTCCTTTTCATAATCATCTTCTCATTTTCCATAACTCTGTTACAGTCCCATTAGGAGGGATCCCAGCTGTCCAGAACACTTCTGCAGTGCCCTTAAACATCTTTGGGAATACCAAAGCAGAACTACACCACACAGAGCTGAAAGCCTTAAATATCCTTGTTTTTGAGATTTATTTAAGAAATTAGGACAAGGTGCTCTTGGTGAGTTCTTCAGGCCCTGCCAGTGCCATTCCCTGCATGGGAGTGACACAAATGCCCACATGCTGCTGTTTTCAGCCGTCAGTTGACTTGAGAAAAGCAGATGTGATGATTTTTAGGAGCAGTTTTCTACGGGGGCTTTTTGTCCCGGGTGTTTTGCTCAGTCAGCAGAGATCAGACATTTATAGTTCCCCTTTGCTCTCCCCCCTCCTTCTCATCCTCACGCAGAGGAGGCTCAGCAGGGCATGTTGGTGACCTGTCAGCTGTGTCAGGTCAGATGAGAAGGTGAATCTTAGGAAAGCCAGCAACAACCCCTTCCCCATCACTCCCGAGCATCTCTGACGAGCCTGCGGCTTTGGATGAGATCCCACCGATCCGAGGGAAGGAAGGAAGGAAAGACACTGTCCTCTCCGGAGTGGTGGTACAGGGAAACAGGTCTAATCTCCTGCACAGATCAGTGTGGTTGTCAGCAGATCCCTCTCACTGTGCTGGCCTGTTAAATACCCCTTAGTCCAGCACAGAAACAGCAGTGCTTGCTGTTAGTCAGGATGAGAAAATACCAAAAGTAATAGTAAGGGGTTTTTTTTTGTTGTTTTCCACCATAAATGGTTTTCATCGCACAATTGACTCAGAGTCACTTTGAGGATTCCTTTATCTGCAGAATTCCTTTAAAGTTTAACAGTGCAGAACTAATTTTGATGACTCAGTAGCACGAAAATTGTTATTTTAAGTGCCGAGAAGGTATTTTCCCTGTGGATTTTCTAGCGCTGAGGCAACGTTCTGAATGTTTTGACTTCTACTTTGTCTGACAATGTAAACAGACAGGAATAATTTAATGATTAACTCGTTATCCGTGATGCATTCCTTGATGTCTCATCTTGTTATTAACAGTTTGCCCATGTTTTGAAATATATATAATAAGAAGCAGAGCTAATTTTGCTCTGGAATGCTCTTTAGCACCATTCCACAACTTTTTCCACCCACTGGCTGAGCTTGGTCAGCGAAGACTCTCTGTATTAACATCCCAGCAACTCGCTCTGGCGCTTTCAGCTGCGTAAAATTAAACCCACTAATAAGAAACTGCTCATCAAAGAGCTTGAATATGTGCATAAGTCCATCCTTATTCAGCCTACTTCTATTTGAGCCTAAGCTTAACTTTACTCCACGCTTGCAAATCTTGCTTGAAGCAGCCAGACTCTATTTGCTGGTTGGGTCTTTGAAATACTTTGAAATACTTCCTGGCACCACATCCTGCTCCTGTCACCTTTAATAATTACCTGTCTGTCATTGCCACTTCCTCACACATTCCTCCTCGGGAAGCCTTTTGCAGAAGGCTGATATGAGATCTTGGAAAAATCCCATTTGTCTTCGAGCACAAGCACCGCCTTGTTTTCCGTACAAACCGGAATGTCAAAAAAAACCAGAACGCTTTTGCCACTGGGGAGAATTTTTAATGCATTTTCACCCAAACTTTCAGTGTGATAATATTATTATGTGCTGTTATTCTTCTCCTCACGTGTCACGTTTAGGAGATGATGTGTGTGCTGCCTGTGAAGCACTGGGCCCACTTTAAATAACATTAATTCGTCACGTTACCCTCCAAACAGCGGCACTGACAGAGCCTGTGCTGTGAGTGACCCCAAAGAGCAGGAAAATCCTAAGAATCTCTTTTCCCAGTCCTTGGAAAAACATTTCAAAAATGCATCCTCCGCTGGTGTTGTATGAACCGACGCACTGAAAGCAATCAGCGTGTGAAAAATGGAAACTCTGGCACTAAAATGAGCAGTAAAATAATCATAAAAGCCCTTACACACCTCTCCGTTCCCACATGGGGGTGGCATCAGCAGTTCCTGCACGTGCTGCCCGATCCCCCAGTGCGGAGCTGGCCTGGTCCTGGTGTCACCTCACCCATTTCACATGAGTTCAGACTGTGAAACAAATAGGAATACCGCAGTTATTGGCACGTTTCCCCCAGAAGCCACTAATAAAAAACCGCTTCCCCCGACGTTTCCATTCTACACCAACCGACCTCGCAGCTCTTACAGTAAGTCAGGCAAGTGAAATGAAAAGAAATCACCCAGCTTGATTTAATTCCTATTTGGCAACTGCCGGACAATGGCCAAAGGAAAGTGTTAAAGAAAGGTAGGAAGATAAACACCAGTGGATAGCTGAGAATATGCAGCATCTTCTCTCCAAACACCCTGTGATATCAGTGTCCATGGCCAGTGCAACAACTGCTCTTATTTTGTGGTATTTTTGCTTAGCCCTGCTCTTGTGCTGTTAGGATTTCCACTTTACTTTGATTTTCTAATAACTCAGGTAAAAATGTGTCTTCTATACATCTGCTTAATGGAGAAGAACAGGCACTCTAGTTCTTCTCTGTATGCAGACAGTAACACTGCAGCTGGTGGGTGGGATGGGGGTCTGACAGAGGGAAACCAGGCTGCCCAGGGAGGATGCAGAGTTCATTGGTTTTTATTTTCTCTTGCCTGCATCGTGAAAAACTCAAAGTAAAAGAGAAGACTACACAGGCAGAAAGCAGCAGCCCCTCCATCCACAGGTTATCGTTGAAATGAGTGCATGAGTAGGAATGTGCATCTGTTTACGTTTGCAGAGTTTGCCCAAACACCGTTGATTGGGAAGCAGGAGTTTCGCCTTCCAAAAGCGCTTTTCCAGGGCAGATTCCAACATCTGCTGCGCAAACATGGAATCACCAAAGCTGCCTTGATGTAAGATGGAAAGGGAAGTCTTGGCTACCTTTTGGCAAGAGACTGTCAGAGACCTGGCATCTTTTAAAGGGCTTTAAGGGCACTTCTTGGCTTTGTGGGAGCTTTGAAGGAACGTAAACTGTGCAGGAACTGTGGAAAACCACACTGGGTGCCTCTCCTTCGCTGTCTTCTCCAGTGTCTGGCTTGCTCTGCTGGGTCCCAGGAGTATCTCACCCCTCTTGCCTGGCTTGGGCCGGCCCCGCTCTGCCCGGGAGAGGAGCAGAGGTGCTAAATGTGACCCGGTGCCAGATCAGCTCTGGCTGAACCGCTCCTCTCTCCGCAGGTGGGAAGAGCCTGTCACAGACAAAGCCAGCTGAAAATGCATCTGGGGTAGCCAAGTGTTTGTGCTGCATGAGCTTCTGGCACAGCCTGCGCTGTATTTATCCTTCCACCCACCTCCCTGCCACAGAATGGGGATGTGTGCACTCACCGATCTTATCTCCGCCACACTTTGATCCAGCTGGGATGTTAGGCCCTTTGGGAATTCCCCACGTTTGATGATTCCTGATAGTTACTTTTAAGAAAATACCAGCTGAAGGATGGGGAGGGATTCTTCAAATTCCACCGAGGGAATGGTGGAATTTATCGGGCGTCCTGAGCCAGATTTCCTTGGAAAGAACACATTTATTTCTGAAGTGTCACATTTTCACTGTATTCGGCAAGCAGTATCACTTAAGGCCGGAGAAACCCAGTGGAATAGGACGTTAGTGGCATTTTTAATAAGCACAGGAGCCGGCCCTGATAAAAACATTATGAGGCATATCTAAACTATGACTAGCTAAGGACTGGGTTTATCCGGAGCGGTAATTCATTACCCCTTTATGTTTAGCTTTCGAAATACCACCTCGAGAGAAACTTGACCCCAAGGAAATCTATTTCAGGAATGTGTGTGGCCCCCATCCCACAGCAGGCTGTGACTGTCTTACCACCTTTATTGGTTTTTTCTCACCACCCCCGTGCGAGGTTGGGCCCAGCCATTACCCCGACTTTACCGAGAGCAAATTGAAAAATATTCATGTGTCTCGCGCTCATTAATATCCAAATTTTGGCAGTTAAGTGACTTTCCCGACGCTGAGGAGGAAGTTTCTGGCAGAGCAGGGTACCCAGTGCTCTCTCTGTGCCTGCCTGAACCCAGGAGTAATTTTGTACTCGCGGGGTGTGGCTTCCCACCCCCCAGTAGTAGCCAGGTTACAGGGCTGTCAGAAGGTGTGTGTGTTTGTTTGTTTTTCCATGGGCAGCATCAGGAGAAAATATCCATCATCTCCTGAGAGCAGAGGCATTCCTGAGTGAAAGTGTGGGCGGCTGCAGTGTCCCGCTGTGGATCTGGGGAGCTGTTTGCTGCGGGTTGTGCCGAGCCCATGTCCAGCTGGGCCCGTGGCAGGTTGGGGCTTGCACATGTCGAGTGTCTTGCTGTGGCTTTGTCTGGCTCTTTGTGGGGGAAAAAAAAAGGGGGAAAAAATCAGCTTGTAGCTGGTTGTGTTGATTTCAGGAGATCTAAGAGGGTTGTGAGGAAATCTGTTCTGATCTCCCAAGGTACACAGGGCTCTCTGCCCTGTAATTCCTGGGGGAAATCTCTTGGGGGGCAGGGGGGAGGCTTTGGGCTGGTGTCTCCCCACCTGCCTTCATGCTCCTGGCCGCTTGGTGGACTTTTCCTATATCCTGGAATGTGGGAACTGGGCACAAGGGTAGGAAAACTTGATTTATTCTGATAAAGACAGTGTGCTATGAGGAAATAAGATAATTGGAAGAGTTGATTAAATATCACACACAAGGGGGAAAAATTAAAACCAGAAAAATACTGTGAATTTTAAAGGGCTCTTTTTAATGTCTTTCTTACCTTTGCTACTGTAGGACGGCATGTTCAGGAGAATTTAGTGCTGGTCTAAAGATTCCCTAAGAGTCAGTGGGTTTTTTTAGAAGAGAACTACATTCAACCTATTGCAAACATTTATTTCTTCGCACATGGGAAGCAAAACAGGAGTGAGAGACCCACCAGAGGAAAAGGAGAGCAAGAGGTGGCGAAGTGGGATGGAGGGATAGGTATGCACAAGTCACTTGGTGTTCACAGCCAGACCAGACGGCAGTAACTGGAGTCTTTGGTACTTTGACTATATTCACCATCAGCTCCTGCCTCGTCTAGGGAACATGTCTGAGAAACTCCTTCCCACTGGGGAGCAAACACCCGTAGTCCTGTTTGTTAGTGAAGAGAACACGGAACTGTTCCCCTTTGTGTACGTCTATTCCCACGCCGTTTCAGCACTACCTGTTTATAATTGCTTGAGAAATGTTTTACGAGCATCTGCATCGGGTGCAACACCTTTATTGTGGGAGACGTTTGTGAGGAGACTTCATAGGCTGCTGATCACAGGCCCTGCTTTAAAGCCCACTGGAGTCCACGGGAGGGATGCGTCTTTCCCGTGACTCCAACAGCCTTTTGATCATGGCCACTGTGAGAAAATGTTGTCCAGCACCCTGGAGTCTGCTCCTCCAAGGTGTGCTTTGTGTGTATGCAGGGCCAGACATTCCCAGCCACCCACCAGGCGTGGTGAGAGCAGCCACATCCAGTGCACAAGGTGTGAGGTGGGCGCCGGAGGTCGAACCCACACGCTCTGCGAATGCTGTAGTCTTGGAGTAGCCCCTTCCAAACACGTGTGAGGCACTTGAAAGCCCTGGAGCTCTTTGGATGGGCCACAAGACATGGGGCACCTTGGATTTGCACCTCTGCCCTTCCCGTAGGGCTGCGCTGCTGGGTGGGTGGGTTGGAGGAGTAGCTCGTCTTTGGGATCGTGACCTGGATGTGGGAGAGTGTATGAGCTATTGCATGATTTCCCGCTGTCTTGGAGACAAGTGAAGCTTTCAGGATATTCCCAGAAAAGGGGAGGCACAGCCCAGAGCTGGGTGTGCCGCTCACCTGCTGTGGATCACCAAGGACCTGCTGGTAAGGACATCATCCATCTCAAACACACCAGCTTTTTTTTTTTTCTTTGTGCAAATAACACAGAACTCCTTTCCCCAACTGGAATTACTCACACTGAGAAAATGCATGATGTCCCAAAGACTGACTAATTTGGCATCCAGAGCTTCTGGCCCAGTATCTCTCCTGCCAGGACTTTTACATTATCAGCTCCATTCATTCCTACCGCGGGCTGATGGGGTGCGATAAAGCAGATGGCCAAAGTCCCAGACAAAGGTCAGGCAGGACAATTAATGACAAGCCGACAGCCCCACAAAGGGATAATGCTGGCTCTGGAGGGCTGCTGACAATAACATAAAGCCTCTCCCCTCACAATGGGGAGATAAGATACAGTGCTGTAATAGGAAAGCAATCATCACAAAATGCCATCAATTATATAAAAGCTGCACCAGCTGGGCCTGGCTCACTGGGGCTCGGTCGATTCCTTGACATACCTTCGCCGCGCTCCCCGCGCGGCTTCTCACAACGGGGCTGGTTGGGCTCTGGAGAGGCTGAGGCTCCCTTACCCCTGTCCTTTCATCGGTTTTGGCTCGTGAAATTACACTGAATAATATGCTTATTCAGGTTTTTATATCTGTGCACCTATTTTATTACCTTTTATAATGCATACAGGGTCGGATCAGCTTGCAGCAGAACAAAGCTAATTACACCTTTCATTACCTAAATATAGCATAATGACAGTGTCATTCAAGTGTGGCATTGAGCTGAGAAACCTCATGGCAGGCCAGGACAATGACAGAGGTTATTCAGCTGCACCTGAATTGCTGCTGGTGCAGCGAGAGTGGGGCAGGGTTAATAGACAGGTCACTCCATAAATTACAGTATCGAATGGAAACACTGCTCCCGTCAGCCACTGTATCTTCCAGAGTCAGGAACCTCCAGAGCTGGGGTTAACCTCTTGCCTTCCTCTCGGTAGATATATTTATATATGTGTATGTTGGTAATTGTAACACCTGAGAACAAGGTGACCGGTTTCTGTGCTCTGTGAGAAGGGCAGCAGTGTCACATCGCACACCGAACCCTTGACGTTTTGGAGCACGTCTTGTAGGTGAGGCAGGATGTTTGGTGGCCATTTCTGGCATGGTTGATAGCCACTTCCAGCACCTGCTCCCGGTCTGTTATGGCATTCTGGAAACTTAATTAAAAGCTCATACTCCTGGCATTCAGCATGGCAGGAAATTCCGCTACTGAAATCCCTGCTGCCACCTGAGTTTTGTCCCCAGTGACGTCACAGTCTTCCTCTGCCTTTGGTTGGAGACCACCTCTTTTACATCTCCACTATCCCCTAATGTATCGTGCAAACAGAGAGGTGATTTGCTTTTAATTTATTTCTTGACACATCTTCTAATAAGAGGCTTCCCTGGTTTTTAATAAAGGGGTGGTGAGGGCAAAGGCCGGTAAAAGCAGAGTTCATAAAAATTATTATCAGAAACTATTTCGTTTCTGCCAAAGCAAGCAAATCACAGAAAGTTTCTACTTTCCTTGGAGTGTTTCTGTTTTTCATCAAAACCAGAAAATGAGACATTTTAATTTGCAAATTTGTTCAGGAGTTGAATAATACTCATTCCAGTTTTCTTAGGTTCTTGCTGAGTATTTGTGCTGTGGTTAATGGGGGTGGGTTTTTTCCTTATCTTTTTGGCTGAAGAAAAAATATTTCTATCACAAGTCATCCTTTCCCTCCCTGGTTTCTTCCTGAAAGGTGAAAGGCACTGCAGGGCTATAATTCCTCTGTAGCAGCACTGCCTACATGAAAAATTGTTAGGGCCACAAACTTGAGACGGGAGATAAATGAGGTCGTCTTACACCTTGGAAGAATTTCCAGCTACTATGAAGAGAGACATGATCTCCAGTACTTGGAGGGCTCAGGCTGATACTGGTTTCATTTCTGAGTGCAGCAAAAATGCAGTCTGCTCTCTTTTGACAGGCTGATAGTTTTCTGACAGGTTTGTTACCCTCTGGTTTTCTTTACGCTGGTTGTAACATTAGTGTTGAAGTCATCAGTTCCCTGTTCCTCTATTTCTGATGTACTAACACTTCTCTTTACCAGGAGTTCTATGGGTTGGGGGATACCTGAGTCGAAGGAGAGCTTGACGTGCTAAAATAGATGCTCTTCATCCACCTCCTCCCTTCTCAAGGATGCTGCTGAGGCGCTTGAAGAGTCACAAATACACATGGAACTTTTTAGAAAGGTCATCAATTCTTTCATCCATGATACCCTTCAAAAAGGTGGAAGATAAAAGTTCTGAGTGGCCACAAGACTAAGCAATACATGAAAATTATTACTACTGATGTTATGCCCACCTTTAGTGTCCATCAGAACCGGACCTGTGACCTTGGCTTACACTGAGATTTTGCTTCTTGTGCAAGTTCCATCTTTTCAGTTGTCCTTGGCAGTTCTTTGTTCTTCCTCCTCTCCAGATTCCTCCTTGTTACTCCAAATTCCCCCAGATTGCCCCTTGCTTAGGGCTGGACACAAAGCAGCCCTGAGGCCAGTGCAGAGACCCTCAGCTCTGTGGTGGGAGCACCGGGATCACAGCTGACAGCAGATCAAGTGTAATTTTCAGAAACCTGAAATCCAGGGTTGGGAGGAGCTGAGTGCTTTGAGCAAAGTGGCAGGGAAAATGTCTGATGGGATTAAAACTGAACATGATTTTTCCAGAGCAGTGGATTAGCACCCCAGGAGCTGCTCACATCTGCAGGAGATGCCAGGGTGTATCTCTGACCTGATCCAGCTCAAAGTGTTGCACAAATCTGTCTGCTGCCAGCCAAGTGCACATCTGGACACAGCTCCTCCCTGTCCATAGCACTGCAGCCTCCACCCTCCGAGCTGTGTGTGAGGCCCTGGGGAGGATCCAGCTTTACAAAAGTGGAGGTTTTTCTCCTTTGCTGACTGCTCTCCAGAAAGCAGCATTGTTTCTCGTTCATTCACCTCTGTGCTTCCTGAGGGCAGCAAAGAAAAGCCTTGTGCACATCCTTACATGTGAACTCTGCCATAACTTCAGAGACACCCTTGCGTTATTAATTGCTGACTGGGCACTTGGGCATTTTTATTCTGGAATAGCAATCGAAGAGGTTCTGCTCACCCCTGCTGCACGTCCGTGAAGCTCAACCGGGGTGAGTCCCATGCCCTGGCACCCTCCATCCAGGCTCCTTGGGTGGGGATGCTGCTCCCTTTGGGTCCCCTCTGGTACTCAGCACCGGGAATCCCGCTGGCTCCCACCCTCCCCTGCTCCAGAGGCCACGCAGTCCCCCGTCTCCATTTCGAACCATGACTGGCTTTGCAGTGGCCCTCGTGAAAGCCTGGCTGGATCAGGGCACGCTGGTGGGTTTGGCAGGTTTTCAGTCACTCCGAGCTTTAAATCAGCAAGGGAAATCCCAGCGGTTCTGAAAACACACATACACTCTTTTCCTCCCCCTTCCTTTCCCTGTTTTTTGCCCTCCTTGGTCTGCAAAACCCTCCCAGCCTCCTTTTTTCATTTCCCTTTCTGCTTTCGCCTTTATCTCTCCCCACTGTCGTAGTTACATCCTCTGGTGATAACAGGAGTGACCCCGTGGGGTGACCCTGGGAGATTATTACATTAGCTGTAAATGTTGAGCCCGGGCCAGCCAGTACAGTAGGGATTGCAACTCCCATCCTTTAAGTGCAGGAGGATTAGCGCTGGGGAACCGAAGTCCCTCAAAGCACTCCACAGACACCAGCCACCATTCCTTTCTCTGCGTAGCTTTGTACTCCTGCCTTTAAGACCAGTTGGGGAATAGAGCTTTGCTATTCCTGTTGAGGTGGAGGAGGGGAGGAAAAAGACAGCATTCATGACAGTCAGGGCAGAACTGCATTAAATAAAGCCTCCATCTTTCATTCTTAAGCTCAGCTCCGGGTCCTTGATGAAGACAGATTTTTCAATTAGACAGGCAGTGTTTGTTCTAATATTTTATATATGAACCGCTCAGCTGACATCTTACCCAGATTTATGAAGGAAATCGAATACAAATGGGAGGTTTAATATAAATTTAGTATTCAAATTTATCACGCGCTTCCGCAAATAAAAGTTATGGTTGCCTCAAAGAACACTTTTTTTTCGAGAAGGAAGAAAGGAGTTGATAAAGTTTCTTTCCACCTCGTGAATAACAATATTGTACGTTAAGAAAGATCTGTCATAATATAAATTATAACACACATGGAATACATTTCCCATTGAAGACAATATTTCTTTCTTATACAAATGTTGCGCTCCTT
Source organism: Myiotriccus ornatus (assembly GCA_036023395.1). NCBI lineage: Eukaryota > Metazoa > Chordata > Aves > Passeriformes > Tyrannidae > Myiotriccus > Myiotriccus ornatus. The sequence goes on from JAYRBT010000114.1 coordinate 1,632,938, forward strand.
CGTTGAACTGAAAGGAAGTTCAGGAAGGTTGGCAAAACAAAGTCACCCATTTTTAACACTATACAGAACAAAGTGCATTCTGCTGCCAATTACCCTTAACTGAGAGTGACTGCAGCTTCTGGGACACGCAGCCAAGGGTCGTGGGGGTAAAACTGCTCCCCAAAGGAACAGGAGTGTCGAGCGACATTCACACTATGGCTGTTTAAAGAAAAGGATGACGAGAATTTCAGGGAATAAAAGGCCCCGCAACATCTATTTTAGCCACTGGGAAATTACTGCAGTTAATGCTAGGCCAGTTATAGCCCACAGTTCCGTACTTTTCGGGAGGCATACCTAGTTTAGGAAGGGATTAATACCCCGTGAGTTTTCCTCTCCAGTCAGAACGAGAAGGAAATACAGAAAAACTATTTTTTTTTAATCAGAATGAAGTAGTGAAGTGAAAGACTTATATATTTTGGTTTCTAAACACCAGATTTTGTCTTCCTTATTCAATTGTGGCATTGCCATGCTTTAGCTGCCATTCCAGCCTCCTGTATTTCATTTGAGGTTTTCCTTTATTCCATCTTCTTTTTCTAAGAGTGGAAAACGGAGCGAGATGTGAAAGGTGATCAAAACTATCAGAACACTTCCAACATCTCTGCATTTTTTGGTGGGAATAAGAAAAAGAGGGGAGAGCACGAAAGGGTACAGATTTTAGGTCAAGGTGAGTGTTTTCTCTTTGCTGTTTTGCCTGTGACTCCTTCAGTACCTACCACAGGTGGAAGGCCCATCTGAAGTTCCTGAGCTGCATGTTTGGGTAGTCCCTGCTCAGTGCTGCTAAGATTGAAGGCCACCTTTCCTGAGTGGGCCGAGAGAGATGTCCAGAAGGCACCTAGGAACCTTCACAGGAGTGAGTCTTGGAGCTTTTTATGCCATTTCATTTCAGGATTTAAATCTCCTTCTCAGCTGGAATAAACACTTAAAGCTCTCTGATGATCTGGGTACTAACTCCTACTGAGGGCAACAGAAGTGTTGTTTGAGCAGCTTTTGAAAATCATATTTACCTTCAATTTACAATTGTAGTTGGTCAAACACCTTTAAAAACACCACCTGAAATTCTGGGCACCACCGTGCTGAGCTGTGCTTAAATACCCGGAGTGCGCTCAACTTGGAAGCACAGGACTATTCCCAGGGCAGGTCTGGTGGCTGTGAATTAACTTCTAGTGACTGTGCCACATTTTGTCATGCATTTTTTTGTGCAGGAACCACTTGTAATGTCAGTTGCACCCCTAAATCAGAGCAGGCTGTTGCTAAATCAATAGGCTGAGGTGTAACATGCAATGTGTGGCTGCGAAGCCGGGCCTTCTGCCCCGAGATAACAATGTAGGAACAGCAGCCAGAGGATTAGGGATCTCTGAGCTGTGTGCTGTCACTCTGAGATGTGCTGTAAGGCAAGGCCGGGAAATAGAAAAAGAAAAAACAGGGAACTTGACAGGGAAAAAAACAGGGAACCTGCTCCAGTGTCCAGTCACCCTCTGTGTTCCTGCTCACCTCTCCCTACCCACACCTCGTGTGTGCTTCCATTCTGTGTCTCAGTTTTGTCAGGAGGTCCATGTTCATCCATTCAGGCTCCTGCTGCCTTAGTTTTTCAGATTGTTGGCATGGGCAGTTCTTGGGTTGGGTGAAGGTTGTCCCTGAAAATCCACCAGCTTTCCTGGACCTGTTTTCGTTCCGGGCCAGACCTGCTGTCCTGTTCCTCCCACTCCCAGCAGCAGCCACCTGTGTGCCCTCCAGCAACAGATCTTGCCTTCAAGGGTTACCAGGAAACCGTCGCTGCTGACAGAACAAGACAGTTATCTCTTTTGACTAATTTCAATCCCCCCAGAAATCAGGGTTGATGTAGTAGATTTTTAGTATCAAGAAGGATCTAGTTTACTCCTGAAATATGTGAAAATTAGGAACCCACTGAGCTTGCTTCACTGAGGTGGTGCCTTTGTGCTTTGGTGGCAACTGTTTGTTATCCAAACAAACTTAATGTTTTCACGTCTCATATTTGCCAGGCAAGACCAGTGGCTGTGGAGGCCGCAGGAGCTCCCAGCACCCATCTCACTGCAGGGCAGGAGTTGTTTACTGCACTGTTTTGGCTGCCAGCAAAACCCTAGCTCTCACAGAGCCATATTTTACTAGTGCTGGATGAATGGTCTTCAAAGCTGTGTGACATTGTGTGCTTTGCCAGGCTGCTCATCTGCAGGATTTCTTCAGTGTCCATAAAATTCATTATTATCTGCCTAATTAGCCCATAAATGTTCCAACATAGTCCATAAATTACCCTGGCCTTAAAGGGCTTATCTGGTTGGTGTAATAAGTAGGTCTATACACTGGGGTTTTTTTCTATTATAATAGTCAGAGTATTATTTATATGACTGGGACTGAACTATGCCTGAACTGTTAAAGAAGCACAACACTATAAATAAAGAGTATTTTACTGTCCAAAAACTTTAAACCTAGTTCAGGGCATGTTAGCATCTGCCCAAACCATCTCACTTTGCTTACTCTCTGCTCCAAACAAGTAGAGAGTGGACAAAGTATATCCATAAATACTGATATACAGTGATCAGTACAGATATTCAATGTTAGAGGTTCTGAGGGTATTTTGTATTTTGAGGGGTCAGTGGGTGCACAATAACATGTAACAAGATTCCTGGAGCTCAGTAGGAGCTGCTGAATTTTTTTTACAGAGCTACACCAGGCATGTTTTAACAAATACATGTTTTACCGTGTCATCTAGGTTGATCTGTAGCTAATTTTGGAGCAAAAGGAGTTTTGTTTCTAAAAATGTGAAGGAAAAAATCATCAATGTTTTTAAAGCACACTGTCCTAAACTTGACACTTGTTAAGAGGTTAAAGTATAAACTCTTGTCAAATATGGAGCACAGTGGCATTTTTTTAATTCGAAAATAACCACTTCCAGCCAATTCTGTTATTTTAATGTTTTGGTGCTTGAATGGGAGGTCGTTTTTGAAGGCGTTCATTGTTTTTATTTGCGTGAAAACAGCATTTCGGAGGGAGTTTCTCTGGGGCGCGCAGGGCCTGCTCGGAAGGCCAGAGGCGGGGAGGCACGCGGGAGGGCAGGCAGCTGTGCGGTGCCCTGGCTCCTTTCTGCTCCCCGTGCAGAGCCACGCAGACCCCCCCACTCCTGTGTGGTGCCCTGGCTCCTTTCTGCTCCCCGTGCAGAGCCACGCAGAGCCCCCACTCC